>JZKD02S1920138.1:268334-314487 GCA_000966675.3 Picea glauca | reverse complement strand
CAAATACATCTGTTTACACTTGCAACACTGGAAAGTCCTCAAGATTTGGGCTCATATACTTTCTTGGATCTTTCACATGAGTTGCATAAATTGACACCCTTTCTTGAAGCATCTCGTTAGTTGTAAAGATGAAATCTCCCTTATAGAAAGGGTTTGGGAATGCCTTTCACTACCCTCTACTTTCCTTCTTCATGAAGACAAGTAAAAGTCTTATTATGACAGTCTAGGACAATATGATGCACATCCAACCAGTGCATTCCAATAAGAACATCATATAAATCGAACAATATTATGTTCAGGTCTACAATAATGTTGACACGATCCATATCTAATGGGAAACCTGGCAATTTCATCAATTTTCATTTTAGTTCCATTATCCAATTGAACCAACCATGATTTCTCATGCATACTTTTTTTGAAATGAAATCTTTCAACAAAATCAAGGGAAATGTAACTATGACTTTCTTTTGGATCAATTAAAATTGCAGTGGGTTGATCAATGATCTTACTTTCAACCTCAATCATGTGTGATTTTCTAGGGAGACATATATTCTTGGGATATTCATGCCCACATATTCCACTGTAGTTACTTGCGGTATGTTTTGCACGTCACTCATTGTGTCTATTTTTTGAGGGAAATCTATGTACAAATGGTTTCCTTCACATCCCCAACATTTTATTGGTTGCCTTGCCCTTTTTTCCCAAGGATTTGACCATCTTAGATCTACTCTGAATTGGATGACTTAACTGATATGTATTAGAATTGTTCCAAAGGAAAGGAGATTGAAGTACCTTCTTCCTCTGATCTTCCTTGTCCTTTTTCTTTTCTCTCCAAGACTTGTGAAAACTTTCTTTGTATTTTCTCTGATCATAAAGTATTTACCTTTCTTGATCATCTCTTCAAGAGTCTTAGGTTCATCAAAATGAATTTTATCTTTGTAGAATGTAGGAAACCCACTTAGGAATCTTTGTATCTATGCCTTCTCATCTTTAATATAGCTAACATACCTTATCAACTTTAAAAACTTCTTTTCATATTCTTCCATAGTCATATTTCCCAATTTGAGCTCTAAAAATTCCTTCATTTTCTTGTCATAGTAATGCTCAGAAAGATACTATTGTTGGAAATACTTCTTGAGTTGTTTCTAGGAAATTTTCCTCTCACCAATGTGCTTAACTTGTGTCAGCTAGTCCCACCAAATAGAAGCTTTCTCCTTGTGTTAGCTAGTCCCATCAAATAGAATATTTTTCTTGTAGGTTGTATATATCAATTTTGTCTTCTATATTGGATGAGAGAAACTGATCTTCAACATCCTCTCCCATCTTTCTTTTTCTATCAAAAGTTGATGGCTTGATCTTCCTAAGATCTCCCTGCAACTGGTTTTGTACATACCTTCTCCTTTGATGTTTGTATGGAGACACTTTTGGGTTGGACTATGACTCTTCGGATGTGTATGGCTTCCTCGTTGAGTGCTTTGGTGAGTAATGATGCCTTCAAGTTCTAGTATCACTTCTTGAGTGTCGGGATCTTCCATGGTTTTCTCTTCTTGAATGGACGTTTCCTCCTTCCTCATACCTTATGCTCAATCTATTATTCATTTTCTTTTGCAAATGATTTAAGTTTTGTAGTAACTAAGTGTTCAACTGATTTTTCTCCTCTTGAGCTTTCATCTTCTCATGTTAGACGTTCCATTAAAAATTTTGTTTTTCTTATTCCTTGTGCCATTCTAGAGACCTCTTCATGGGAAGCCTCCTTTAATTAGGGCTCGTATATTACAAAAAAATTTAAAAACTTCATTTTAGAGCATGCTAAGCAAATATCCACAAGATATGGCCTAAAGGATGCTTTTAATAATATGTTTATGAATAGATGTGTCATGTGTGGGTTAGGATGATGGGAAACCTTAACAAAGTATAGTTCCATGCCATACATGTACTTCAAATTTTCCTTAAACCCTGGACAACCCATGAATAGGTGTGTAAAAAACCTTGTGGAAGGGTATTAGATGCCAAGTATCCTTATTTAATGAAGGGAATTCCTTCATAGTACCATGTAGAGAATGCCAACATGTCATATCATTCCCCCAAATATGTAGAACATGTTTTGTGAAATGTGAAAGGTTCCCAGGGGTGGAAAGCATTGGGGGGATGATTCAAGATCCTGGAGGAAATGAAGTAGTGAATTACTCTTGGGGCCTAGGGAATGTGTTAAATAACTTGGCCGAAGTCTATGCACTATCGCGTGGTCTTAGCATGGTTAAGGAGGAAGGAATATAAACAATGATGGTGCTAGGACACTTGTTGTTGGTAATACAAGCATTGAATGAGCAAGGTTTCCCATTCGATAACAAGTTAAACTTGTTTCTAAGAAGCATCGAATGTCTTATTCAATCCTTTGATCAAATTCAATTTTTCCTTGTCAAGAGGGAGCTTAACGTAGAAACTGACTTTTGGGAAGAAAAATCCAGGAATTTATAGCAAAGTTCTCTTTGTAGAAATGGGGTCCCTTACTCTTTTCAAATTCCATAACCACTATGGATTGTTGCATTAATTTTTTTTGGTTTAAACAACCCTGTTATCGCACAAATTGTAGGTTGGATGAAGCCCGACCCAAACCACAAGAGTATGAAAACTATGGGAGTATCTACCCACTGTCACCTTAGATAGACACTCCCCTTTTTTTAGTGATGATAAATCACCACAAGGGGGGAATCTCGATGACCCTAATGGGATTGAGATTGAAAGTGAAAAGATGATGGTGAAAACCCCTATAGGTCAGATTTGGAGAATGATAAAGGCTTGGAGAAGTGTATTGTTGATGGAGGATGGTTTCCAAAGTATGGTGTACCTGCAAGACAATTTTAAACCTTCCTGGAACAAGACACAAGATATATATACGAGCCTTGAATTAAAGGGGAACTAGTGAGAAACCTTGTTGTCTTAAAATTTCAGCAAATCATATATATATATCAACAATGTAAAATGTAAATAGTTTCAAAATTAACCATGCAAAACACCAAATAATTATTGGGCAATCAAGCACCAAACATGTAGATAATATCCCAATATTTAGACACAAGTTTTGATGGTAAAGTAGGGATAAAAAAAGGTGTTATCAGAAAAATATTAGGGCAGCCTTGTGGCTGTAGAAAACTCTTGCTACAATAGCAAGTTCTAGCCACTAGAATTCACAAGAAAAATACTAGAATGAAAGCCCTTGACAAGAATAATAATTAGCACTATTTACTTGTAATTTTCAGTGGTATAAAAAGTGACAAAGATGATTAAAGAGAGTTTTTTTGCAGCCCTAATAGTTGTATCTTTAAATTATAATAACAATAAGAATCACTTGGCTAAGCTAGACACCCTAGTGGCTCAAGCAAACTTATAGCATGTAAAATTGATTCCAACTTGAACAAATGCAATACCTCCAAAATTCACGTTTAACAATGCAATGATTTTATTTCTCCAATGAAAATTAGACTAATGCCTTTATCAATTGGGTTATGGAGTCTCTTGTTGTAAGAGCTAGTTGTGTTACCTCCCTAGCGGTGTAAGCCTTTTTACTCCCTAGGGCAAACAAACTAGCAAGGTAAATCTAGGGCTCCTAGCAACCTTTACAAAATAGATTATCCAAAACAATAGCGGTAGATCCTATTGGAGGGAGTATGCCCTTATACTCCTCCAAGAGCTAAAAAACATCAACCTTGTAACCAAGAAAGAAACAATACAAAGCATAAATTCCTTACCTAGTTCAAGAATTAACAAGATAAACTATTCCTTACCAAGAATATTCCACCACACATGCAAGAACAAGAACCAAGAGAGATATCACACCACTTCCTTCCAATAGACAAGTAACTAGCATTCAAATAGAAAGAAAGAGAGAAAGAGAGAGAGTTGCGATTTTCCCTAAGAGGGACGGAAATTTCAGCCAAAACATATGTAATTCTCAAGTGTTATGTCTTCTAAAATAAAAATGTCATGACCTTTATTTATACAAGGTCTAAGAAAACCAATTTGTCCACATATTTTAGGGTAAACCACAAATTAAGGATGTCGACCTCCTAATTTACCCCTTTTTAAAATATGATTTGAATTTACAAAATAAGCAAGGCCTAAAAGATGACATCATCCCTCCTAGGGATGATGTTTTGGCATAATGAGAAAATCGTTGAGCAAGTTGAGGAAGTCGGTGGGCCTCCAAAGGCCTAATATCCATGGTGTAAGGTTCTTCCTTCATAAAAAATTCTACATCATCATCAAGTCACCTATCACCATCAAACTCTATCCCCCCAATGAGACGCCATGGCCTAGAAAGCGACGTTTTGAGCCTCCAAGGTCAAACGTTGGGAAAAAGGGGGCTAGCTTTCCCTCTCCAAGATGTCCTTTCATGCCTCCAAAGGCAACGATCATCATCTAGCTTGTCCCAAGGCATGGGGTATGGCATCCACTCTATGGGCTTCATGCCCCAAAGGAGGCCCAAGCAAGGTGTTCCTCCACAAATGTCAACCAAGCAAGGTCCCGTAAAGACAAGTAAATATGCCTTCCAAGGGTCTCAAGTCAAACATATCATTCCAAGTAAAATCACATTTAAGACAAGAGTCATCTAAACATGTGCATCAAATCTACCTTTTCAAATTAAGCAAGTGCTCAAAGACCCTATGCAATTTTTCAAATTTAGATATGGGAGGGGTGTCATAATGCCCTATTGGGTGAATTAATTCCTTAAGTAGAGGAGGTTTCCAAGGACAATCTTGTCTAAGTCATGTAGTGGGTATGAGGTGGATGGTTTAAACTTCTAGTTATGGGGTTTCATGAAATACAATGGCTCGTATTGTCTCATTTATGGGTGCCTTTGTAGAGGGTGTGTGTAAGATTCCCAAGTAGTTTTGTGTGGAATGCTTTGAGTTTTTTGTTTTCTGGTTGAGGTGTTGTGTCAAACAATTTACACCTGTAGCTTCCTTGTTCTTATGTTGGGGTTTGATATCAAGCTTTATAGCACAAATAGTTTGCAATAAAGGAAGTGAACTTGAGAAAAAATGAACTAATAGAAACCAACAACAAGAATAGCCACAAAACTCAGATCTGTATTTATTTATTATATATAGTTGACCTTAGAACAATAGAAGAGAAGATCTGGAAATATATAGAATAATGGAAGATGTTCCTAATAGCACCTCCAAGATACAATAGAAGAGAGAGATATTGGCTCCCTAGAGCCTCCACTAGCTGCATGCAAGAGATCTACAAGATCAATCTCTTTCCCTTCCTCCAAACATTGTAATCCTTTGGCTGAGTTGCACCCTCACTGGCTGTAGCACACCATATAAATTTGGATGGCTTGGATATTACTCCAAAACTTCATGAAATGGTTTTTATATTGTAGGTAAGAGGATGGATGGTTCATATGATAAACTTTCCTTGTTGTAGATGCCAAACCTGATCCCAAAAAACTGGCTCTCTAACCCAAAGTGTGGCCTCCTTCAGTAAATTCTCCTAGCTCTGATAATAAATAATTATGGGGGATGGAAACCACCAAGAGTGCTAAGAAAGGTCGCTCCAGGGATGAAAAATGTAGCCAAGTATAGATCTCCTCTAGATCCAACCACTAGAAGCCAAATCAAACTCCTTAAGATTGAATAGTGTGCCCTTCCTGCAAAAAACCCTCCAATGGTGCGCCCCTCTTCACAAATGATAGTTGAGAATGATATGATCTGAATTGAATGGTGAGGCTGGAATCTTTCACCACCTTGACCAAGATTGGACCAAGAAAGGAGAGATCTTTCACCTCCGTGCTAATCTCTAGGGTTTGTCTAGTCAAAACCCTCAAAACACTCAAGCTGCCGAAGCTCAAAGTTGAAAATAGAAATGAAAAAGAATGAGGAAGTAAGGTACCCTCATCCTCTTTTATACTCCAATTACTAATTCCTCACTTAAATTATTAATTGGCTTTATAAATTCATTTCTTTCATTATCTTATATTAGCCAGTTAACTTATATTTCCTTGTTTGCCAATGTCACTTTTTCTAATTTAACTTTAGTATCCTTAGTGACATATATTGGCCACCTTATTCCCCTTTTTAGATGAGACTATAACCTAGGGGTAACAACTAGGATACTAAGTCCTCAATTAATTTGGTCATATGGAAGGGGATCTTACAATGTCCCCTGCTTGAAATTGCTTGCCCATAAACAATCCTGAATCTAAGTGTTGTAAGACTTGTTCACCTTTCCAAGAAGCATCATTAATTGGAAAATTCTTCCACTTAATCAAATATTGCTCGATACTCCTTTTTCTCAACTTTTTCTCCCTAACCTCCATGATGTCTTCAGGGATTAATATCAATTGGTCCTCCTCTTCAAGTGGTGGAAGTTCCTCCATAACTGTCTCCTGTTGACCCAATGCCTTCTTCAAACATGAAACATGGAATACATTATGGATCTTTCTTCATGATGGAAGTTAAATCTCATGTGCTACCTCCCCAACTCTTCTACTCACCCTGTATGGCCCATAGAAATGAGGCTTGAGTTTCTCCACACCATTTCTCTTGATAGATGATTGCGACATGGCTGTAGCCTCAAATAGACCAAGTCTTCAACCTCAAAGCTGTGTTCCACCTTATTTTTATCTACATAGATATTTTTTTGGTTTTGAGCCCTCTGCAAATGATCTTTAAGCTCCCTAAGTATCTCTTGACTTTCTTGTATCCGGTCCTTAGCCATAGGAGCCATGTTTTCCCCAAGCGCAACCTCCATGAAAGTGAGTGAATCATATCCATATAGTGCCCTGAAGGGTGTCATGCAAATGGACCTGTGATGGGTAGTGTTATAACTTATAACAATACTCTCCTAGATGAAGCCATTTGACCCATGATTTCTGTTGTATTGCCACATAATTCTTGAGATATCCTTCCACCCATTTATTGACTATTTCTGTTTTTCCATCAGTTTGTGGGTGGTAGCTCATACTAGGGGTTAACTCAGTGCCCACTACCAACAAGTCTAAATAATTCCTGCCATAAAGTGCTCATGAAGCTTCTATCCATGTCACTCACAATATTTTTGGGTAATCCATGCAATATGAAAACTTCTTTGAAGAAAAGTTTTTCCACTAAAGATGTGCTATACTCCATGGATATGGAAAATAAATGTGCAAACTTGGTCAAGCGATACACAACTACAAAAATGACATCCTTGCCTTGCACTTTAGGAAAACCTGTGATGAAATCCATGGATATGCTCTCCCATTTATATGCTGGAGTGGAAAGTGGTTGCAACAAACATGTTGGATGGGTATGCTCAACCTTGTTTTGCTGACAAGTTGTGCATTCTGTAACATAGCGCATAACATCCTCCTTGAGGCCCTTCCATGCAAATCTCTCTCTAATATTCTTGTAAGTCTTGAGGAACCCTTGGTGCCATGCTAGTGGTGAATCATGGAACGCCCTTAGCACTCTTTCCTTGAATTTAGGTTCTGGTACCACACAAATCCTTCCCTTATAGTAGATAAGGTCATCCATAATCCAAAACTGCTCATCCTAAATTTTTCCATCCATTAACTCACATGCAAACTTGTTTTTGGAGTACTCCACCAAAAGGTGTGATTTCCATTCAACTGATATTTCTAACAAGGCGTAAGTTGAAGGCCTCCTAGACAAGACATCTACTACAACATTATTCTTCCCTTTAACAAACTCTATGTCAAAATCATAGGCCTGGATTTTGATCACCCATTTATGTTTCCTTTCACTGAGGTATTTTTCCTCCAAAAAGTATTTTAGGTTGTGTTTTGTTTTGAATATAAACTTGGCTCCAACCAAGTATTGTCTGAATTTAGCTAGTGCATGCATGATAGCTAGCATCTCCTTATCATATATAATGTACAATAACTGGGCCCTCTTAGTTTTCTTCTTTCAAAAGCAATAGGATTCTTGTTCTGCATGAGTACAGACCCAATTCCTTCCCTTGATGTGTCACACTCTAGTATAAATGGCTGAGAGAAATCTGACAATGCTAGGACCGGACAAGTGCTCATGACCTTCTTCATTTTATCAAAATTTTATTGGGTTGTTTCAGTCCGCTTAAACACACCCTTTCTGGTTAGATCAGTCAAGGGCACACAAAGCTATGAAAAGCCTTTAATGAATCTTCTATAGTAGGTGAAAATTCCAAGAAATCCCCATAGCTCTGTGATGTTCCTAGGTGTTGGCCAATCCAAAATGGTTTGTATTTTCTCTTGATGAACTTGTACCCCCTTTTCTCCAATAACATGTCCCAAGTATAATACTTCTATCATTCCAAAATTACACTTAGATTCTTTGGCATACAAATATTGTTCCTCCATGATGCTAAAAATGTTATCCAGATGCTTGAGGTGATCCTCCCAAGTTTTGCTATAGATTAGTAGGTCATCAAATAAAACCAATAGATACTTCCTCAACTTTTTGTTGAAAATGTGATTCATGCAAGATTGAAATGTACTTGGTGTGTTAGTTATCCCAAAGGGAATAACTAAGAACTCATAATGGCCATAATGGCACTTGAAGTCCATCTTGTGGATATCCTGCTCCCTCACCCAAATCTAATGGTATCCTGAACGAAGACCAATCTTTGAAAAATACACTACGCCATGGAGCGCATCTAGAAATTCATCAATCCTGGGAATTAGATATATGTTTTTAATTGTTTTCTTATTTAGTGCCATGTAGTCCATGCACATTCTCATTGTGCTATCTTTCTTCTTAACCAATACAAATGAAGATGAAAATGGGCTTGAGCTAGGTCGAATGTGTCCCATGTCCAACAAATCTTTGATTGCCTTCTCGATTTCATCTTTGAACCTCTTTGGGTGTCGGTAAGGCATGGTGATGACTAGTTTAGCTCCTTATTCTAGCTCAATGGTGTGTTCAAAACCCCTATCCGGTGGTTTCCTTGGAAGAATTTTCCCAAAAACCTTCTCATGCTTGCGAAGTATCATTTGTATGTCCTGTGAATAAGGATGGTGCCCTTCCTAAGTGGTTTGGACTGAAACTAAACACTGTGCTACATAAGCCACATCCTCATGCCTAAATATAGCCTCCATGCGCTTTGCTGAAACCACCCTGGGAGTATTCTCTATCATCCCCTTCAATGTTACCCTCCTTCCTTCTTCAAAATTGAAGGACATCTCCATAGTCTTGTAGTTCGTAGTGATAGGACATGTTGCCGCATTTATACACACTTGGGTAACGTGGAAGAAATATTCAATCCACTCAGTGTGTCCTTGGGGGAAAGTCTCAAGTCAAGGTGTTGTCACCTGATCCTTGACTCCTCCGTCTAGGCCAACTCCTAGCAAAGCCAAGGGGGGTAGTCCCTAACAAAAAATACTAAGGCTTGAAAGCTAGTCTAAGTAAAAAAGTAAATCTAGGAGTTTATTTCAAGTAAAGACAAGTATTTCAAAACAAAGGTTACACTAGCAACATATAATATTCATTCATTTATTCATAAGATAAAAGATTGATGAAAAGAGATATCCAATACATAAGACACCTGCACAAAATGAGATAAAGGATTCAAATTATTTGCAAGTAATAAACCACAAGCAAATTAGATATTCCCAAATACAATGAATGAAAATAATATATTGCACAAGAAGCAAAGATATGCGTAAATAATGAGACCAGTGCCTTAATGATATCGTGAGCTACTGAATGAAACACTTTCTTTGTGATATTTCCTTTGATATTTTTAAAGTTCAGTTAATGAGATAAATTTTATCATGCTTGAAACTAAAAGTGGTTGATAACCAACTAAACTAATGTGTGGCCTCTCCATAGGCTATCTCTTTGGTTGGAAATATGCGGAGAACTTTCCGAAGTCCCAAAGGCTTCACCAACAAGTTCAATGAAGGTGTCAGAGGTCCAACATGGGGAGAACCTAGATCTCAAAGTTTCTGTCTGACTTCACACACTCCCTTCATGTGGTTTCCCTCACATTGAGATAAAATCCTTTGAGATTGTCCTATTAAAACTACTCTGCACTGACCAACCCCAGTTCTGATGAGTTACTAGGATCGATCAAGGCTCACAAGGGTTTAGAGCATACACCGGGGAGCTGAGGGGAAGGTTTATTTTAAACAAAAATAAAATTCTGAAAGGAAACTTGAAAAAAAAGGAAATATTTTCTAATTACTAAATCCACATTGACCAGCCTCTTTGCAGAGGAGCTGAGGGTATTGGTTTATTTTCCCACTTGAAATGCAAAACTGAAAAAGAAGGATTGCAAAAAGGAAAATAATCTATGTTTTGTTGTGATTAAGATAGATTGATTGATTTGCCTTATTTTTTTATCTTTAGATAGTATGAAAGCAATAAAGTAAAGAAGAAAAAAAAATCAACTAGACACCACCACACCAATCCCCCAAAGGGGGAGAAGAAACTGGGCACTATGAGGCCCACTTTTATTACTTCCTATTACAACGGGAACCTTGTTCTCTTTTTCTTCTTTTTAGATATTTTTGGATCAGTATAGAATGGATCCAAAATGAAAGAAACGTTTTACAAAGGGTTCTTTATTGGTCTTGGTCTTCAAAGGTTCACTCTTATGTTTGGTTTTCTTCAGCTTAGTCCAAATTTTTCCAGAGTATCCCCTTGTTTCATCATGGAACTGCTAAAAACCAGCAAACAAATTAGTTTAACTCTACCAAAAATCATTATAAGAAAGTGGTTTGAAAAAGGAAAAACCTAAGATAACCTTTTTCTAGAATTTTTCTTATGCAAAATGGAAATTTTTATGGGTTTTTTGACAACTTACATAAAGTAAATGAGGCTCTTTTTACTTGTTTCTATTTTCTGTCCTAAAACAACAGACAAAAATTAATAATTAGTTGGATTTGACTAATGAAAACAAACTCACTTTATGTTCTATGTAAAGAACTTGCAAAAGTGAAAAAAATACTTAGATCTATCCTCTAGATATTTGAAAAGTAAATCTAGATCTAAGTGCTATTGCATGTAAAAAATTTGCTTGATATAACTTTGAATACTTAATTTAATTTGCATGCAACATATAAGGTAATAAAAGAAAAAAAATAATTTTGTGAAGGGGAGAGAGACACTCTTGATCTTGGAAATTCCCTTGGGAAATGAGCTCCTTGGTGGAGTGAAGAGGGAAATGTCTTTGGAAAACTTGTTGAAAATAGATGCATTGCTACCAAGCTCCACCAACTCTTCAATCCGTTGAGATCCTGCAAACTTCACAATACTTGGACAAATACGGTCAAACTCTCGGTGCTACCTACAAAGGAGACTCAATGTCTAGATTAGTTAACATAAACACGTAATGCACATTTAAGCTTCCAAAATATGTAAGCAATAGGATTATAAAGTCAATCTAGATTAATAACCCTATCCTATTGAGTAATAGTACTCTTACCAAGGCCAATATTTGACAATAACTGAATAATAAGTACATAAAATAACATCACCTCAAATCTTAGCACATGAAAACCATCCACATATGAAACACACCATCAATGACCTCCAAAGTCTTTTATTCTATTCCAATAGAAAAATATTGACAAGATAATTACATCAAGATAGCCCAACTCCCATTAACTATAAAGGGAGGGGTCAACCTTCTTTTATAGCAATTTGGGTGAGAGATCCAAATCTAGGGCACATGGCATGAGGGAGAGTGTGCATGGGTTGAGTGAGGATATGTGGGAGTGGAGGAGAGATTCCACACCTCTCCACTCACTAGAGTAGCTCAACACATAACTAGAGATAGGAAATCACCACATGGGAGGAGTAGGTGGAGAGGGGGAGTCTCTCCCATTGGGATTGATGCCCCTCTCTAATAATCCACCACCTAACTAAAGTGAGGTCGAGTGGTAGCATAGGGATCATCTCCCTTAGCCACCTCACTCAACAACTCGTCCAAGACTCTAGATGAATCGCCTCCCTCCTCTTTTGACTAAATACAAAGGGAAAACATGTCCCCGACATGTTTCCCTATTAATATCATGTTGATTTTTATTTAATTTTACATGTCTTTTTCTTGTTTTGTGAGTAAAACTCATTTTTGAGTGATAAAAATCACTTGTTTGCCTCAACAAAGGGGGAATAAGGGTTTAGGTGGTGCTATGGCTTATAAAATTAGCACAATCATGGCATACAACAACATCTAATGCCACTTTTATGAATTTTTTAACTTTTACAATTAAAATAACCCATTTGCGGGAAAGTTTTTAATGACTCAAAACATTAAAAAATCCTAGGGGGGACTAAGTGCAATTTCTATATGACTCAATAGTGATGAAATAGCATGGTAATATAAAAATTTAGACACTAGACATTGGAATTCCATGCCAAGGACTATCCACCAGCACATACTCCAGTTTTGGAGGCGATTTGAGTGAAAGAACTTAGAAATTATAACTCGCCTAATTTCTCAGGCAAGAAATAATTAACAAGTGAAAAAAAACACTCTAGAATACATAATAATGCTTAGGTATTGGGTGGCCAAGTATTTTACAAATTCATCATGCTAATATCATTTATTACAATGCCCTCGAGGGGATGGAAATGTGAAAAAAGTTGGTCAAATAGACTGGATGATCTTCTAAACACTAAATTCTGAGCAATTGATTGCTCAGTGTTTGGCGGCTCAACTACAAGTCCATCATAGTGCAACTTGGTGGATAACATTGGATCCATATGGGGATGTGTGCTTGATATTTTTATAAAAAAGGAGAGCATGTGAGAATCCAGAATCTGTGACCTACATCACAAATGTCTCACCAAAAACAACATAAGAAACACATGTATATGAAAACCAACAATTTAAGATACAAGTTACACTAATAATAGAAGAAAATGAAAATTCTAAGGAAATAAAAATAAAATATAAGGAGGAAGGGTTAGAAAGATATGTTACAAAAGGATGCCTCCATGGGAATCAAATATCATTATTGAGGAGCAATTTGAAAAGCTATCCGTTCACAGTTAGATTTAACCTTTTCACTGTCCCACTGGCTGAAGTAGAAAATAATTGAACCAGCCAAGTCATGGATGTAGTAAGATCTTAGATGTATGAAAAATCCTTGTTCGGGATGACTCGTTGAAGATCCTTTTCCAAGTTTTATCAACTTGGAGTTTTTCTTGAGAACAGACCACCCAAGAAACATGTGTCTTTCTTTATTCAACCAAACTTTGAAGTTTGGTAAACCTTGTAAATTTTTGATGAATCTCTGAGTTGGATTGTCATGGTGGAAGGTCAACCACTTCTCATAATGATTTGGAATTGATAAACTGAATTTGTCTTCCATTTTCCCATTATATGTTATTAATTCATTTGATGGTTGAGAGATTGGAATCAGAACTGTCAAGGCAACTACGTCACTGTTTTCGTCAAGGTTGTCGAAGATATTCTCTGAAGAGATGGGTTCTTCGGGAGGAGGGTGGGGGTTTGAATTATCTGTATATTCAACAAATTCAAACTCAAATTCCTTTGTTTCTTCCTGAACAATTACTAACTCATCTATAAGCTCTTCCAGAATTTCTAGTTGAAATTCCCTTTCTTGTTCACTGTGAATTTCTGGCTCTATAGGGTCTGAATATTCAACACAAGCTTTTGCCTCTACAAGGTGAGATTCCATGGCCTTTAATTGTTTTGCATAGATAAATTCCATGGCCTTAATGACTTCTTTAAGTTTCTTATTGGAATCTGGTGAAGCATATTTATTATCTGAACTGACTATATTTATATCCAGAGGTTCCTTCTCCTTCCACTTTTCCATAAAAGCATCAATCAATTCATTGCAAGTTTTAACTTGGTTATCCTTGAGTTCTGTGAACCAATCAAGATCATCATCATCAAAGGACAAGATAAACAATTTTATTTTTATATCTTCATACAAAGCATTACAACACCATTTATTAAAGAAATGAGAGACTCTCTTAACATGACTTCTAGCATCAACAACATTATTACTTTGAAAGCAAGGAAAATTTTGCAAAGCATTTTCTGGAATCACATGTGGATAACCACTTATTGAAGAAAAATCAATAGGTCTATAAATATCATCCATTTATAGAATAGATTGATTAAACAAAAAGGAAAAAGGAAAATGTCTACCAGAAATGGACTGGGACCCAAAAATTATTAAGGATTCTACAAGAATAAATCTTGGCTAACTTCCTTGAAAAATATTTTTAGATTCAAGGATGAAGCTTAAGCAAACCGTGAGTTCCTTTTGTAATGTACCTTTCCAAATAGGAGCTCCAAAGAGGAGGTTTAATGGTTTAAAACGCCCCGTTAGACTATATCCAGGGCTAGAAAGGGGTAAACATGGTTACTAGAGGTCACTCCAATAAAAGGTGTTATATTCGGAAAGTGACATTGAGCTAAAAGTGGTTAAAAGCACTTTTAAGGCAATTTGAGCTAAAAATAGAACAAATGAGCTAAAATTAGAAGTCAACAACGAATTAGGGTTTCGAGAAGCTATAAGAGAAGGTTCATCGACCTAATTCATCATTAGGTAGATTTTGACTTGTCATTGAGGAGAGAGGCGCATCTCAGGAGAGATATTTTAGTGGATTCCAGGAGGAAGACACTAGTTGGTTGATTTCGGTGTTGAGAGACACACCCTAGTCACCGGGAATATCACCCAGGTCTTCCATCATTCTTCAACAATAGTTACACAGGTTCCAGCAGCAAGGGCGCACTCATTCAGGGTGAGGGCGCAACTTCTAAGGAGGTTTAGTGGATCGACTTGTCCCTTTCAGGCAGATTTCAGAGATTCCCCTTCAACCTAGTTGAGAGGAAGGAAAGGCGTATTTTTTTCCTGGTTCCTCGTCAAATTCTGACGGAGGAATCATCTGGGGTGCATTTTCTAGACTTGGGAGTGTGACACTTTGGGCGGACACATTTGGAGTTCCCGAGTGATCATCACATCAGAGTCAGGTAAACCCTTCTGACCCATTTCATAGTAGGCCAAGGCGATCATTGAGAGACACATCTCAGTCGATTCTGACAGTGGAATCACTAGGGCGCAGTTTTCCAGTGAGAGAGGGGTGCATTCCCCCAAGGGGATCCATCCGGGGTCCAGACACACCAACAGAGGGGTCGGTCAGTCACCAAGACTGAGAGCTAGAGAAGGGTGCACCATTTGGGACAACTTCCAGGCCATTCTAAGAGGTTTAGCCACCAGGGAGAACTTTCCGGACTTTCAGCAGTTACCATGCGAGATGCCACAGTTCCAGGTCATCCATTGATCCCACAATGCTCATCTATTATCGGGTATTATCATTTAATTTTCTTATTGTATTCCAGCTAAGATCCTTTTTTCATTTGATCTAGCCGAGTGATTCACTTTTATTCAACCGCATTTGGCATTGTACTCACAGAGATATCATAATATAAGATTTGCAATCTTTTGTCTCATTTATCATCTATATAGTCATTTATATGTTGTAACAATGAATTATCTATAGTAGATACATCATATTATCAGTGTTTCCCAGACTAGCCAAGTTAGGAACATTACACCTTCTTGCAGAATACTTTGTAAAATAATTTGAAGTGGAGTCACCGTATGATCAAGTTTATTCTAAACAAACAAGAAGCATCAAACAAAGCAAAAACAAAAAGGAAAACAAAAAGTTGTACTCTGGAAATAGAAAGATTTATCCCCGGCAACGACACCAAAAATGTTGCCGCATTTATACACACTTGGGTAACGTGGAAGAAATCTTCAATCCACTCAATGTGTCCTTAGGGGAAAGTTCCGAGTCAAGGTGTTGTCACCTAATCTTCGACTCCTCCATCTAGGTCAACTCCTAGAGAAGCCAAGGGGAGTAGTCCCTAACAAAAAATAATAAGGCTTGAAAGCTAGTCTAAGTACAAAAGTAAATCTAGGAGTTTATTGCATGTAAAGACAAGTATATCAAAGAAAATCTTACACTAGCAACATATTCATTCATTCATTCATAAGATAAAATATTTATGAAAAGAGATATCCAATACATAAGATACTTGCACAAAATGAGATAAATGATACAAATTATCTGCAAGTAATAAACCACAAGCTAATTAGATATTCCCAAATACATTGAATGAAAGTAAGCTCTTGCACAAGAAGAAAAGATATGTATAAATAATGAGGCCAATGCCTTAATGAGATCATGGGATGTTGAATGAAACACTTGCTTTGTGATATTGCCTTTGAAAGTTTTAAAGTTCATTTAATGAGATGAATTTTATTATGCTTGAAACTAAGAGTGCTTGAGAACCAACTAAACTAATGTGTGACCTCTCCAGAGGCTATCTCTTTGGTTGGAAATATGTGGAGAACTTGTTGAAGCCCCAAAGGCTTCATCAACAAGTTCAATGAAAGTGTTAGAGGTCCAACACTAGGAGAACCTAATCTCAAATTTCTTGTCTGACTTCACACACTTCCTTCATGTGGTTTCCCTCACATTGAGATAACATCTTTTGATATTGTCCTATTAAAACTACTCTACACTGACCAGCCCCAGTTCTAATGAGTTCCAAGGATCGAGCTAGGCTAGCAAGGGTTCAGAGCATACACCTAGGAGCTGAAGGGAAGGTTTATTTTAAACAAAAATAAAATTCTTAAAGGAAACTTGAGAAAAAAGGAAATATTTTCTAATTACTAAATCCACACTGACCAACCTCTTTACAGAGGAGCTGAGGGGATTTGTTTATTTTCCAACTTGAAATGCAAAACTGAAAAATAAATATTGCAAAAAGGAAAATAATCTATGTGTTGTTGTGATTAAGATAGATTGATTGATTTTCTTTATTATTTTATCTTTAGATAGTATGAAAGCAGTAAAGTGAAGAAGAAAAATAAATCAACCAGACACCACCACACCAATCCCCCAAAGGGGGAGAAAAAACTGGGCATTATGAGGCATGATTTTAGTACTTCCTATTACAGCGAGAACCTTGTTCTATTTTTCTTCTTTTTAGATCCTTATAGAATGGATCGAAAATGAAAGAAACGCTTTACAAAGGGTTCTTTATTGGTCTTGGTCTTCAAAGGTTCACTCCTAGGTTTGGTTTTCTTCCATTTAGCCCAAAATTCGCCAGAATATCCCCTTGTTTTATCATGGACCTGCTAAAAACCAACAAACAAATTAGTTTAATTCTACCAAAAAGGAAAAACCTAAGCTAGACGTTTTCTAGACTTTTTTTTATGCAAAATGGAAATTTTTACGGGTTTTTTGACAACTTAAAGAAAGTAAATGAGACTCTTTTTAGTTGTTTCTGTTTTCTGTCCTAAAACAACAAACAAAAATTACTAATTATCTATATTTGACTAATGAAAACAAACTCACTTTATGCCTAAAGATTTCTATGTAAAGAACTTGCAAAAGTAAAAAAAATACTTGGATCTATCCTCTAGATATTTGAAAAGTAAATCTAGATCCAAGTGCTATTGCATGCACATATTTTGCTTGATATAACTTTGAATACTTAATTTAATTTTCATGCAACATATAAGGTAACGAACGAAGAAAAATAATTTTGTGAAGGGGAGAGAGACACTCTTGATCTTGGAACTTCCCTTGGGAAATGGGGTCCTTGGTGGAGTGAAGAGGGAAATGTCTTTGGAATTTTTTTTGAAAAGAGATGGATTGCAACCAAGCTCCACCAACTCTTCAATCCGTTGAGATCCTGCAAACTTCACAATACTTGGACAAATACGGTCAAATTCTCGGTGCTACCTACAAAGGAGACTCAATGGAAAGATTAGTTAACATAAACACATAATGCATATTTAAGCTTCCAAAATAAGTAAGCAATAGGATTAGAAAGTCAAGCTAGATTAATAAACCTATCCTTTTGAGTAATAGTACTCTTACCAAGGCCAATATTTGACAATAATTGAATAATAAGTACATGAAATAACATCACCTCAAATCTTACCACATGACAACCATCCACACATGAAACACACCATCAATGACCTCCAAAGTCTTTTATTCCATTCCAATAGAAAAATATTTCCAAGAGCATTACATCAAAATATCCCAACTCCCATTAGCTACAAAGGGAGGGGTCTACCTTCTTTCATAGCAATTTGGGTGAGACATCCAAAGCTAGGGCACATGGCATGAGGGAGAGTGGGCATGGGTTGAGTGAGGATACATGGCAGTGGAAGAGGGAGTCCACTTGGACACCTATCCACTCACTAGAGTATCTCAACACATAACTAGAGATAGGAACTAGCCACATGGGAGGAGTAGGTGGAGTAGGTGGAGAGGGGGAGTCTCTCCCATTGGGATTGATGCCCCTCTCTAATAATCCACCACCTAACTAAAGTGAGGTCGAGTGGTAGCATAGGGATCATCTCCCTTAGCCACCTCACTCAAAAACTCGTCCAAGACTCTAGATGACTCGCCTCCCTCCTCAGTTGACTAAAGATAAAGGGAAAACATATCCCCAACATGTTTCCCTATTAATAGCATGCTGATTTTTATTTAATTTTGCATGTATTTTTCTCGTTTTGTGAGTAAAACTCATTTTTGAGTGATAAAAATCACTTTTTTGACTCAACAAAGGGGAATAAGGGTTTAGGGGGTGCTCTGGCTTAGAAACCGAGCATAAACATGACATACGACAACATCTAATGCCACTTTTATGAGTTTTTTTACTTTTACAATTAAAAAAACAGTTTGCAGGAATTTTTTTATTGACTCAAAACATTAAAAAATCCTAGGGGGGACTTAGCGCAATTTCCATATGACTCAATAAACATGACCTAGCATGGTAATATAAAAATTTAGACACTAGACATTGGAATTTCATGCCAAGGCCTAACCACCAGCACATATTCCAGCTTTGGAGGCGATTTGATTGAAAAAACTTAGAAATTATAACTTGCCTGATTTCTGAGGCAAGAAATAATTAACAAGTGAAAAAAAACACTCTAGAGTACATAATCGTGCTCAAGTCTTGGGTGGCCAAGTCTTTTACAACTTCATCATGCTAATCTCATTTATTACAATGCCCCCGAGGGGAAGGAAATGTGAAAAAAGTTGGTCAAATAGACCGACTGATCTTCTGAACACTGAATTCTGAGAAATTGATTGCTCAGTCTTTGGCAGCTCAAATGCACGTCCATCCTAGTGCAATTTGGTGGATAACATGACCCAAGGTGCTAATCCACTAAAATTCAAGTATAACATTGGTGTCTCGTAGGTCCATCACATAGAAATCTCGTGCCAAATTATATCTACCCAAGGTAAGACTCATTTGTGGAATATATTTGTCACATGGTATGGTGCATCCCCCTACTACCTCCACTAGAAATCCCTCAAACTCAACAGTAGGGAGGTGTCTCCTATTCACCAAGGCAACATCAATAAATTTGTGGGATCCCCCACCATCAATAAGTATTGTGACCCTTCCCTTTTCCCTTGGAGGACTCTTCTCATCTTGAAAGTAATAAGTTTTGGTACCACACTAATGGATGCAATAACAACTTTCTTAATTCCCACATGGTTGTGCATTGGCTCTTCTTCTTCTTTCACATGCATGGGATCCTCTTTTGTTTGGTGCATTTCTATATTTTGAATATGGCCCACATCATCTTCCTCCTCACTGTCAGAAAGAGCCTCAATGTAGTGGATATTTCCTTTCCCCATGCATCTATGCCCTAGTTCCCATGGTTCTTTATAATTATAGCATAATTGTTTTCTTCTCAACTCCCTTCTGGTAGCTTCATCCAATTTCCCCTTACCTTTGTATAAAATCCTTTTATCCTTTCCCCTTGGAGCAATTGGTCGCCTTAAAATGAATTTGTTTTTAGAGGTTGCCCCTTCCAAGTCGCTAGTCCTCAAAATCGCATCCTGAAGTGTATTAGGCTTAAAATCCTTGACCCATCCACGCAATGGTTCTATCAACCCTTTAGAAAAGAGCATCATCAATCTGGATTCTGACTCATCTAGAACCATGACTGTTATCCTATGAAATTCTTCAATGCATGCCTCAACTGTGCTTTTTTGTTTAAGTTGGGTGATCTCACAAAAATGAAGTTTTGGATCCCCTTGATCAAAATTGTCTATGAGCCTTTGTGTGAAATATGCATAAGAAGTAATGTGTGCATGTCCCAAAGTAGCCATCCCATGGTACCACCACTCATGGGCCTTGCCTTCCAAGTATAGCGTGGAAAATTTGATGGCATCCATCTCCATCATGGGATTTAATTACAAATAAGCATCCAATTTTTGTACCCATGCTTTTGCAGAAGATTTAGATGATCCATCAAAGGTGGGAATATCCATTTTTCTTGCCTTGTGCCACAGATCATTATTACCCCTATGAAAATCTCTAGGCCTTCCTTTATATTTTATCCCACAATACTCTCCCAATGAAACTTGTCTCCTGAATCCTGCACTTAAGGTTGCATGTTCCCTCTCATACTCCTCAAATTTGTCTTCCACCTCCACATGCCCTAGAACATTGGCCTCTTGCTATTGTGTGTCTAAGAAACATGACATGTAATGTCGATGTTTTGGTAGCTAGGGGAGGACCTTTCCCTCCTAGATTACCTTTCTTAGATGTAGAGAATATTCTGGAAGCAAGTGAACCATTAAACAGATGTGTGGAAACCCTAGAAGAGAAGTCGACCTCAAGAGAATAACACTAAAGTAATAATAGGATCCAGAAAGAGAAGCTGTCCCTACTAAGTAAAGTAACTTGGATAGACTAGTATAAATAAGAAAGCGCCTAGCTCATTTGTACTCACTCTCTCCCACTTAGCAAGAAGGGTGCAAGTCTAAGGAGAAGTTGCAACAACAACTAGTCCACAAGTCTAAGGAGCTGCAACTGCAACAGAAGAAAGGTGCAAGTTTGGAGAGAGTAGTACAGTAGTTGTCGTGGAGTATTCTCAGTCTTTCTGGTATTTCTCTTTTATGCTTCTCTTGGTGCAAGATACGATATCTTTGTATGATTATTGTGTTGTCGCTGCAACAGTTTTGTGGCTAGGGTTTATCTATTGGTTCTGAAGTAGGCTTGACAGAATTAATCTAAGTAAAGGTTAGTGTTCTCGGGTGTGGCATATGTGAATGCTTATGGTTCGGTGACAATGAAGTGACATTGTCTACGGTTAAATGAGCATACCAAAATTCTAACATGGTATCAGATTTGGTTACCTTCAGAACAATTTGACGCTGGAAGGAAGATCCTCAGTTTCCCCATTGTCAAGCTCGTTGAGTACTTACTGAACTCACTAAGAAGGTTGCCTAAGTAGGGCCCTTCTCTTCCCTGGATCATATCTACAAATTTCTGAAGTTGAGAAATTAGGGTTTACTCATAAAACCCTAGGTCGACAAAGCCAGTTGCAGTTGTTGGGCCAATTCCTTCATGCCAGTTCCTCCATGCCAGTTGCTTCATGCCAATTGTAGCACCAGCTATAGTGTCAGTTGTAGTGAAAATTTTTGTGAAGTATTGGGACTAATTTTTGGTTCTCCTAGAGCGCCTTACCCTAGCACATCTCCAACTAGATTTAGATTGCAAGTTGGAGCACTTTGAAGTTTTAGGGTTCGTCGTTACTACTAGATGGTGTCGTTGTGCTTGAGGTATGTACTTGTATATGTTTAAACTATATCACTATCTTAAGGGTGTTTGCAGGAGAAGGGATCTTTTGTTCAAGCACAATATTAGGAAACTATATAAGACAACCCAGGTGGGAACGACAACAGCTAAACTCCAGGTTTGCATATCAGGTTTGATATTTTGATATTGTTGTAGTTTATGTAAGTGTTGTAACTAGAATAACAGTCTTTAAATTCTATTATTTCTATCGCTATTGCTAGTTTAGTAAACACTTGATTATTGTTGATACAACTACCATTAGGTGAACACTCATATTAATAATGCATTTTTGTACAAGATAAATTGATCTCCTCTAGGAGATGTTCATGGTTGTGCTTGTTTCTTGTTCTGGGTAGGCCACAGGGAATAGCTCTAAGAGAGAGCTATAATGACGGTTGCAGGAAGAAACCATTTAGATGGTCTCTAGCTGAAACATGGAGAAAACCATCCAAACATAGAGTTGTGCATATCCATGTAATGAAGGAGAAGAGGATGAAGTCAGAACCTTATGGCAAGAAGGATACCTTTGTAGATACAAAGTATCTCATATGGAGATTGATTTAGTTGATCACTCTTTAGTTCACCAGGAAGAGTCAGTAGAGCCAAAAGGGCCTACCTAGAATCATTGCAATGACCAAGAAGAGACCAACATGGTTCCATGATGCTTTGTAGGATGCAAAGGGGATACAGATATATGACATTGATGAGCCATATCATGCAGAGGGAGAAGATGGCTCAAAATATTATATAGACTGAGAGGGATTCAAACTTCAAAGGGAGCATGCAGACTCAGAGTGAGCCTGATCTCAGAGAGAGTCAATTACTTAGAGACTTTAATTCATAAAGTATTCATGCTCAGATTCAAATGGGAGAGAGAAATTTCTTCCAGGACTGACAAACAAAAGGCTAGATCAAAGCTTCAGAGGCTTCGCGGATATATGAGACCTCCTGGGAGGATTCCTTTGTTTTGGTGACAGAGGAGGAAGCTAGTTAGAAGGATTGGGATATGGATCTTTGCCTTGGTCCCTTAACCAAAAGGGAAGTTAGTGGTGAATTCCAAGTTGATCTACAAGATCAAGCATGTTGCAGATGACAATATAGAGAAGTACAAGAAAAGGTTTGTGGCTAGAGGGTTCTCCCAGAAAGAGAGAGAAGACTATGATGAAACTTTTGCTCCTGTAGAAAAATACACTTCCACTAGATCAATTGTTGCGATTTCTTCTGCAATGGGATGTAAATTACAGTAGATGGACGTCAAGATTTCTTTCTTGAATGGTGTAATATAGGAAGAAGTGTACATAGAACAACCAAAAGGATTTGTGATCCATGGGAAGGAGTCCCATGTGTGTAGACTGAAGAAGGCCTTGTACGGACTAAAGCAAGAACCTAGGGCATGGTATGCTAGGATAGATGGATATTTGATGAGCTTGGAATTTACCAAGAGTGAGGCAGATCCTAACCTCTACTATAAGGTTGAGGATGGATGCCCATTGATCTTGTTTCTATATGTAGATGATCTATTTATAACAGGGGACAAGAACCTCATTGATGGGTGTAATAGGGAGCTCACTTCAGAGTTCGAGATGAAGGATCTAGTTTTGATGCATTACTTTTTGGGATTGGATGTATGGCAGAGATCAGATGAGATTTTCCTTAGCCAAGAAAAATATATTGTTGAGATCCTGAAGAAATTCAAGATGATGGAATGCAAGTCCATGACCGCACCTATGACGATAAATCTAAAGCTCTTGAGTGACAAATCTTCAGATTTGGTGAATCCCATGATGTACAGACAGTTGATTGGATCCTTGATGTACCTAGTTAACACCAAGCCAGGCATATTCTTTGCAGTGAATACTTTGAGTCAACACATGGTTGAACCTAGACAGGTACATTAGATGGCAGCAAAGCATATGTTGAGGTACCTTCGTGGTACAGTTGGATATGGATTGAGATATGTCTCAGGTGGAGATGTGAAGCTGCAGGATTATACAGACTCTGACTGCAATGGGAGTGCAGTGGATCGAAAGAGTACTTCCAGATGATGCTTCATTTTGAGATCGATGTGATCTCATGGTTGAGCAGGGAGTAGACATCAGTGGCAGTCACTACAACAGAGGCAGAGTATATAGAAGCCAATATTGGAAATTGTGAAAGTAGTTTCTTGCAGGACTTCATTCGAAACATGATGTAGAAGGGAGCTATGAAGCTCCAGGACACATCCACAGATGAGTAGCATTGGGAAGACATTCTCCCAGATTGGTCATGCTGATTTGACCAAGGGAGAATGATACATTCGCTCACAGGATTAGCCATGCTAATTTGGCTAGTGGTGAATGGCCCAAGCATAGTCTTTCTCCTATTAGTTATGCTGATTTGACTAGGAGCGGAAAGCCTCGAGGTGCAGAATGTCCACTCTAGTTGAGAGGGAGGTGTGTTGTTTCTTCTCATGCCGGCTAACCCCTCTGGCTAAGGGTTCCCTGGATCAATCTTGCGACTGAGGGGGTAATTCACTGCTAGACGTGATGAGAGAAGAAATATCACGTGCATAGTAATGAGGACTATGGGAGTATCTTCGTGCTACTGGGTGAGACTATAACTATGGTTGATGGCATATTGTAGTAGTTTTGTGCTACTAGCTGATTGTTGCATAGTTATAGAGACATCAACTATGATTATGGGTGATGGCATATTGTAGTAATTGTGTGTTACTAAATGATTTTTTCATAATCATAGGTATGCCTATGGCTGAGGGCATATTGTAGTAGTTGTGTGCTACTAGTTGATTGCTGCATAGTCATACATATCCTGACTATGGCTGAGGGCATATTGTAGTAGTTGTGTGCTAATAGATAATTGCTCCATAATCATGGAGGTGGCAGATCCTAACTATGGATAAGGGCATATTGTATTAGTTGTGTGCTACTAGCTGATTGATGCATAGTCATGGAGGTGGAAGACTATGATTATGGCTGGGGGCATATTGTAGTGGCTCTGTGCCACTAGTTAATTGCTTCATAATCATAGAGACTGGTGTAGCACATGGTGGTAGCTTGTGTAGCTATCTTTTGATTGCAGGTGAGAGACATTGTGGCTCTGGATAGTAGATGTGTGTTACTTGGAGTGGTTGTGCACCATTGGATAGTGGTTATGTACTACTATGGATTGACACAGTTATGTTCTACTATATGGCATTGTAGTAGTTGTGCACTACTAGTTGATCGCCATGGGGACTACCAGTTCACATTGGGAGTATTTGAGTGCTACTTGGTTGCAGATATTGTGATAGATTATTTGAGTTATCGATGGCATTATGGCAGCTGTGTGCTACCAACTGATTGCAGAGTAGTCAATGGACTACTAGATAAAGACATCATGAAAGATGCCTCCCTAGGTAGCTAAGAGGGAGTGTTGATGTTTTGGTATCTAGGGGAGGATCTTTTCCTCATAGATGACCTTTCTTAGATGCAAAGAATATGCTGGAAGCAAGTGAACCATTAAACATATGTGTGGAAACCCTAGAAGAGAAATCAACCTCAAGAGAATAACATTAAAGTAATAATAGGATCTAGAAATAGAAGTCGACCCTACTAAGTAAAGTAACTTGGACAGGCTAGTATAAATAAGGAATTGCCTAGATCATTTGTACTCACTCTCTCTCACTCATCAAGAAGGGCGCAATTCTAAGTAGCAGTTGCATCAACAACTAGTGCACGAGTCTAAGGAGCTGTAGTTGCAGCACAAGAAAGGCGCAAGTTTGGAGAGAGTAGTGCAACAACTATCGTGGATTATTCTCAGTCTTTATGGTATTTCTCTTGTATGCTTCTCTTTGTGCAAGGTACGATATCTTTATATGGTTATTGTGTTGTTTCTACAACAGTTTTGTGGCTAGGGTTTATTTGCTAGTTCTGAATTAGGCTTTCCAGAATTACTCTAAGTAAAGGTTAGTGTGCTCGGGGGTGGCATGTGTGAATGCCTATGGTTGGGTGACAATGAAGTGACATTGTCTACGGTTAAACGATCATACCAAAATTCTAACATGTAAGGCCTAGATGTGATCCTGTTTCTCACTGGTGCCCTATTGGTTGCACCCCCAAATAGACTTTGCCCCTCAGTTGAACCCTGTGTCTAGTCTCTGTGTGATACATTTCTCCTTCTTGAGATCCACTAGCCCCATTATTCTCTTCATTATTATCTGGTTCCTTTCTATGTACCATCTGCATGAGAAGATGTGAAATCATGTCCTATCATGCTTCCAATGTGGTGACCAATCGCTCCTGTCCTTGTTTTATATTTGTCAAGGATAATTTGAGATCAGCTTGCCCCCTGGATAACTACTCCTATGTCTCATCCAAATGGTGTTGCATGATAAACGATGTCTTGTCAAGGGAGAATTGTAGTTCCTATGTTATTCTTTCCAATACAATTGGAACCTCCTTATCAGTACCATCTCTTGTTTCCTGTCTTTCCCCCATCTCTATTTCTAGTTCCTCAATCCCTTTGTCCTTCTTTATTCTGTTGTAACCTTTCATCATCGAATCCTCATAGGCTAGGAGGATTCAAATCTCATACCACAGTAATATTCCAAAGTGGTTTTGTGTGGAATGCTTTAAGTTTTTGGTTTTTTGGTTGAGGTGTTTTGTCAAACAATTTGCACCTGTAGCTTCCTTGTTCTTATGTTGGGGTTTGATATCAATTTTTATAGCACAAATAGTTTGCATGAACAACAATGAACTAATAGAAAACAACAATAAGAATAGCCACAAAACTCATATTTGTATTTATTTATTATATATAGCTAACCTTAGTAGAATAGAAGAGTAGATCTGGAAATATATGGAAGAATGGAAGATGTGGTTGAAAGCACCTCCAAGATACAATATAAGGGAGATATATTGGCTCCCCAGAGCCTCCACTAGCTGCATGCAAGGGATGTACATGACCAATCTCTTTATGTTCCTCCAAACACTGTATTCCTTTGGTTGAGTTGCAACCTCACTGGCTGTAGCACACCATAGAAATTTGTCTGGATTGTATTTGACTCCAAAACTTCATGAATCATTGTTATCTTGTAGGGAAGAGGATGGATGGTTCATATGATGAATTCCCCTTGTTGTAGATGCCAAATATGACCCGAAAACACTAGACCTCTAACCCAAAGTGCGCCCTCCTTTAGTAAAATAACCCAGCTATGATAATAAATAATCATAGGGGATGGAAACAACCAAGAGTGAAAAGAAAGGTCTCTCTAGGGATGAAAAATGTACCCAAGTATAGATATCCTCCAGATCCAACCACTAGAAGCCAAATCGAACTCCTTAAGATTGGACAGTGCGCCCTTCCTACAGAAAACCCTCCAATGGTGCGCCCCTCTTCCCAAATCATAGCTGAGAATGACTTGATCTGAATAGAATGGTGAGGGTGGAATATTTCACCACCTTGGCCAAGATTGGACCAAGAAAGGAGGGATCTTTCACCTCTATGTTGATCTCTAGGGTTTGTCTAGTCAAAACCCTCAAAACACTCAAGCTTCCAGAGCTCAAAGTTGCAAATACAAATGAACAAGAATTAGTAAGTGAGGTGTCCTCATCCTCTTTTATACTCCAGTTACTAATTCCTCACTTAAATTATTAATTGGCTTTCTAAAATGTTTTCATCCATTATCTCATATTTTCTTGTTTGCCAATGTCACTTATTCTAATTTGAATTTAGCATCCTTAGTGACATATTTTGGCCACCTTATTCCCCTTTTTATATGAGACTATAACCTAGGGGGAACAACTAGGCTACTAAGTCCTCAAGTACTTTGGTCATATGGAAGGGGATCTTACAGTGTGCTACCCTTTGTCCGCGATGCATGATTTTTCCAAGCCCCTTTGCCATTAATTTATTATAGTATTTAGAAGTTGAAGCTAAAGTGGGACTTCAACCTAAGTAAGAAAAAAAAAATCCCACATTAACTCTACCTTGGTGATACTTGACCATGCCTCCCCAAGTTGAAGATGGTATGTGGGGATTCTACCAAAGCATGAAAAATATTACCCACACACACTCTACCTTGGTTGGCATGTTTAATTAGTTATTTATTTTACGGGTCCCTCAATTTTTGTGAGAAACATTTCATTGTTCTCAAGATCCCTAGGTTAGCATCCGAAAGGTTTTATGATTGGATTTTATCTTTTGCCAGCTACAAGCCTCTGGGCCTTTAGTGTCTTCTTCCCATGAAATGAGGTACATGCCCTTTTTGGGTTAATAAACCCAATGACCTAAAATATGGGGACACAGAAGAGAGGTAGTAAGGGAAAGTGGTAAGTATGAATGGGAACAATATGACAACCATTCAAGGAAAACCCTTGGTTACAACCCTTTCCCCAAGGGTGGCCACTTGCTAGGAAATCATGACACTCACCAAGGTGAAATAAGGAAAAAAGCATATTCAAATGCCCCAAGTATTAAAGTGACACTTACCACGATACTTGACTTGTCACCTCGTGGAGAAAGATCCACCGTCTTCTAGAAGCAAGCTGGTGTGGTGGATGCCATCATGACGAATGGTTAAGTATGGTGGTGAGGTGAGGCTCCATTCGTGTAAGTGAACACTATCGATCAATCCATCGCTCAGTACTCCATGTCTAGAACTTGAGGGCCTTGAGACATCAACTCCTTAGTTATCCCTAGGAATGGGGGATAACAAGCCCCAAGGTTTAAAAATGGGGCTCCCCTTACCCTTGGAATTAGGTATGAAACTAATGGCTCAAATTTGAATTTGCAATAAGTACCAAGTACTAGATTTTGGGAAAGTGTGGACAGCAAGCAGGTGACCTCCCCTGCTCCCACACTTTAGCCATCACCTTGCACAAGTCTATATTAATTCTGCATGCTAAGGAAGTCATGAGGTATATGGGATAATGATCTATCAAGTTAAACTTTGTTTTGTGGTGACCAAGAAGGGAGCCTTGGAGGAATATTGGATTAGAGCTACAGGAGAAGAGGTGAGAAGAAGGGGGGTGCAGTTGGAGGAAGATTCGTGGACGGGTTTGGAGCTCAGCGCTGGAGGGATAGAGTGGAGTTTTCAGACACCTCTCCTAGTGGGAACGTTAATGCATGTAATATTTTCTCTTGTCTCCAGGCATGTCCTGGGGTCGTTTATAGATTTGTTTGTCATTCTTCTTGCTGGGAATTTGAATGGTGAAGGATGCATATATTTCTTCTTCTATTTGTTCATTTTAATATATCAAGAAGTTATACCCCAAGGTTAATGTAGGGAGATTGTAATGATCCCAAGCCAATTTTTTGCTTGGAATCACTAACTAACCACTGATTTGATTATTATTTGTTGTGTATGAAGGTTGGCCATGAACATTTCTGCCTTAGGGTTTATTCATTTATTCAGCCACAAATTTATACAAGCATCATTGTAATCATATGAATATCATGAACACTACACAAGATAGGAACCACAAGCAAATAGTTGAACTTTATTATAAGAAAGAAAGCACCCGATACAAATAGAGAAGAAGATCTGGAATAGATGGCTTTAGAAAATAATGGAGTTGCATACAAAATGCTTTGAAGATACAAATAAATCCTCCCAAAGGTTTCAATAGAAGATAAACACTCAACTGCAAAACCAGGGTTTCAGCCTAACCCTCAAGAAACTGGTACGACCCTGCTGACTATTGGTATGGCCTACTGAAGACGATGGACACCAATGGTTCATACCTCCTAAAGATTAAGACCTCCAAATTCTTCCAAACTTCCCCCAATGATAGATCAAGGCAATGGAATCCTCCTCCTGAAGTATGGAGCTCAAACACTGAAGCTTCCTCCTCAAACTACAAAAACCCTAGGATGGTACGACCCTCCTAAAACCCTGAATATGGCCAATAGTATGGCCTAGATGAATGTGGGCTCTGAATCGTCTGAAACTCTCTCGGATGATAGATCGGGCAACCACAAGCACTTGAGTGAAGTCTCAAGGTCAGATCTAGCTTATAGCCTCCTAGATCTGAGAAATATTGAATCACCAAGTTGTACCCTTCCTCCTGAAATCGTCCCAACCTGCAAATAGATGATAGGGATGTGATAACTCCTCCAAGAAGCCCTCAAAATGATGAGCAAGGGCTTGCAAGAAAAACCCTAATGATGGAAAGATCTCTATCTTCTTCAATATGCTAGATCAAATTCTTCCTCAACAAATGGTGTGCCCCTGCAAGAAAACCCTAGCTGGTACGGCCCTGTTGGTCCAATTGGTACAACCCTGCTAGTCCTCTTGAATAGATGATGGTTGTATAATGGTGTGGGTGGGGTATTTCATCCCCAAGACCAATCTTGGAGCAAGGTGAGTGGAATATTTCACCACTAAGTTGCTCACTAGGATTTGTAATATCAAAACCCTCAAAACTATATGCTCAAGAGCATCAACAAGAAAATACCAAAATCTCAAATGAATGAGTTAAGTTAACCCCTAGGGTTAACTCCTAACTCAACCTCTAGTGCTTCTATTCCTTCATTGAGTTATCTTTTTGACTTCTTTTACGTTTGTATTAAGTCAACTTAAGAATATAACCTTAGTTTGGTTGACTTTTCCCCTCAGTGTGAGACTATGGCCTAGTGGGGATGCCTAGGCCACTAAGTCTTCTCAAATCTCTTCATCAAGAGGTGGGGGACATTACAGTCTCCCCTGCTAGAAATTGCTTTCCCTCAAGCAATTCCAAACCTATTTCCCGTACCACTTGTTCATTCTCCCACGTGGCATCCTCAATGGGTAGATCCTTCCATCTAATTATGTACTCTTTGATGCTTCTCTTCCTGAGCCTCTTCTCCCGAACCTCTAGTATCTCTTTCGGAATCAAAACAAGCTGCCCCTCTTCGTCCATGGTAGGTAGTACCTCAATGGGTGTGATGTGTTGGCCGATGTCCCTCTTTAGACAGGACACATGGAAAACATTGTGTATCCTATTGCCCTGTGGAAGCTCCAAATCATAAGCTACGGCCCTTATCTTCCTGTTGATTCTGTAGGGCCCAAAAAAATGTGGTTGTAGCTTTTCTACTCCACTTCTTTTTATATAAGCCTACCTGTATGGTTGGAGCCTTAGATAGACTAAGTCACCAAACTCAAAAGTACGCTCAACCCTGTGCTTGTCTTCTTGGACCTTGTTGGTTTTGTGCTCTCTGTAGATGATCCTTCAACTCTCTAAGGATGTCTTGGATCTACTGTAGCCAATCCTGTACCATTGGTGCCCTGTTGTCACCAAAAGAAATATCTACAAAAGATAGTGGGTCATGGCTATATAAGGCCTCGAATGATGTCATACCTATGGACACGTGTTGGGTGGTGTTGTAGTAGTACTCTCCCAAGTGAAACCATCTGAACCACGCTTTCTGCTACCCTGCTACATAATTCTTGAGGTAGCCTTCTACCCACTTGTTAACTATCTCGGTCTGTCCATCCATCTGAGGGCGATAGATGGTACTAGGGGTTAACGTTGTACCACCTAGTCTGAACAACGCCTGCCAAAATGTACTCATGAACCTGCTATCCCTTTCACTGACAATGGTCTTGGGTAGACCGTGCAACCTGAAAATCTCCCTGAAAAATAGTTTGGCCACTTGTGCTACATTGAAGTCTGTGGCTATGGAGAAGAGGTGTGAAAAATTTGTCAACCTATCCACCACTACAATTATGCAGTCCTTCCCCTGTGTCCTTGGAAATATGGTAATGAAATCCATGGATATGATTTCCCACTTGTGCTCTGGAATGGGTAAGGGTTGCAGTAGTCCTGTTGGGTGAGTGTGCTCATCCTTGTTCTCCTGGCATGTAGTACACTCCTTGACATGCTTTATTGTGTCCTCCTTAAGGCCCTTCCATGAGAACCTCTCTCTCACCTTCCTTTCCATCTTACCAATCCCTTGGTGCATGTTATCCATCAAAGTTTCACTAGGATGGACTTCTAGCGAGCCACCAAAGTTTGAACAACATTGTTCAAAATTCACAGTTTGGAAGTTCAGCCGGTTATAAAGACCAACATTTTTCTCTTTATATTTCCATAAAACATTGTAATAAGAGATGTTGCATGATGAACTTGTAAAAGGTATTAGACACCTTAAGTCCTAAGTGTGAGTTATACTCTAGACTGTTTTTTCACTTACTAATTATATTTTTCCGTTTTTAGGCAATTTATAATTTATGAGTTTTTTCACTCAATCCCTCCAGAGCTGAAGTATATGCCCATGGTTAGGCTTGAGAATGGATCTAAGCCTAGTTTCTAATGTATATTACCATGCTAAACATTCTCCTAGAGTCTTATGTAAATGTGTTAAGTCCCCCTTAGGATTTTTTTAAATTTTTTTAGTTAATTAAAAAATTGTTAGAATTCGACAATTTTTAATTAAAAAATAAAGATATATTAAAAACGTTGTACTAGGGGACTTAATATGCCTTGGGGGTGCTCATTTTTGGACCCAGAGAACCCATATTACCTAAGTACCCACTTTGTTGAGTAAAATTAGTGATTTTAATCACTTAAAATTAATTTTACTCCAAAAAACCTAAAAAAGTCAAATAAAATCATAAAAAATCAGCAAGGGCACAAATTAAGGAAACATGTGGGGACATGTTTGAGATGAAATAAGTCTCAAAAGGCTATGTGGCAGCAAGTGGGTGATTTTCATTGGTTGAGTAAATAAAGTGGGGCATGTAATCTTATGTTTTGAGCATGTGCCAATAAAGGGGTGCGCACCTCTTGAGAGGTGGTGCATTCCCATGAGGGGCAGCCAACATCTTGAGAGGTGGCACCCCCATATCCCCTCAAATATGTAAGGTGGCGAGTAGATGGAGTGATTGGAGAGGTGGCAGCCTCTCCCCATACACTTGGCTGTTTTCTTTATCCAAGTGGTACGCCCCCCTTCACCAAGTGGTGTGCCCTCCTCCATTGAGAACTCTACCCTTTGGTCTATTTAAGAAAGCACTCGTCCCTCTTGTGATTTAGTTGGAGCTTGAGACTTATGCTATTGTAATACTGATTCTTCTTTAATACTTGAAATAAAAAGGCTTTGGAGGCTAACTTGGTGTGGATCTATGTGTGGTTGCTATTTGTCAAGTGCATTTTTATGAGGTGATATTATTCCATTTTATTTGCTTATTGAAATTTGTTCAAGTTTGGCCCTTGTAAGGATTACTATTACTCACAAGGAATAGGATTATATATCTTAATTGATTATCATGTCCTATTTTTTATCTATTCTAGAAATCTAAAATGTGCATTTTATCTTTTGTTTAAGCTAATGTGCCATTTGATCTTCTTGTAGGTAACACCAAGATCTAACAGGTTGATTGCAAGTTTTGTGGACTTTAGAGATCTCACTTAGAGGGTTGGAGGAGTTTGCTTGCTCTTACTTCCTCTCCAAATGTTTGAAGGACGATAGCCCCTCTTTCTATGCTAAAAGAGACTCCATTATTGCCCAAGATTCCAAGGGTGTAAGGAAAACTTTTTCTTCTCATCTCCTCCTCAAATTAAAGTTAAAAGATTTATGTTATTTCAATTCTTATCCACAAAGAAAGATTTCAATTCATAGAAGTACTAAAAACTATCATCCTTTTGCAACTAAAAGCAAGTAGATTAGATCTCTTTTCTAGCTTGCAAAGTGCTATCTTAGTCCCTTTTTCTGAAAAAATCTAAAGGCTGAAGATAGGTGTTTTATCAAGAGTTTAAGTGCAATATTTGAGCAATAGCTTACTGTTTTATATTTCTGTTTTAGGACAGTGAAAAGAATAGTAAGAAAATGGTTTTTTCTAGTTAGTTTAAATTCAGAAATTCACTAGTTTATCATAGAATTGTACTTAGAAATATTTTTGGTTTTATAAACTAATAACCGAAAGCACTCTTAAAGTGTCTTTGGCCATATTTTCATCTTGTTTGTTCGCTGATTTTGTGCAGGTTGGTGCAAGGACAAGAGGAAATTCTACCGAAAATCCAAGGACTTGAAGTTTCTAAGACCCCCAAAGTGGTCCTATTTTATTAAACATTGTAAAAAGTCAAAATTTTCAGTTTCACGGTCCATATATAAGGATCCAATCTCATTTGAAGAGATCTAAAGACTCTTAAAAGAGAACTTGTAACCATGGTAATAAAATCAGTGAGCCAAGGGAGGCTTCACTTTGCTTTTCCCCCTGACGGGGGTGTGTTGTGCTTCAGGATCTTCCTCTTGATTGGTTTCTTGTCTTTTTCTTGTTTTGAACATTTCAACAGGTTCATTTCAGTTCTAAAATTAAAATCAAACAACAATCTAGATTAGATTTCATTTTGCAAAGTAGAACACTAATTGCTAGATTAGCTTTACTTTCTTGCAAATTTCAAGTTGGAAATAAACCATCCCCTCAGCTCCTCGAAAGAGGCCTGGTCAGTGTGGATTAGTAATTAGTCTCACATTTCATTTCAGTATTTTATTTCCAGTTTAAAATAAAAAAATTCCCCTCATCTCTTAGTGCAGTTCTTGACCCTTCCAATTACGAGCTAGTCTCGATCTGCTGGAAGTAAGTTTCATACATGATATGCTGGTCAGTGGTTGATAGTTTAATTAGGACAATCTCTAAAGTAGTTAGCTTAATGCACATGAAAACACCTTAAAGTGACCTGCGAAGTAAGGCAGGCCCTCTCGGGACCTGGATTCCCACCCGTTTTAGACATCCAACACTTTGAGTGATTTTTACTGGTGAGACCATTGGGTTTCGATAAAACTTTCCGCAAGTTTCCAAACAAAGAGCTAACCTCCAAGGAGGCCCAAACCATTTCACTAATTCAACATCAATTTATCTTAATAAAACACACGAACTACATTGCCCACGATTCACTTTAAGGCACTGGTCTCATTTCACACTTAGCAAAGCCAAAGGCTTCATCTTCAATTTGGTTATCTATTGGAAATAATTTAAATGAAACTTGCATCTAAAAATTGTTTCTCAGTATCCTTTTGATGCAAGTATATGCTTATTGGTTATATATCGTGGTGAATGTTTACTTCATGTTTTATCAATTTATGGTTGATTGTTGAATGAATAATAAACTCCTAGATTTAATTTCTTGTACTTAGCTTAGTTTAAGACTTAGTATTTTTTTAGGGACTACCACCCTTGGCTTCGCTAGGACTTGGCCTAGATGAAGGAGTTGAGGATTAGGTGACAACACCTTAACTCTCAATTGCCCCCAAGGACACATCGAGTGGATTGAAGATTTATCCCACGTCTCCCAGGTGTGTATAAAGCAACAACAATGCCCTTCCATGGGTGATTCATGACATGTCTGCAACACTTTGGCCTTGAAGGCCGACCCAGGAACCAAAAATATTTGGCCCTTGTAATAGATGAGGTCATTTATAACCTTGAAGTTATCATCCTACACCTGTTCGTCCAATAGATGACAAGTAAACTGATCCTTTACATACTCCATCACCAAGTGGTCCTTCCAGTCGACTGATACACCTGTCAATGCAAAAATGGATGGCCTTTTGGATAATGCATCAGCCACCACGTTGTTCTTCCCTTTGACAAATTCAATGTCAAAGTCATAAGCATGTATTCTTATTACCCATTTTTTATTCTTTTCATTCAAGTCCTTATGCTCCAATAGGTATTTAAGACTGTTGTGATCTGACTTGACCACAAACCGTGCACCTACCAGATATTGCTGAAATTTGGCTAGTGCATGCATGATGGACAACATTTCTTTGTCATAAATGTTGTAGTGTAGCTCAGGACCCCTGAGTTTTTGTCTCTCATAGTCAAGAGGGTGCCTATTCTGCATTAGTACGGCCCTTATATCTTCTCCCGAGGCATCATACTCCAATGTGAAAGGTAGGCTGAAATCTGGAAGGGATAGGACTAGGCACGTGCTCATCACCTTTTTCATCTTATCCATCGTACTTTGAGCTTCTTCACTCCATTTGAAGGCTCCCTTCTTAGTCAAATTGGTCAAGGGTGCACACAACTGGGAAAACCCCTTGACCAATTTCCTGTAGTACATGCAGATGACTAGAAATCCCCTTAACTCTGTGAGTGTTTTAGGAGTCGGCCACTCCAAAATGGCTTTTATTTTCTCTTGATGTACCTGTACCCCCTTTTCTCCAATGATGTGTCCCAAGTAAAGTACCTCTGTCATTCCAAACTCACATTTGGACTCCTTAGCGTACAATGATTGTTCCTCCATGATAGATAGAATTTGATCCACATGTTGAAGGTGTTCCTCCCACATCTTGTTGTAAATGAGAAAGTCATCAAAAAATACTAACAAATGTTTCCTCAGCTGTTTGCTGAACACATGGTTCATGCAAGATTGGAACGTGGTTGGGGCATTGTTAAACTCGAAGGTCATCACCAAGAACTCATAATGGCTGTAATGACACCTCAAAGATGTTTTTGAGAAGTCTTCCTCCCTCATCTTGATTTGATGGTAGCCAGAATGTAGGTCAATATTTGTGAAATAGAAAGCTCCATGCAATTCGTCTAGCAACTCATCAATTCTTGGTATAGGGTACCTATTTTTTATTGTCTTTTTATTCAAATCCCGAAATTCAATGCACATCTGCATAGTTCCATCTTTCTTCTTGACTAGCACTACTGAAGAAGAAAATGGACTAGAGCTTGTCCTCATATGCCCCATGTCCAAAATTTTCTTTATGGCTTTCTCTATATCGTCCTTGTACTTCTTCGGATGCCTATAAGGTGTGGTAATGACTCGTTTAGCTCCTATCTCTAGCTCAATGATATGCTCAAACCCCCTGTCTGGTGGCACCCCTGGAGGTATTGGCCCAAACACCTTATTGTGTTTTTCAATGATCTCTTGGATCTATGGAGTGTAGTGAACCTTACCCTTCTCATCCACACGTGCCGAAATCCTACATTCAGCTGCATACAAAATCTCCTCTCTCCTGAAGGTGTCTTCCATCCTCTTAGCCGTGACTATCTTGGCAGAATTGTCTGTCATGCCTCGAAGCACTATCTTTCATCCACCCTCCTCTGTAAAAGACATCCCCGTGGTCTTGTAGTTGGTGGTTATAGGCCCTAATGTGTTGAGCCACTGAACTCGAAGGATTATGTTAGTTTCTGGAAGATCCATCACATAGACGTCCTGTACCAACTCATGCCTACCCAATGTAAGCTTCATACTTGGAATGTACCTATCAAAAGGCATAGTGCTTCCACCTGCTACCTCCACCTTGAATCCTTCAAATTCAACTGTGGGTATATGCCTCCTCTTCAACAATGCTGAGTCAATGAAGTTGTGAGATGCTTCCCCATCAATCAATACTGATACCTTCTACCCCTGTAAAACTCCTCTCATCCTGAAAGTGTTAAATTTGGCCACCCCGCTGATAGATTCCAAGGTGGCTTTCCCTTCAACCATATTGTTCTGTTCCGTGGCCTCCTCTTCTATTGTCTATGTGGTTTCGGCCTCCATGTTCTGTATTTGGCCGCAATATTCCTCTTCCTCATTGTCTGAGGTCACTTCTATGTAGTGCACCTGGCCACGTCCCATGCACTTGTGTGAAGGGTGCCATGGTTCTTTGCATGTGAAGAAAATTTTCTTCCTTCCAAGTTCCCTCCTGGTGTTGTCATCCATTCTGCCATGGCCCCTGTCAAACCCCATTAGGTCACTTCCTCCCTGATTCATTGGAGGTCTCTGATCTCTTCCTCTGGTGTTAAGAGGTGGTCTAGGTACAAATTTTGGCCTAACAGCTGGTCCTAGGTCCCTCGTCCTCCAAATATAATCCTATAGGTTGGTAGGATTACAAGCCTTTACCCAACCCTTCAAGGATTCTATCAACCCCTCAGTGAAGAGCATCATGAGTCTGGTTGGTGATATATCTTGCACCATCACTGCCAGCCTCTGAAATTCTTCAATGTATGCCTCAGTCGTACCTATTTTCTTGAGCTGTGTGAGCTCCTGGAAGTGTAGCTCAAGATATCCTTGATCAAATCTATCAATGAGCCTCTGAGTGAATTCTGTGTAGGACACTATCTGATTGTGGCCTAATGTGGTGAGTCCATGATACCACCAATCATGAGCCTTTCCATCCAAGTACATAGTGGAAAATTTGATGGCTTCCATCTCCCTCATGGGATTAAGCTGCAGATAGGTATCCATCTTTTTCACCCATGCCTGCATTGTCATCTTGGCCGTACCATCAAAGTATGGGATTTCCATCTTCCCTGCTCTTCGTTGAAACTCATAACTACTCCTTTGGTTTGGCTTGGGTTTATTTCTGAAATTGAGTTGGCAGTACTAATCCAGGGATATTTGCCTCTGGAAGATCATTTCCAAGCCATGGTACTCCCTAGTACATTGGGCTATTTGCTCAACAAAGTCATTTACCTACTCCTGTTGCACCTTTTCATCTGTGAATGTGGGCAAGTATGGTCTAGGGTTGGCCCTGCTACCCATCTGTCCATATGGCATGCCTCCTCCATGAATTCACTTGGAACTGGGAGTTTTTTCTAGATTATATCCAATCTCACCATGCGATCCACCAGATCCACTAACCTCTTTGCTTCCATACGTTTCAAGTTCTTTCCCTCAATGAGTCATCTGCATCAATAGCTGGGTTATCATCGTCTGGTTCTCATCAATATTCCTCAAATTCCCATCTACCTTCTTCAAGGTCTCAGTGATTTTGGCTTGTTCCCTTTGGTTTGTCTCCTGGATTTCCTGCAAGTGATGGACCGGGTTGCTTTATGTAAGGTTTAGGGTTGTATGTAATTTGGGTGCCAAGTAAGCCAAGCCCTGTGGCTCATGGTCATCTCCTGAACCCTCCATTTCGGCCTCTGTTTCACTGGTTTGTTTCTTCCTTCTGCCCATAAATATACCATTGTACATATGCATGCACTAATCCTCACAGGTGTGGAGGACCAAAGCTCTGATACCACTGTAATGATCCCAAGCCAATTTTTTTCTTGGAATCACTAACTAACCACTGATTTGATTATTATTTGTTGTGTATGCAGGTTGGCCATGAACATTTCGGCCTTATAGTTTATTCAGTTATTCAGCCATAGATTTATACAAGCATCATTGTAATCATATGAAGATCATCAACACTACACAAGATAGGAACCACAAGCAAATAATTGAACTTTATTATAAGAAAGAAAGCACCTGATACAAATAGAGAAGCAGATCTAGAATAGATGGCTTCAGAAAATAATGGAGTTGCATACAAAATGCTCTTGAGATAAAAATCAAGCCTCCCAAAGGCTGCAATAGAAGATGAACGCTCAACTACAAAACCAGGGTTTCAGCCTAACCCTCAAGCAACTAGTACGGCCCTGCTGACTGCTGGTATGGCCTGTTGAAGACGATGGACACCAAGGGTTCGACCCTCCTGAAGATGAAGACCTCCAAATGTTTCCAAAATTCCCCCAATGATAGATCAAGGCATGGAAGCCTCCTCCTGAAGTATGGAGCTCAAACACTCAAGCTTCCTCCTCAAACTGCAGAAACCCTAGGATGGTACGACCCTCCTGAAACCCTAAATATGGTCGATAGTAAGGCCTAGATGAATGTGGGCTCTGAATTGTCTGAAACTCTCCCAGATGATAGATCAGGCTGCCATAAGCACTTGAGAGAAGTCTCAAGGTAAGATCTAGCCTATAGACTCCTAGATCTGAGAAATACTGAATCACCAAGTTGTACCCTTCCTCCTGATATCATCCCAGCTTGCAAATAGATAATAGGGATGTGATAACTCCTCCAGGAATCCCTCAAACTGATGAGCAAGGGCTTGCAAGAAAAACCCTAATGCTAGAAACCTCTCTAGATTCTTCAATATGCTGGATCGAACTCTTCCTCAACAAATGGTGTGCCCCTGCAAGAAAACCCTTGTTGGTATGGCCCTACTGGTCCAATTGGTATGACCCTGCTAGTCCTCCTAAATAGATGATGGTTGTAGAATGGTGTGGATGGAGTATTTCATCCCCGAGACCAAGCTTGGAGCAAGGTGAGTGGAATCTTCCACCACTGAGTTGCTCACTAGGGTTTGATATTTCAAAACCATCAAAATTGTATTCTCAAGAGCATAAACAAGAAAATACCAAAATCCTGAATGAATGAGAGGTGCGCCCTAGCCTTCTATTTATACTTTTCTTCTATTTCCCTGCTGAGTTAAGTTAACCCCTAGGTTTAACTCCTAACTCAACATCCAACACTTTTATTCCTTCATTGAGTTTTCTTTTTGACTTCTTTTACCTTTTTATTAACTTACGAATATGACCTTAGTTTGGTTGACTTTTCCCCTCAGTGTGAGACTATGGCCTAGTGGGGATTCCTAGGCCACTAAGTCTTCTCAAACCTCTTCATCAAGAGGTGGGGGACATTACAGTCTCCCCTGCTAGAAATTGCTTGTCCTCAAGCAATTCCAAACCTGTTTCCCATACCACTTGTTCATTCTCCCATGTGGCATCCTCAATGGGTAGATCCTTCTATCTAATTAGGTACTCTTTGATGCTTCTCTTCCTGAGCCTCTTCTTCTGAACCTCTAGTATCTCTTCCGGAATCAAAACAAGTTTCCCCTCTTCGTCCATGGGAGGTAGTACCTCAATGGGTGTGATGTGTTGGTCGATGGCCCTCTTTAGACAGGACACATGGAAAACATTATGTATCCTGCTTCTCTGTGGAAGCTCCATCTCATAAGCTACGACCCCTATCTTCCTGTTGATCCTGGAGGGCCCAAAGAAATGTGGTTGTAGCTTCTCTTCTTTGCTTCTTTTTATAGAAGCCTTCTTGTATGGTTGGAGCCTTAGATAGACTAAGTCACCAACCTCAAAAGTATGCTTAACCCTATGCTTGTATTCTTGGACCTTCTGTTGGTTTTGTGCTCTCTGTAGATGATCCTTCAACTCTCTGAGGATGTCTTGGCTCTGCTGTACCCAATCTTGTACCATTGGTGCCCTGATGTCACTAAAAGAAATGTCTACAAAATATAGTGGGTCATAGCTATATAATGCCCTGAATGGTGTCATGCCTATGGACACATGCTGGGTGGTGTTGTAGTAGTACTCTCCCAAGTGCAACCATCTGACCCACGCTTTCTACTACCCTACTCCGTAAGTATTGAGGTAGCCTTCTACCCACTTATTGACTATCTCAGTCTTTCCATCCATCTAAGGGTGATAGCTAGTACAAGGGGTCAAGGTCGTACCAACCAGTCTTAACAAATCCTGCCAAAATGTACTCATGAACCTGCTATCCCTGTCACTAACAATGGTCTTGGGTAGACCGCGCAACCTGAAAATCTCCCTGAAAAATAGTTCGGCCACCTGTGCTGCATTGAAGTCTGTGGCTATGGAGAAGAGGTGTGCAAAATTTGTCAACCTATCCACCACTACAAATATGAAGTCCTTCCCCTGTGTCCTTGGAAACCCAGTAATGAAATCCATGGATATGCTTTCCCACTTGTGCTCTGGAATAGGTAAGGGTTGCAGTAGTCATGTTGGGTGAGTGTGCTCATTCTTATTCTCCTGGCATGTAGTACACTCCTTGACATGCTTTATTATGTCCTCCTTGAGGGCCTCCCATGAGAACCTCTCTCTCACTTGCCTGTACGTCTTACCAATCCCTTGGTGCCCTGCCATGGGTGAGTCATGACATGCCTGCAACACTTTGGCCTTGAAGGCTGATCCAGGAACCAAAAAGATTCAACCCTTGTAATAGATGAGGTCATTTATAACCTTGAAGTTATCATCCTGCACCTGTCTATCCAATAGCTGACAAGAAAATTGATCCTTTGCATACTCCATCACCAAGTGGTCCTTCCAGTCAACTGATACACCTATCAATGAAAAAATGGATGGCCTTCTGGATAATGCATCAGCCACCACGTTGTTCATCCCTTTGACAAATTCAATGTCAAAGCCATAGTCTTGTATTCTGCTTACCCATTTTTACTGCCTTTCATTCAAGACCTTCTGCTCCAATAGGTATTTAAGACTATTGTGATCTGACTTGACCAAAAGCCGTGCACCTACCAGATATTTCCGAAATTTGTCTAGTGCATGCATGTAGGCCAATTTTTTTTTTTCATAAATGTTGTAGAGTAGCTCTGGACCCCTGAATTTTCAGCTCTCATAGGCAAGAGGGTTCCTATTCTGCATTAGTATGCCCCCTATACCTTCTCCCGAGGCATCACACTCCAATGTGAAAGGTAGGCTAAAATCTGGAAGGACTAGGACTGGGCACATGATCATCACCTTTTTCATCTTATCCATCGTACTTTGAGCTTCTTCACTCCATTTGAAGGCTCCCTTTTTTGTCAAATCGGTCAAGGGTGCACACAGCTGGGAAAAACCCTTGACAAATTTCCAGTAGTACATGCACATGCCTAGAACTCCCCTAAAATCTGTGAGTGTTTTAGGAGTAGGCCACTCCAAAATGGCTTTTATTTTCTCCTGATGTACCTGTACCCCCTTTGCTCCAATGATCTGTCCCAAGTAAAGTACCTCTATCATTCCAAACTCACATTTGGACTCCTTAGCGTACAATGATTGTTCCTCCATGATAGATAGAATTTGATCCACATGATGAAGGTGTTCCTCCCACGTCTTGATGTAAATGAGCAAGTCATCAAAAAATACTAGCAAGTGTTTCCTCAACTATTTGTTGAACACATGGTTCATGCAAGATTGGAACGTGGTTGGGGCATTGGTTAACCCAAAGGGCATCACCAAGAACTCATAATGGTTGTAATGACACCTGAAAGTTGTTTTTGAGATGTATTCCTCCCTCATCTTGATTTAATGGTAGCCAGAACGTAGGTCAATCTTTGTGAAATAGACAGCTCCATGCAATTCGTATAGAAACAAATCAATTCTTGGTATAGGGTACCTATTTTTTATTGTCTTTTTATTCAAATCCCGGAAGTCAATCCACATCCACATAGTTCTATCTTTCTTCTTGACCAACACTACTGAAGAAGCAAAGGGACTAGAGCTTGGCTTGATGTGCCCCATGTCCAAAAGTTATTTGATGGCTTTCTCTATCTCATCCTTGTACTTCTTCGGATGCATGTAAGGTGTGTAAATGACTCGTTTAGCTCCTATCGCTAGCTCAATGATATGCTCAAACCCCCTATCTGGTGGCACCCCTGGAGGTATCGGCCCAAACACCTTGTTGTGTTTGTCAATGATCTCTTGGATCTTTGGAGTGTAGTGAACCTTACCCTGCTCATCCACATGTGCCAAAATCCTACATTCAGCTACATACATGGTCTCCCCTCTCCTAAAGATGGCTTCCATCCTCTTAGCCGTGACTATCTTGGCCGAATTTCCTGTCATGCCTCAGAGCACTATCTTTCATCCACCCTCCTCTATAAAAGACATCTCCATGGTCTTGTAGTTGGTGGTGATAGGCCCTAATGTGTTGAGCCACTGTACTCCAAGGATTATGTTAGTTTCTGGAAGATCCATCACATAGACGTCCTGTACCAACTCATGGCTACCCAATGTAAGCTTCATACTTGGAATGTACCTATCACAAGGCATAGTGCTTCCACCTGCTACCTCCACCTTAAATCCTTCAAATTGCACTTTGGGTATATGCCTCCTCTTCAACAATGCTGAGTCAATGAAGTTTTGAGATTCTCCCCCATCAATCAATACTGATACCTTCTGCCCCTGCAAAACTCCTCTCATCCTAAAAGTGTTAAATTTGGGCACCGCACTGATAGATGCCAAGTTGGCTTTCCCTTCAGCCATATTATTCTATTCTGTGGCCTCCTCTTCTGCTGTCTCTGTGGTTTCGGCCTCCATGTTCTGTATTTGGCCGCAATCTTCCTCTTCCTCATTGTCTGAGGTCACTTCTATGTAGTGCACCTGGCCACGGCCCATGCACTTGTGTGAGGGGTTCCATGGTTCTTTGCATGTGAAGCAGAGTTGCTTCCTTCTAAGTTCCCTCCTGGTGTTGTCATCCATTCTGCCACAACCCCTGTCAAACCCCCTTAGGTCACTTCCTCCCTGATTCATTGGAGGTCTCTGATCTTTTCCTCCGGTGTTAAGAGGTGGTCTAGGTGCAAATTTTGGCCAAGTATCTGGTCCTAGGTCCCTCGTCCTCCAAATATAATCCTGTAGGTTGGTAGGATTAAAAGCCTTTAACCAACCCCTCAGTGAAGAGCATCATGAGTCTGGTTGGTGATATATCTTGCACCGTCACTGCCAACCTATGAAATTCTTCAATGTATGCCTCAGTCGTACCTGTTTGCTTGAGTTGTGTGAGCTCCAGGAAGTGTAGCTCAGGATCCCCTTGTTCAAATCTATCAATGAGCCTCTGAGTGAATTGTGTGTAGTGTTATACACCAAGTTTCACTAGGGTGAATTTCTAGCGAGCTGCTAAAGATTGAACATTTTCATGTTCAAAATTCAGAGTTCAGAAGTTCATCCGGTCATTAAGACCAACCTTTTTACATTTCCATAAAAAATTGTAATAAGAGATGTTGCATGATGAACTTGTAAAAGGTCTTAGCCACCTTAGTTTTAAGCATTAGTTATACTCTGGAGTGTTTTTTCACCTATTTATTATATTTTTCCGTTCAGGCAATTTATAATTTATGAGTTTTTTCATTCAATCACTCCAAAGATGGAGTATATGCCCATTGTTAGTCCTTGAGTATGGATATAAGCCTAGTGTCTAATGTATATTACCATGCTAAACATACTCCTATAGTCTTATGGAAATGTACTAAGTCGCCCTTAGGATTTTTTAATTTTTTCAGTTAACTAAAAAATTGTCAGAATTCAACAATTCTTAATAAAAAAATAAAGATGTATTAAAAAAATGGTACTAGGGGACTTAATATTCCATGGGGGTGCCCATTTTTGGACCTAGAGCACTCATATTACCTAAGTACCCACTTGGTTGAGAAAAAATAATGATTTTAATCCCTTAAAAGTCATTTTTGCTCAAAAAACCCCAAAAAAAGTCAAAATAAAATAAAAAAAGTCAGCAAAGGGAAAAAATCAAGGAAACATGTTGGAACATGTTGGAGACAAATGGAACTCCAAAAAACTATGTGGCAGCTAGTAGAAGACTCCCATTGTTCAAAGCAATAAAGTGGGCATGATTTAATTTAGATTTGAGCACATGCCAAAAAGGAGGTGCACCCCTCTTGAGAGGTGGCGCATTCCCAAAGGGGCTAGCCAACCTCTTGAGAGGTGGCGCCCTCCTCTTCCTCCAAAAGGCTCACACTTGGCATCCATTTTTGGGGGACACATGGCTTCCCTCACCTTACACTTGGCGGCCTTTCTCTTCCAAGTGGTGTGCCCTCTCTCTCCATGTGGTGCGCCCTCCTTCACTTGGCTTCTTCACCCTCTTGCTATATATTGGAGCTAGATATCCCTTTGTAATCAGATCTGGTTATGTAAAGTTATGTTGTTGTAATACGCTCTCAGACTGTTGGAATAAAACTTGAAGACTTTGGAGGTCAATCTTGGTGTCTTGTGCCAATGTGTGGATACAATTCTTCTTTGTGGATGTGTTGAGATTATGGTAAACTTCTTCTTTTGCAATTATATCTGTTATTCACCTTTAATAAGAGATTAGAGATCTTTCTTGCATTACTATATCTTATTTAGCATATTTAATCTATGATTCCATGTCATTCTTGCTTGAATTCGTGTTTTCTAGATTGAATGTGTAGGAAGTAGATGCATCTACTTTTAACAGTTTCTTGTAAGATTTGTCTTAAGTTTGCAGGACCTCTAATTTGGAGGAGTGGAAGAATCTAGGTTGAGCTTCTAACACTTTCAATTCCATCTAACCGAAAGGATTCCCTCTTCAATACATCAAAGAGACTCCATAGCCCAAAGTTGGCTTCCGTTCGACATTCTTTCTCCCTTATCTCAAAATTTTCTTAAAAATATTTTGGGTTACTAGTTGCTTACTTTATCTTAGATATATATCAGATTTCAAATAATTCTTATCTAAGTTAGTAAGTGGAATTAAAGGTTAGCTCTAGAGTTCATGTTTTAATTTATTATCTTAAACTAGATCTAGCTCAAGAAACGTCAATTTTAGAAAGTAATTTACTTCTGAATTTTTAAAGGCTGAAAGTTGAGTTGTTTCAAAGATATTTTAATTTCATATTTGACAATTAGAGTGCCTTTATATTGTTGTTTTAAAAGAGCAAAAAAATACCCTAAGGAGACAAGCTCTTTAGCTTGCTCTTCTTAGTTCATTTTTATTTATTTTATGCTAGTTAGTCAAATTTGAGGCTTTCCTACAAATAATCAAAGACACTTCCAAAGTTTTTTTGGAAATATTTTGTCTTTGTTTGTTTTCTGTTTTGTGCAGGTTTGCGAACAGATAAGAGGAAGTTATCTCCATTTTGGGCGGATTTTGAGCATCCGGGACCCCCGGGGGCACCCCTTTTCTACAGTAAAAATTTGTAAAACATTGTAAAGACTTGTGACCCCCCTAATGAATGGTCACAAGTCACTCCCATAAATATTTGTGCAATTTCTTTAATAAAATCAGTGGGGCTACAAGCTCTCACTCTTCATCCC
>JZKD02S1920138.1:235501-267597 GCA_000966675.3 Picea glauca | reverse complement strand
CTTGATTGGTTTACAGAACTTAAAGATAAACAAGTTAGAACTTACAATGAGTTGATTGATGCTTTTATGGAAAAATGGAAGGAGAAGAAACCTCCAAATATGAAAACAATCAATTTAGATGTTAAGAATAATGCTTCACCAGATTCCAATCAAAAGTTTAAAGAAGTTATTCAATTCATGGAATTTATCTATGCGAAGCAGTTAAAGGCCATGAAGGGTCGCCTTGTAGAGGCAGAAGCTTGTATTAAGTATTCATACCCCATAGAGCTAGAGCTTCACAGTGAACAAGAAAGAGAATTTCATCTGGAAATTCTGGAAGAGCCTATAGACGAGTCATTAAATAGTCATGAAGAAACAAAGGAGTTTGAGTTAAAAATGATTGAGTATCCAGATAATTCAGATCGCCACCCTCCTCCCGAGGAATCCATCTTCTCAGAAAAGATCTTCGATAGTTATGATGAAGCTGAAACGATCAGTGAAGAAGAGGTCTTGACAGTCCTAGTTCCAATCTCTCATCCATCAGAAAAATTAATAATAAATAATGAAAAAGTGGAAGACAACTCCAGTCTATCAATGTCAAATCATTATGAGTAGTGGTTGGGCTTCCACCATGACATTCCAATGCAGAGATTCATCAAAACTTTACAAGGCTTTCCAGACTTTAATGTTTGGTTAATAAAGAAATGAACATGTTTCTTGGGTAGTTTGATCCCAAGAAAATATCCAAGTTGATAAAACTTGGAAAAGGATCTTCAATGAGTCATCCCGGACAAGGATTTTTCAGACATCTGAGGTCTTATTTTATCCATGACATGGTTGTTACATATGTTTTCTACTTCAGCCAGTTGGATAATAAGAAGGTCAAAACTACCAGTGAGCAGAAATTTTTTAGGCCTTCTTCAGTAATGTCGTTTGGTGCCATGGGGCATCCTATGTAATGTATCTCTAACCCTTTCCTCCACATTTTAAATTTTATTTATGCTCACTTTCTTATTTTATACTTTATGTATAGTAGTTCATATTCATTTTTGTATTTTGTATTTACATGTATAATAATTGTGCAATTTCAATTTACACTTGGTCTTCATATACATGTGTTGCCGATATTGTTTTTGGCGAGATGTTTGTGATGTAAGGACATATTCTAGATTCTCGCATGCTCTCCTTTTTGTTTAAATATCAAGAACACGTCCCCATATGGAGCCAATGTTATCCACCAATTTGCACTAGGGTGAATTTCTAGCGAGCTTCCAAAGATTGAACATTTTCATGTTCAAAATTCAGAGTTCAAAAGTTCAGTCGGTCATTAAGACCAACCTTTTTACATTTTCATAAAAAAATTTGTAATAAGATATGTTGCATGATGAACTTGTAAAAGGTCTTAGCCACCTTATTTCTAAGCATGAGTTATACTCTGGAGTGTTTTTTCACTTGTTTATTATATTTTGTCATTTAGGCAATTTATAATTTATGAGTTTTTTCACTCAATCCCTCCAGAGCTGGAGTATATGCCCATGGTTATTCCTTGAGAATGGATATAATCCTAGTGTCTAATGTATATTACCATGCTAAACATACTCCTAGAGTCTTATGGAAATTTACTAAGTCCCCCTTAGGATTTTTTAATTTTTCAAGTTAATTAAAAAATTGTCAGAATTCGGCAATTTTAATAAAAAATAAAGATATATTAAAAAAGTGGTACTAGGGGACTTAATATGCCACGGGGGTGCTCATTTTTGGACCTAGAACACCCATATTACCTAAGTACCCACTTGGTTGAGAAAAAATAATGATTTTAATCACTTAAAAGTCATTTTTGCTCAAAAAACCCAAAAAAAGTCAAAATAAAATCAAAAAAATCAGCATAGGGCAAAAATCAAGGAAACATGTTGGAACATGTTGGAGACAAACGGAACTCCAAAAATCTATGTGACAACTAGTAGAAGACTCTCATTTTTCAAAGCAATAAAGTGGACATGATTTAATTTAGATTTGAGCACATGCCAAAAAGGAGGTACGCCCCTCTTGAGAGGTGGTGCATTCCCAAAGGGGGCAGCCAACCTCTTGAGAGGTGGCACCCTCCTCTTCCTTCAAAAGGCTCACACTTGTCATCCATTGAGTTGGGGGACACATGGCTGCCCTCACCTTACACTTGGCGGACTTTCTCTTCCAAGTGGTGCACCCTCTCTCTCCATGTGGTGCGCCCTCCTTCACTTGGCTTCTTCACCCTCTTGCTATATATTGGAGCTAGCTCTCCCTTTGTAATCAGATATGGTTATGTAAATTTATGTTTTTGTAATACGATCTCGGGCTGTTGGAATAAAAATTGAAGACTTTGGAGGTCAATGTTGGTGTCTTGTACCAATGTGTGGATACAATTCTTCTTTCTGGATGTGTTGAGATTATGGTAAACTTTGTCTTTTGCAATTATATCTGTTATTAACATTTAATAAAATATTAGTGAGCTTGTTTGCATTACTATATCTTATTTAGCATATTTAATCTATGATTTCATGTCATTCTTGCTTGAATTTGTGTTTTCTAGATTGAATGTGTAGGAAGTAGATGCATCTACTTTTAACAGTTTCTTGTAAGATTTGTCTTAAGTTTGCAGGACCTCTAATTTGGAGGAGTGGAAGACTCTAGGTTGAGCTTATAACACTTTCAATTCCATCTAATCGAAAGGATTCCCTCTTCAATACATCAAAGAGACTCCATAACCCAAAGTTGGCTTCCGTTCGACATTCTTTCTCCCTTATCTCAAAATTTTCTTTAAAAACTTTTGGGTTACTAGTTGCTTACTTTATCTTAGATATATATAAGATTTCAAATACTTATTATCTAAGTTAGTAAGTTGAATTAAAGGTTAGATCTAGAGTTCATGTTTCAATTTATCATCTTAAACTAGATCTAGCTCAAGAAACGTCAATTTTAGCAATTAATTTACTTCTAAATTTTTAAAGGTTGAAAGTTGAGTTGTTTCAAAGATATTTTAATTTCATATTCGACAATTAGAGTGTATTTATATTGATGTTTTAAAAAATCATAAAAATACCCTAAGGAGACAAGCTCTTTAGCTTGCTCTTCTTAGTTCATTTTTGTTCATTTTGTGCTAGTTTACTTAGTCAAATTTGGGGCTTTCCTACTAATAACAAAAGACACTTCCAAAGTGTTTTTGGACATATTTTGTATTTGTTTTATTGTTGTTTTTTGCAGGTTTGGGAACAGATAAGAGGAAGTTATGTCCATATTGGGCGGATTTTGAGCATCCGGAACCCCCCGGGGCACCCCTTTTCTACAGTAAACATTTGTAAAACATTGTAAAGACTTGTGACCCCCCTAATGAATCATCACAAGTCACTTCCATAAATATTTGTGCAATTTATTTAATAAAATCAGTGGGGTTACAAACTCTCATTGTTCATCCCCCCTGGGGGAACGATGTTTTTTGGTGTTTGTCCCAATTTTGCATTTTTAGCTTAGATTCAACTTTCATAACTAAATATAAGCTAAAGTAATATTTCAATTCATCACAAAGCACTGCAATCTTTACATAGATTAGATTTCATTTTGGGAAGTAACGTTTAATTGCTAGATTAGTTTTATTTCTTGCAATTTCAAGTTGGCAAATAAACCATCCCCTCAGTTCCTTGAAAGAGGCCTATTCAGTGTGGATTAGTAATTAGTCTCACATTTCAATTTCAGTTATTTATTTCCTTGTTTAAAATAAACAAATTCCCCTCAGCTCTCAGTTTGATTCCTGACCCTTCCAGTTGTGAGCTAGTCTCGATCTACTGGAAGTAAGTTTCATACACGCTGGGATGGTCAGTGGTTGATATATTAATTAAGAAAATCTCTAAGTGGTATCATTTGTCTAAGACCTCTACACTGGGTGTCGTGTGTCAAATCACCTGGCAACTTGCCTTGTTGGATCTGCGGCACACCCGGTCAGTAAGTTTTAGATTGGTGAATGATACATAAGGAGGCCCAAACCATCTCATTAATTCAACATCAATTTATCCTAATAAAACACATGAACTACATTGCCCATGATTCCCTTTAAGGCACTGGTCTCAATTTTTACACTCAGCAAAGCCACAGGCTTCATTTTACATTTGATATCTATTTGAAGCAACTTTAATACTACTTGCATCTAACAAACGTACTTGAGTATCCTTTATGCAAGTATATGCTTGATGTTGTATCATGGATGAATAATTGGTTTATGTGTATTTCAATTTATGGTTGATTGTTGAATGAATAATAAACTCCTAAATTTAATTTCTTGTACTTAGCTTAGTTAAAGCCTTAGTATTTTTGTTAGGAACTACCCCCCTTGGATTCGCTAGGAGTTGTCCTAGACGGAGGAGTTGAGGATTAGGTGACAACACCTTAACTCCCACTTGCCCCCAAGGACACACTGAGTGGATTGAAGATTTCTTCCATGTCTCTCAAGTGTGTATAAGGTAGAAACATGTAGGACACTATCAAATTGTGGCCTAATGTGGTGATTCCATGATACCACCAATCATGAGCCTTGCCATCCAAGTACATAGTGGCAAATTTGATGGCTTCCATCTCCCTCATGGGATTAAGCTGCAGATAGGTATCCAAATTTTTCACTCATGCCTGCGTTGTCATCTTGGCTATACCATCAAAGTATGGGATTTCCATATTCCCTACTCTTCGTTCAAACTCATAACTGCTCCTTTGGTTCGGCCTGGGTTTATTTCTGAACTTGAGTTGGCATTACTGATCCAAGGATATTTTCCTCTAGAAGATCATATCCAAGCCATGGTACTCCCTAGTACATTGGGTTGTTTTCTCAACAAAGTCATCTACCTGCTCCTGTTGCACCTGTTCATCTGTGAATGTGGGAAAGTATGGTCTAGGGTTGGCCCTACTACCTGTCTATCCATGTGACGTGCCTTCTCCATGAAATCCCTCATAACTGGGAGATTTTTCTGGATTATATCCAATCTCACCATGGGATCCACCAAATCCACCAACCTCTTTGCTTCCATACGTCTCAGGGTATTTCCCCTGATGAGTCATATGCATCAATAGTCACGTTATCATCGTATGGTTCTCATCAATATTCCTCAGATTCCCATCTACCTTCTTCAAGGTCTCAATGATTTCGGCCTATTCCCTTCGGTTTGTCTCCTGGCTTTCCTGCAAGTGATGGACCAGGTTACTTTCTGTAAGGTTTAGGTTTTTATGGAATTCGGTTGCCAAGTAAGCCAAGCCCTGTGGCTCATGGTCATCTCCTGAACCCTCCATTTCGGCCTTTGTTTCACTGGTTTGTTTCTTCCTTCTTCCCATAAAGATACCATTATACCTCTACATGTGCTAATCATCACAGGTGTGGAGGATCAAAGTTCTTATACCACTGTAATGATCCCAAGCCAATTTTTTTCTTGGAATCACTAACTAACCACTGATTTGATTATTATTTGTTGTGTATGCAAGTTGGCCATGAACATTTCATCCTTAGGGTTTATTCAGTTATTCAGCCACATATTTATACAAGCATCATTGTAATCATATGAATATCATCAACACTACACAAGATAGGAACCACAAGCAAATAGCTTAACTTTATTATAAGAAAGCAAGCACCTGATACAAATAGAGAAGTAGATCTAGAATAGATGGCTTCAGACAATAATGGAGTTGCATACAAAATGCTCCCGAGATACAAATCAATCCTCCCAAAGGTTGTAATAGAAGATGAATTCTCAACTGCATATCCAGGGTTTCAGCCTAACCCTCAAGCAACTGGTACGGCCTTGCTTACTGCTTGTACGACCTGCTGAAGATGATGGACACCAAGGGTTCGGCCCTCCTAAAGATGAAGACCTCCAAATGCTGCCAAATTTCCCCCAATGATAGATCAAGGAAATGGAATCATCCTCCTGAAGTATGGAGCTCAAACACTGAAGCTTCCTCCTCAAACTGCAGAAACCCTAGGATGGTACGACCCTCCTGAAACCCTGAATATGGACAATAGTACGGCTAAATGTGGCCTCTGAATCATATGAAACTCTCCTGGATGATAGATCAGGCAGCCACAAGCACTTGAGAGAAGTCTCAAGGTCAAGTCTATCCTATAGCCTCCTAGATCTGAGAAATACTGAATCACTAAGTCGTACCCTTTCCCCTGAAATCTTCCCAACCTGCATATAGATGATAGGGATGTGATAACTCCTCCAAGAAGCCCTCAAGCTAACGAGGAAAGGATTGAAAGAAAAACCCTAATGTTGGAAACCTTTGTAGCTTCTTCATTATGTTGGATTGAACTCTTCCTCAACAAATGGTGCACCCCTGCAAGAAAACCCTAGCTGGTACAGCCCTACTAGTCCAATTGGTACTACCATACTCGTCCTCCTGAATAGATGATGGTTGTAGAATGGTGTGGGTGGAGTATTTCATCCCCGAGACCAAGCTTGGAGAAAGATGAATGGAATCTTTCACCACTGAGTTTCTCACTAGGGTTTGTAATATCAAAACCCTCAAAATTGTATGCTCAAGAGCATCAACAAGCAAATACCAAAATCCCGAACAAATGAGAGGTGCACCCTAGCCTTCTCTTTATACTTTTATTCTATTTCCCTCCTGAGTTAAGTTAACCCCTAGGGTTAACTCCTAAATCAACCTCCAGCACTTCTATTCCTTCATTGAGTTATCTTTTTTACTTCTTTTACCTTTTTATTAAGTCAACTTAAGAATATAACCTTAGTTTGGTTGAATTTTCCCCTCAGTGTGAGACTATAGCCTACTGGGGATGCCTAGGCCACTAAGTCTTCTCAAACCTCTTCATCAAGAGGTGGGGTCATTACAAATATAGTCATAGGCTACAACAGAGCTCTTCTGCGCAAGGTCTTTAAGTTGTTTTAGCATAATGGACAGTCCTGATCTTAAGGAAATCCGAATGGTTTTGAGGCGATATGAGGAAATTATCTAGGCCAATAGTCAGGCCTTTTATAGCGCAATTTTTAGGTTGGGAAAAGCTTGAACCAACCATGGAACAAGTGATACAACTTGGGAATCTTACACCCAATGTCACCTCGATATATGTCCCGCACTTCAAGGGTGACTAGGTCACTCTAGGGAGGCGATCCTGGTGACCCTAGGGGGATTGAGATGGAGATGGAGATGGATGGTCCATATAGGTCAAGTATAAGTGGAAATAAATATAGGGAGAGATGCCTTGTAAGTTAATAAATGGCTTCCCCACAGTTATAGTACTTCTCTGAATGATTGTACCTTCCCAAGACACAAGAAAAAACACTTTGCAATAGTATATGTTAGTTGGATCAGCAAGTTAAGCTTGTTGTCCCTAATTTGAAGCAATAGATAACAGTATATATCAGGAAGAAAAAGGTACTATAATCTTCTCAATAAATTCTAAATATCAAGTAGTAAATGAAAAAGAAAAACTAGTAAATGACTAGCTAAACTCAAGATGAAAAACCAATACTCTTAGCATAAAAGATAAGGCTGTTGTAAACACTTGTCTGCAGAAAATTATATCAGCCTTATGTCTGTAACAGTCAATGTATTACAGCAATAAAATCAGCCACTTAAATCTCCTCAAACTTTTCCAAAAAGTGCGCTAGGACAAGGAGAGTAAGTGTGCAAACTTTGAGTGAAAACCAATGGTTGATAACAAAGTTATTAAAGCAAGTAAGTTAGGGTTTTTGCAGTCTTAATCTCTGAAGATGCAATTTTGTAACATCAGCAATAAGTATCCCCTAGATGGGTATGCCCTAGTGGTTGTAAGGTGTCCAAGGCACAAGGAAAACAATCCACTTTGCAAAAAGTAAAAATGACCAAAAATCATGTTTCCCAATGCAATATTTTATTTTTCCAATGTAATAAATCAATGACTAGTGCCTTTACTATTGGGTTAATGGAGTCACAAGGAGCTTAGAGATTCTACCTCCTTGGGGGTGTAATCCCTTTTACTCCCCAAGGCAATTTTCTCTAATCTAGGGTTTAAGCTAAGAGGGTGTATGCCCTTATACTTCTCTTAGAAAACACTTAATCAATGAGATGAAGCAAACAAAATCATGAAGGCTATGGTGGGGGTGTATGCCCTTATACTTCCCACCTATCTCTTAGCATAACAATACTTGACTTGAATAAAATGATAGAAAGAGAGTAAAAACCATACCAAGATCAAGATAAATTCTAAGACAATTCACCACAAGAGCTAGAGTGGCACCTCAAACATCCAAGTGTCAAAGAGTGGCACCTCACCACCATGCCCTAGCCCCCCCCAATATCATGACGTCAAGATAAAAATGGAAAGTTTTTCCCCTCATGGGAAAATCGTTTGGCAAGTAAGGGGTGGGGTAGGTTTTCCAAGTCATCTTCAAGGCCATCCAAGTTTGATCTCTCTAATCTGGCATGCAGGCCTCTGGCATCCAACCTGTGGGCTTGTAGCCCCATGGAAGCCCAAGATAGGATTGTTCTCCCAAAACTGTCCACCAACTAGGTCCTGCAAAGTCAAATGAACATGCCCTCCAAGGATCTCAAGTCATAACATCATGATAAGTTAATCAAATCAATAAGTAAGCCATCTAATCATGTGCATCAAAGATCACCATATCAAACAATTAACAACTCAAAGACATTATGCGACTTATCAAGCTTAAGTATGGGAGGGTTGAAGAGGTGTCCTATTGGGTAGATCTTTCCCTAGGTCAAGGAGAGCTCCCAAGTAGTCCCTCTTTAAGCCATGTAAAGTGTATGAGGTGGATGGGGTCAAGACTCAATGGGCATAGGGCTCATGACATACTAGGGGTCATAGTGTCTCATTCATGGGTGCCTTTGTAGAGGGTGTGTGGTACCTTTGTCCGCAATGCAGTTTTTCCAAGACCATCCTTTTCCTTTTATCTTTCTTTCTTTATATTTTATTTCATAATAGCATAAGGAGAGATTGAAGGTCACTACCCTGACATGGTGACCAGGTGGTGTCAATGTCACCCACAAATACCTAATGGAAATGAGAAGGATGGCTCGTGATGAGACTCCCTTTCTCTCATCCATGAAACTGAGAGTCATTGCCCTGGTTTGGTGACCAGATGATGACAATTTCATACCAATAGATATCCATGGATGTGATAGTTCAGCTCGTGATGAGACCTCCTATCCTTCAACTAACCTTTTAAGCATTTTTTATTATATTGTGGGTCCCCTTTATTCAAAGATAAGCATTTCATTGCTTTCTTGGGTGATCCCTGGGTGAAGCATCTGGAAGGTTTATATAAGGATTTTATCTTTTACCCAACACCAATCCCTCTAGGCCTTTAGCCCCTTCTTCCCATAGAATGAGGGACAACCCCTTCTTGGGTCAATACACCTTAAAATCCAAAGAGATAAGGAAATGGAGGGGAATAATGATGGAAAATAGTAAGTATGGTTGGGAACGATACGATGGCTCATTAAGGGATTTCCCAGTAGAAAACCCATTCCCAAAGAAGACCACTTACTAGGGCACAATGTCAACCACCAAGATGAAGCAGGGAAAAAGGCATAATGTCCAAGAACATATCATGAAATATAGAGCAATCTAAGATACAACATAATTAAATGGATTAGATATTGAAATGATGCTCACCATAATACTGACTTGTACCTCATGGAGCAAGGCCCGCTGCCTTCCGGAAGGCAACTGGTGTGGTGGATGCCATCTGTAAACCTGTGACCATCTGTGGTGGTGAGTGCATTTTCCATCTGTGCAAAGGGTACTACTGGTCATGTAGTCTCTTGGCACTCCATATCTGCAACCTAAGGGCCTCGAGACATCATCTCCTTAGTTATCCACAAAATGGGGATAACAGGGCCATGATGTTACTCTCTAAAAATGTTGGAAGAAAGGTAATAAACTCTTGTAATGCCAATTTTATGGCCATTATCCACTAGCAGAGGCAAAGAGTCGATACATTGGAAGCAAAATGTGGTAGACTGCATACACTGGTTGCAGCAGTGCAATTAGATTCACTTTGGCATCCAACAACCTGGGAACGGGACTGCAAGGAATTAGGGAGGAAGACACCGCTAGCCAAAATAGAGACTCAATGGACATTGAGGAACCAAATCCTCCTCACTCCGACAGGGAAGAAGAAGAACAAGGTAGTGTCCATACTTAATTTCATGATTTTTTTTCAAATCTGTATGTATTTTGGGTCAGTTTATCAAGGTAGCTACTAGTGGGATCACCTGAAAGTCTGGTATAGAATCAAAGTTTACAAATCGTATACTATGTTTAGAAAATAGGATTGTGGAAAGTCCTCTTTTTAGACAAATTTTTTTATGTATATATGAGCTATAGCCTAGGGACAACCCCCTTTACAATATATAAAAATGCTCTTTCTGTTTTGATTAAAAAAAATGAGAACCTACCCATGAAGATGATCATGCATCCAAATATGAAAATATGCCTTGGGAAATGTGTACATGCATCAAAAACAACCTTAATGAGAGATTATGAATCAACATGTATGATAATTGTCCCTTATATCCACCACCTTGCAAGTTTCTAGTGGTAACACCTAGGAGGTTAATACTATTATCACATAATCTAGCACTTGTGCAAAGCCTTCACAAGATGCTAAACTGTAATATTCCCCCCTAGGTTACTGATATAACTTGTTGTGTATTGTTGTAGTATTTAATGTTCTCTGGTTCAATTGATTTGTCAAACAGTTTTCTCACCACCTCCAGAATTACACTATATTTCCCTTTCCTCTGTTGTTGTAAGTTTTACTACTGTGTGGGACTTTAATCAAACACTGTGTAACTTATCCCAACCCACTGTAATCCTTGATTGCATGCTGATATATTGTTTTAAGGTGACTGTTTGGTTGCGTTTCATGCATATGCTGGTTTAAGGATTGTGACAAACAGTTTGTAACATTGCCAAATACACTAAATACCAGAGATGTATAACAACAAACAATTATACTGTAAATGACTTAATAGACAGCAAGGAATAGAGCCAATGGGAGTGTTTATTATTATTCTAAATCAGAATTGGTACATTTATAAGTAACTCACAATTCCACCATGAAAAGAAAAGGTATTGGATGGTACATCTGGCTGTAATTATGATAGCTATAACAGTGATTAAGACCCCCACGATCCTGCTGTAAAGATAACCTCCAGCCCTCCAGATCTGGGTTGCCCCAATGCCATGGTCTCTCTCTTGAAGAATATCGCTCCCTCTACCAAGAAATTGGCCCACCAGTGAGTGAACTCGTCCCTGGTCTTCTTCCACAAGAGATATAAGATCCTATCTAACAACAATAAGATATGTACATTGAAGTGGTGGCTCCTCCAGTAGAGATACGAGCTTCCTAACAATGGATCAGCCTCAACAAGTAGAATATTCGGCTAGCCACCAGAAATTTATTCTTTGTGTTGAGAACTCATCTCCCAATTAACAAATCAGTCTGGCACCAGAGATATCAACCCTTCTAATTAAGAAAACAACCCATCCAATTAAGAAAATGGCCCAACTAGCTAACTCAACCTCTGCAGCCAAAAGAACTCAGCCTTTAATGATAGAAATTGACCTCTACTTGAAGATAGAAATCTGTATAAAAGAGTATATCCTCTAAAACCCCGAACTACTGCAAAAAGATATATCAAACCAACAAATGAAGCTCCAATGGAAATCTCGGATGGATTTCCCTTGTCTATCTAGGGTGCATATTGCACCACCGAAACCAAACCAACAATGGAAAGGTTTTTCCAAAACTCCAACGAAAACTTGGCTTTCAAGAGCACTTAAACAAGAGATCAAATCATAATGAGGAAGGTGAAGTGATACATTTCCTTTATACTTTTCCAAACCCCTTTTAGATCTTTCCTCATTGACTTTATCCACATGATCCTTATTTCCCTTTTTCTTTTAATTTAATTACCCTTTTTAACCACTTTTTAATGTCAGAAAGTGCTTAATTGGATTTTAAGACATCCTTGTACGTTGGAAGTCCCTTTCTCATCATCCCATACTTTAGATATTTTTGTCCTAGTTCCAACGAGCTATTAAACGAAGGTATCCCTTCAGATCATCTGATCCAAATAGAACCTTTAGTATAGTTAATTAAAGTATTGTAATATCCCAGATTCAGCTAGTCTAGAAAACTCTACTAATGTGTGTGTATGATTAATTGTTTACGTCATATAAATGAGCATACAAATAATAATGGCAACAAAAGACTGCAAAGCTTATATTATGATATCTTTGTGGAGTACAAATGTCGAATGTGGCTGAATAAAATAAATCACTCGGCTAGATCAGTGACAATAGTACCTGATACTGAAGGAATGACGTGGAATCAATGGATGAGATGTAAAATCTATTGCAAGCTACGACAACTCATACGACAACTGCTGCAAGTTTGCAAAGTTCTCCCTGGTGGCTAGACCTCTTGGATCAGCCTGGAACTATCCCAAACATTGTGCCCTGTTGTCCCTCTCATCTCTGGTGACTGACCGACCCTCTGTTGGTATGTTTGGACCCTAGATGGATCCCCTTGGGGAAATGCACCCCCTCTGCTACTGGAAAAATATGCCCTAGTGATTCCACCATCGGAATCGACTGATATGTGTCTCAAACTGATCACCCTAGCCTACTGTGAAATGGGTCAGAAGGATTTCCCTGGATCTGATCTGATGATCGCTTGACAACCCCAAATGTTTCCTCCCCAAGTGTTACACCCTCAATGGATGGAAAATGTGCCCTAGATGATTTCTTCGTTGGAATTTGATAAGAAACTGGGAAAAAGATGCACCTTTCCTTCCTCTCAACTGGGTCGAAAGGGAATCTTTGGCTTCTCCCTGGATGGGACAAGTTGACTCAATACCTCTTTAGAAGCTATGCCCTCACCCTGACTAAGTGCGCCCTTGCTGCTAGCAACTATATAAATGTTGTTGAAGACTGATGGTAGACCTGTGTGATCTCCTCGGTGACTAGGGTGTGTCTCCCAACACCAAAATCAACCATTGGTGTATTCCTCCTAGAATCCACTGAGCTCTCTCTCCTGAGATGTGCCTCTCCTCAATGACAAGTCAATATCTGCATAATGATTAATTAGGTCGCTTTACCTTATCTTATAGCTTCCCGAAACCCTGATTCATTGTTGACTCTAATTTTAGCTCATCTATTCTATTTTTATCTCAAGTTGGTTTAAAATCTCTTTTAGCCACTTTTAGCTCAATGTCTCTTTCAAATTATAACACCCTTGGCTAGAATGACCTCTAGTAACCCTGTTTACCCCTTTCTAGGTTGGTATATATTCTAACGAGGTTGTTCAGACCATTAATCCTCCTTTCTGGAGCTCCTATTTGGAAAGGGACATTACATTCCTCCCTTCACAAAATTTCCTGTCCTCAAGAAATACTAATCCAGGGTGCTGCAACACATGCTCGCTCTCCCAAGTAGCATCCTTTACTGGAATCCCTCTCCATCCGATCAAACACTCTCTGATGACCTTGCACCAAATTTTCCTCTGTCAAAACTCTAGTACCTCCTCTAGAACCAACTCCAACTATCCCTCCTCATCTAATGGGGGAAGCTCCTCTGATGTGCTGATGAATTGTCCCACCACCTTCTTGAGGCAAGATACGTGGAACACGTTATGAATCTTCCTCCCCTCTAGAAGCTCTAGCTCATAAGAAACCTCGCCTACCCGACGCATGATCCTGTAAGGTCCATAAAATATGGAATTTAGCTTCTCGGCCCCACTCTTCTTCAGAGATGAATGTCTGGAAGGTTGGAGTCTCAAGAAAACCAAATCCCCAATCTCAAATTTGCGCTCTATCCTGTGCATGTATGCACTCATATTCTACTGATTCAGTGTTGTCTACAGGTTCTCTTTTAGCAAATTGAGCATTCCCCGACTCTCTGTGATCCAATCCTTGGCCTTAGGAACTTTTCTCTCCCCAAAAACCAAGTCTACCAAAGTGGGAGCATCATATCCATACAATTCTTGGAAGGGTGTCATACCAATGGACATGTGGAAAGTGGTGTTGTAGCAATGCTCTCCTAAATGTAGCCACCTAACCCATGTTCTCTATTGTCCACCCACATAGCTCCTCAAATACCCTTCAACCCACTTGTTGACGATCTCAATCTTCCCATCTGTCTGAGGATGATAGCTAGTGTTGGTTGTCAACTCTGTCCCCACCAATCTAAACAACTCCCTCCAGAATGTCCTAATAAACCGACTGTCCTTGTCACTAATGATGTTCCTCGCCAACCAATGAAGTCTGAAGACCTCTTTGAAGAATAACTCAGCTACTTGAAATGCGTTGTACTCTATCGTTATGGCATAGAAGTGAGCAAAGTTGTTCAATCTGTCGACCGCTACATAGATGCAGTCCTTACACTGGACCTTGGGTAGGCCTTTGATGAAGTCCATTGATATGCTCTCCCTTTTCTACTCCAGAATGGGAAGTGGCTGAAGTAGCCCTGCTGGAAGTATATTCTTTGACTTGTTCTGCTGACAAACCGCACACTCACTGATGTACCTCATAATGTTCTGTTTGAGTCCCTTCCTCGAGAAAATCTCCATGATCTACCTGTAGGTTTTGAAAAACCCTTCATGGCCTACTAGTGGTGAATCATGAACTGTTGTGAGGATCTTCTTCTTGAACCTTGAATCTGGTACTAAGTAGACTCTGTCCTTGTAGAATATGACATCGTCAATGACCTTGTACCTGTAAGCCTGAATATTTCCATCTAGAACCTCACAAGCGAACTTGTTCTTGGAATATTCCACTAACAAGTGGGATTTCCAATTTGCTTAAATCTCCATCAAAGAACATGTCGCGGGTCTCCTAGACAGTGCGCCGGCCACAATGTTCTTCTTCCCTTTGACACAATCTATGTCGAAGTCGAAGGCCTAAACCTTTGTCACCCATTTCTATTGGCACTCATTGAGATCCTTCTACTCAAGGAAATAATTTACGTTGTTCTGATCTGTTTTGACCATGAATTTGCTGCCCACCAAATATTGTCTAAATTTGGTCAAGGCATGCATGATTGCCATCATTTCCTTGTCATAAATGGAGTACAACCTCTTGGGTTGACTGAGCTTCCTTCTCTAGAATACAATGGGGTGACCTCCTTGCATCAAAACTGCCCCGATACTATAATGTCCCCCACCTCTTGATGAAGAGGTTTGGGAAGACTTAGTGGTCTAGGTATCCCCATTAGGCCATAGTCTCACACCGAGGATAAAAGTCAACCAAACTAAGGTTATATTCTTGAGTTGACTTAATAAAAAGGTAAAAAGAGTTAAAAAGATAACTCAATTAAGGAATAGAAGCATTGGAGGTTGAGTTAGGAGTTAACACTAGGGGTTAACTTAAATCAACAAGGAAACATAAAAAAGTATAAAGAGAAGGCTAGGGCACACCTCTCAACCATTCTGGATTTTGGTATTTTCTTATTGATGCTCTTGAGCATACAGTTTTGAGGGTTTTGATATTACAAACCCTAGTGAACAACTCAGTGGTGAAATATTCCACTCACCTTGCTCCAAGATTGGTCTCGGGGATGAAATACTCCACCCACACCATTCTACATCCATCATCTATCCAGGAGGACTAGTAGGGTCATATCAGTTAGACCAACTAGGGTTTTCTTGCAGGGGCACACCATTTGTTGAGGAAGAGTTCGATCCAACATATTGAGGAGGCTTTGGAGGTTTTCAACATTAGGGTTTTGCTTGCAAGCCCTTGCTCATCAGTTTGAGGGTTTCTTTGAGGAGTTATCACGTCCCTATCATCTCTTTGCAGGTTGGGACGATTTCAGGAGAAAGAGGATGATTTGGTGATTCAGTATTTCTCAGATCTAGAAGGCCATAGGCTAGACTTACCTTGAGACTTCTCTCAGGTGCTTGTGACTGCCCAATCTATCATCCTAGATATTTTTAAGGAATTCAAAGACCATATTCAGCTAGGCAGTACTATTGGCCATATTCAGGGTTTCAGGAGGGCCATACTAGTCTAGGATCTCTACAGTTTGAGGAGGAAGCTTCAGTGTTTGAGCTCCATACTTCAGGAGGAAGCTTCCATTTCCTTGATCTATCATTGGAAGGAGTTTGGCAACATTTTGGGGTCTTCATCTTCAGGAGGGACAAACCACTGGTATCCATTGTCTTCAGCAGGCTGTACCAACAGTCATCAAGGTCGTACCAGTTGCTTGAGGGTTGGATTAAGCCCTAGTTTTGCAGTTAAGTGTTCATCTTCTATTACAGCCTTTGGGTGGCTTGATTTGTATCTCTGGGATCACTTTTTTATGCAGCTCTATTATTGTCTTGAAGCCATCTGAATCTATTCCAAATCTGCTTTGCTAATTGTATCAGGTGTTTGCTTTCTTATAATAAAGTTTAGCTATTGCTTGTGGTTCCTATTTGTGTCTTGTTGATGATCTTCATATGGTTGCAATAATGCTTGTATAATCTATGGCTGAATAACTGAATAAACCCTGAGGCTGAAATGTTCATGGTTAACCTGCATACACAACAATCATTAATCAAATCAGTGGTTAGCTAGTGATTCCAAGCAAAAAAATTGGCTTGGAATCATTACAGTGGTATCAGAGCTCTAATTCTCCAAACCTATGAGGATTAGTGCATGCAGAGGTACAGTGGCATCTTTATGGGCAGAAGGAAGAAACATGCTAGTGAAATAGAATCTAAAATGGAGGGTTTAGGAGATGACCATGAGCCACAGGGCTTGGATTACTTGGCAGTCGAATTCCATAAAACCCTAAACCTTACAGAAAGCAAACTGGTCCATCACTTACAGGAAAGCTAGGAGACAAACTGGAGAGAAAAAACCAAAATCACTGAGACCTTGAAGAAGGTAGATGGGAATCTAAGGAAGATTGATGAGAACCAAACGATGATAACCTGGCTATTGATGTAGATGATTCATTAGGGGAAAGACCCTGAGACATATGCAAGCAAAGAGGCTGGTGGATCCCATGGTGAAATCAGGTATAATCCAGAAAAGGCTCCCAGGTCCGAGGGAAGACAAGGAGGGGGTATGTCACATGGATAGATGGGTGGCAGGGCTAACCCTAGACCATACTTTCCCACATTCACAGATGAACAAGTGCAATAAGAGTAGGTGGATGACTTTGTTGAGCAGATGGCACAGTGTACTAGGGAGTACCATGGTTTGGATATGATAATTCAAAGACAGATGTCCCTGGATCAATACTTCCAACTCAAGTTCAAGAACAAACCCAGGTTGAACCAACAAAGTAGTTATGAGTTTGAATGAAGAGCAGGGAAGATGGAAATCCCATACTTTGATGGTATGACCAAGGTGACAGTGGAGGCATGGGTACAAAAGTTGGATACTTATCTGTAGCTTAACCCCATGAGGGAGATGGAAGCCATCAAATTTGCCACTATGTACCTGGATGGCAAGGCTCATGATTGGTGGTACAATGGACTCACCATACTAGGCCACAATCAGATAGTGACCTACACAGAATTCACTCAGAGACTCATTGATAGATTTTATTAGGGGGATCCCGAGCTACACTTCTGGGAGCTCACACAGCTTAAGAAAACAGGAGCAGTTGAGGCATACATTGAATAATTTCAGAGGCTAATAGTCATGGTGCAGGATATATCACCAACCAGACTCATGATGCTCTTCATTGAAGGGTTGATGGAACCTTTGAAGGGTTGGGTAAAGGCATTTAAACGTACCAACCTACAGGATGCTATTTGGAGGACGAGGGACCTAGGACTAGCTGCCAAACCAAAATTTGTGCCTAGACCACCTCTTAATACCGGAGGAAGAGATCAGAGACCTCCAATGAACCAGGGGGGATGTGACCCAAGGGGGTTTGACAGAGGCCGTGGTAGAATGGATGATAAAACTAGGAGAGAACTAAGGAGGAAGCAACTCTTCTTCACATGCTAAGAACCATGGAACCCATCACACAAGTGAATGGGTCGTGGCCAAGTGCACTACATAGAGGTGACCTCAGACAATGAGGAGGAGGAAGATTTCGGCCAACTTCAGAACATGGAGGCCAAAACCACAGAGACAATAGAGGAGGAGGTCACAGGACAGGACAATACGACTGAGGGGAAAGCTACATTGGCATCTATCAGTGGGGTGCCCAAATTTAACACCTTTAGGATGAGAGTAGTCTTTCAGGGGTAGAAAGTATCAGTATTGATTGATGGGGGAGCCTCTCACAACTTCATTGACTCAACCTTGTTGAGGAGGAGACATATACCCACGGTGGAATTTGAAGGGTTCAAGGTGGAGGTAGTAGGTGGAAGCACTATGCTTTGTGAAAGTTACATTCCAGGTATGAAGCTTACATTGGGTAGGCATGAGTTGTTACAGGACGTCTATGTGATGGACCTTCCGGACACTAACATAATCCTTGGAGTTCAGTGAATCAGCACATTGGGGCCTATCAGCACCAACTGCAAGACCATGGAGATGTTTTTTATAGAGGAGGGTGGATGAAAGGTAGTGCTTCGAGGCATGACATGTATTTATGTCAAGGTAGTCACGGCCAAGAGGATGGAAGCCATTTTTAGGAGAGAGGAGATTGTGTATGCAGCTGAATGTAGGATTTCGGCATGTGTGGATGAGTAGGGTAAGGTTCACTACACTCTAGAGATCCAATATATCATTGACAAACACAACAAAGTGTTTGGACCGATTCCTCTAGGGGTGCCACCAGACAGGGGGTTTGAGCATATCATTGAGCTAGAGACAGGGGCTAAACCAATCATCACCACACCATACAGGCATTCGAAGAAGTATAAAGATGAGATAGAGAAATCCATCAAATAAATTTTGGACATGGGGCACATCAGGCTGAGCTCTAGCCCTTTTTCTTCTTCCATAGTGTTGGTCAAGAAGAAAGATGGGACTATGTGGATGTGCATTGACTTTTGGGCTTTGAATAAGAAGACAATAAAAAATAGGTACCCTATATCAAGGATTGATGATTTGCTAGACGAACTTCATGGAGCTGTATATTTCAAAACAATTGACCTATGCTCTGGCTACCATCAAATCAAGATGAGGGAGGAAGACATCCCAAAAACTGATTTCATATGTCATTATGTCCATTATGAGTTCTTGGTGATGCCCTTCAGGTTAACCAATGCCCCAGCCACATTCCAATCTTGCATGAACCATGTGTTCAACAAACAGTTGAGGAAGCACCTGTTAGTGTTCTTTGATGACTTGCTCATTTACAACAAGACGTGGGAGGAACACCTTCGGCATGTGGACCAAATTTTGTCCATCATGGAGGAACAATCATTGTATGCTATGGAGTCCAAATGTGAGTTTGGAATGATAGAAGTTATTTACTTGGGACACATCATCGGAGAAAAGGGGGTGCAGGTACATCAGGTGAAAATAAAAGCCATTATGGAGTGACCTACTCTTAAGCCACTCACAGAGTTAAGGGGATTTCTAGGCATGTGCACTTACTACAGGAAATTTTTCAAAGGGTTTTCTCAGTTGTGTGCACCCTTGACCGATTTTACTAAGAAGGGAGCCTTCCAATGGAGTGAGGAAGCTCAATTTATGATGGATAAGATGAAAAAGGCGATGAGCACGTGTCCAGTCCTAGCTCTACCAGATTTCAGCCTACCCTTCACCTTTGAGTGTTATGCCTCAGAAGAGGGTATAGGGTCCGTACTAATGCAAAATAGGCACCCTCTTGCCTATGAAAGCCGAAAACTTAGAGGACCTGAGCTACTCTATAGCATTTATGACAAAGAAATGTTGGCTATCATGCATGCACTAGCTAAATTCAGACAGTACCTATTAGGTGCAAGGTTTGTGGTCAAATCAGATCATAACAGACTTATGTACCTCTTGGAGTGGAAGGACTTAAATGAAAGGAAGCAAAAATGGGTCAGCAGAATACATGCTTATGACTTTGACATTGAATTTGTCAAAGGAAACAACAACGTGGTGGCTGATGCATTATCTAGGAGGCCATCCATTTATTCCATGACGAGTGTATTTGTTGATTGGAAGGACCACTTGGTGATGGAGTATGCAAAGGATTAGTTCACCTGTCAAATAATGGATGGACAAGTGTAGGATGATAACTTCAGAATCATTGACGGCCTCATCTATTACAAGGGCTGAATCTTTATGGTTCCTGGATTGACCTTTAAGGCCAAGGTGTTGCAGGCATGTCATGACTCATCGATGGAAAGGAACTAAGGGATTGGTAAGACATACCGGCAGGTGAGAGAGAGGTTCTCATGGAAGGGCCTCAAGGAGGATGTAATAAAGCATGTCAAAGAGTGTACTACGTGCCAAGAGAACAAGGATGAGCACACTCACCCAACAGGGCTACTGCAACCCTTACCCATTCCGGAGCACAAGTGGGAAAGCATATCCATGGATTTCATCTTTGGGTTTCCAAGGACACATGATAAAGACTGCATTTTCATAGTGGTGGACAGGTTGACGAAGTTTTCACACTTCTTCTCCATAGCCACAAAATTTAGTGCAGCACAGGTGGCCGAATTGTTTTTCAGGGAGATCTTCAGATTGCATGGCCTACCCAAGACCAATGTCATTGATAGGGATAGTAGATTTATGAGTACCTTTTGGCAGGATTTTTTCATACTAGGTATGACATTGACCCCTAGTACCAGCTATCATCCTCAGACAGATGGACAAACTGAGATAATCAACAAGTGGGTGGAAGCCTATCTCAGGAATTATGTGGCAGAGCAGCAGAAAGCATGGGTCAGATTGTTGCACCTAGGAGAGTACTGATACAACACCACCTAGCACATATCCTGTAATGTCCCCACTTTGGGACATCATCATAGTGCAGAGATTTATGATGACCAGAGTAGCCAGATGGATGTTATAGCGAGTATAGGGGTATTTGAGAGGCATTGTGGGGTCCATCTTGCATTGATCATCATATTCCATCATTATGAGCCATTCCACACAGGCTGGCTTTGGTTTCATTGCATTCTGACGATTTCCGTGATTTTGACTATTTTGAGCTATAAGTTAATTGAAATCACTGAAGAGGTCATTTTGGGCACATTACTTGGAAGAACCTCTCAGTGTAATAGCTCATTGGAATCAGGAGGAGAAACACTACAGGATGGGATGGATAGAAGTGACTTTCAATGGCCAAGGAATCCACAAGGAGAGATAAGGATCTTTTCAGAGGTAAAAAGGTTAATTAATTAATTAAATCACTTTAATTAATTAATTAAATATTAATAAAATGAAAGTCACTTTGGAGGGACAAGGTGAACCAAAAAGTATAAAAGGAAGGAAAGGGACTCTACTCATCATTCATGTATGATCTTATTTTGATATCTAGCTTCTAGCTAGTGAGCCCAACATTGGGGGTTTTGAGGGTCTTGACTTAACAAACCCTAGAGGACGATTCAGTGGTGAAAGATTCCACCTAGCTTGTCCCAAGCTTGGTCTCGGAGATGCAATACTCTCCCACACCATTCTAGATCGGTTCTACATCAGTGTAGGAGGGTTCAACACAACCACAGGCACAGGAAGAGAAGGAGGGCACCCCATTGGGGGTTTCCATCAAGGGGGGTGCACCATCCTTGGAGAGAGATTCGTTGTAGGAGATTGACAGGGTTTTTGGAGATTCTATCACCTAGGGTCTTCTTGCAAGGTCTTCACCATCATTCCTAGTGCTTTCTGAGAGAGTTTTATGGTTCAGATTATTTCCTAGAGCAGTGGGACGAATTGAAGAGAAGGAGGGCATTTTTGAGATTCAGATCTAGTTAGTTTGGAGGGGTTACACTTCATATCTGACCCTGAGACTTCACCTAGTGACTTGCAGTGTACTGATCTATATTCTTGGGGAGTTTTAGAGCATTTGGAGGCCTCCTTCATCAGGGACTAATTATTAGGGTTTCAGTCATCCAGTGGGGTGCACCATTTAGTGGAGGATTTCAGATCTACAAGGTTTGAGAGGGATCTTGGAGATTCGGGCACCTGGGTTGTTCTTACCATCACCTGATCTACTATTTGGCATCTTTCTTGAGGTGATTGGACATCTTTGGCACCAGGGCCGAATTGTTGAGGAACTTCAGCTATCCAGCAGGACGTGGCATTGGTCTTCATTTCTTATCCAACCTTTGGAGGCTTATTTTGTATTGTCGGGAGCATTTTGTAGCAGCTCTATTGTCTATCTTCTTGGCCATTTGTTGAGTATTCTAGATCGGCATCTTCATTGTTTTCTCTATTTATGAATAAAATCTATTTGAGATGTTTTGGTGTGTCTATCATATTGCATATGGTTGAGGTATATTCCATGGTTGTCTCTTCTTGTCAATTGCTGCAAACATTCATATAAACACATCAGTAAACCCTAAGGCCGAAATCAAGAGGCCATTCAGCAAGTAAACACATCTAAACAAGTAGGATAGCAAAGTGTTTGACAAAATACCTCACTCAGATTTTTTTTTGAAAGGACACCAAAACTGTGATGATCCTTGCATAATGGCTTGGGATCATTACAATGGTATCAGAGCTTAGACTCTTGCTAGCCTGAGGGATCTTCCATAAGGAAAGATGGGGTCTATAGATTTTGTTGGAATAGCTGTGAGTTGTGAAAGAGAATATCATGCACTTTGTGAGAGACTTGGGCCTCTAATAACGCTCCAAAATTTTATATCCATGAAAATCCCCAGTTGGAGTGAAGATGAGGTGACATATTGGACCAACATAGCAGAGGGAAGCAGAGCCAGAGCAGCTAGATGGAGGGAAGCACAGAGAAACCCCACACCCATTAGGAGCATGCAACTTTGCTACAGTTGCAAGGTTCCTTGGGAACCAGATCATAGGTGTAGGGGTAAGGGTAAGAAGCACACTATCGAGGCACACTATGACAGGGAGGATGAGGTGTCTGTGGATGGAGCGATAGATGTGGATTCAGAGCAGTCAGATGATGACAGTGACTCAGGAACATAGGCTAGTGATAGTGAGTCGACCTCAGAGGATAGTGATGATGACTCTTGCACAGAGGCTAGTGATGCTTTCATGCTTGAGGAGGATGATGACCCTTGTGTAGTGGATAGGCAGCTAGATGGACAGGATGATAGCACCAGTGTATTAGCAGACACATCACATATCATTGGTGTATTTACATATTAGCAAAGGGGTGACACTAGTGAGGAGTCACATGTGTTAGCACCTAGAGATGATGAGCTTCCTTTGATGGTCGTGACACATTTGTCGTCTTTTCAGACATCCATGATAGATATGTCACAGGAGGATATCAGTAGCATGTCATATATGATGGAGGAGCCTTGTGTGAGGGATGCACACCATGGATGCATGGATCCACAGATCCAGGAGGAGACACAGGATGTGTAGGTAGTTGATCCTACACATATAGATCATCATGAAGAGTCTGAGTTGCAGCTTTTGGAGACTCCATTAGCTGAGCAGATGGTGGAGGCTGACAGGTTGATGGAGCACTTACTTCCAGGATCAGTTTGCATTGATGAGGATGCACTCTTTAGTATTTAGGATGACCATAGCATGTGTGTAGACACAACTATATGGGATCCAGATGCAGAGGATAGTAGTAGGTTGAGTGCACAGGAGGATACAACTTCTCATACAGGGTACAATGTGATTCAGGGGGAGATAGCATCTAGTGATGGGGTGCAGTGGCATACAGGAGTACCCGACAACACAGTAGACAGTGGACAGTTTAGCACGTCATCTTATGCAAAGGGTGTTTTTGGGGATTCTAGAGTTGACACTAGCAGGACTGACACTAGTAGTGAGGGGTCTGAGATGGCACCTCAACATGACCATGATCAAGATTCACACCACTTAGCAACACAGTTGAGAGTTAGTGAGGCTATGATCATGGCAACCAATAGACACATTGATGACATGCATGCAGTGATGGCAAATTACTGCTGGATAGCATCAGTGGCACATGGTAGTTTGGATGAGGGGATTGCCATGGATGATTTTCATACTCTCAGAGAGAGAGTATCTATGATGAGGACTGACTACCAGTAGTTGTTGATAGATAGGGATTATCTATTGAGGGTTGGTGAGATGTATCATGAGGCTCTGAGGGAGAAAGAGTTAGATATGGACCGACTCACTCAGGAGTTGGAGAGCACTCGAGGATTCTTGAGAGGCACACAGACCGCCCTTCAATAATCAGAGTCTAGGACAGATGAGACTCTTGAGAAGATCCATCAGAGATCCACTTCATCTGTCTTAGTGGACACTCAGATGTATCAATCAGTCACGTTGATAGAGGATGTTGATGATCTATTAGAGGAGCACCAGTTGATGGAGGACACTTCCATTTGTGTCTTGGGAGTGGTTGATCTCCATATAGAGGTTGATCCAGCAGTATGTCCAGGATCTGTGATGCAGCATGAGTCTACAGGAGATGACATGAGTATGCCGGAGCATACAGTGATGAATGATAGCTCATAAAGACATGTCGAGATGTATGATGGGATTCAAAGGGGTGTATTGACTTGCGTGGAGGAGACACACGTAGGAGAGTATGCATATTTCACTCTTTTGCAGCAGCCCATAGTTATGAGTGAGCACCTTCACCAGATCAGCAATCGCATGAGGAGATATAGATAGTGGCTGAGAGCATGGAGAGTGCCTAGGCCGAGGCCACCTGACATGAGTACTTTTACGGCATCCATCCGGAGAGAGAGGGATCGTCATAGGCAGCCAGTTGAGACTTGGTGTGTGAGAGAGAGCATCATGGGCCAGGTGGTAGCAGATGAGGACATAGGGCTTATGACAGTGATCAATCTCACACAGGAGAAGGTAGAGGATATTGGAAGTGATAAAATTCCAAGTTTTTCATGGGACCCAGGAGTCCATTTTGTTAGCACGATGTTCATGTTGACCCAGGTTGCACTAGAGAGCCACACACTCCACCTTGGTTTGGTTTGGAGTGGGTCTGTAGGTAATTTTCCTATGGGGTGAGACCTTTCCTTCCTCTTGATCATCATGATAGGGCATGGAGATGTTTGGACATGTACTTCTTCTACAGAGGTGTCTTCACTGATACAGTTTTGGGACAACAAGTCCTATGGTCACAGATATTTCAGCTGGAGGACCCAGGAGAGGAGGGTTCAAGATGTATGCAGGGGGAAGACATTCATGGTTAGAGTAGTGCAGTGTCAGCATGAGGATCTTCGACAGAGGTTAGCATGGGATCCAGGGATTGCAGGATTGGGCATTTCACAGATTCATGGGAGAGAGTGGACCATTGCAGGGGAAATTTATTCTAACTTTCCATTGAGCTTCAGCGTTGAGAGGAGTGCACCGCTTGCGGGTGTCTCACAGAGGTCTTGTAGTACCTCATTCTGGCATCAGCATGTGCAGTTGATGGAGGCCGTGTCGATATTGGTAGAGATTTGGAGGATGGACTCATTCCGATATGAGGCCATGTGTCATGTGCAGGAGGTTCATAGGGTTGATATCTTTTAGGACTATGCTTCGCAGAGTATTGCAGTTCACTTCCTGATATGGGATCCATGGGGTGGAGTATACTATTGTTCATCTTTCGATGGGTTCTACTATGTACCCCATAAGTGGACATGGGATCCTGGTGTTTCACTTGGAGGGATTTGGGTATTTCTTGAGGACAAGCAATTTTCTAGCAGGGAGGACTGTAATGTCCCCACTTTGGGACATCATCACAATGCAGAGATTTATGATGACCAGAGTAGCCAGATGGATGTTATAGTGAGTACAGGGGTATTTGAGGGGAATTGTGGGGTCCATCTTGCATTGATCATCATATTCCATCATTATGAGCCACTCTGCACAGATTGGCTTTGGTTTCGTTGCATTTCGATGATTTCCATGATTTTGACTATTTTGAGCTATAAGTTAATTGAAATCACTGAAGAGGTCATTTTGGGTACATTACTTGGAATAACCTCTCAGTGTAATAGCTCATTGGAATCGAGAGGAGCAACACTACAGGATGGGATGGCTAGAAGTGACTTTCAGTGGACAGGGAAGCCACAAGGAGATATAAGGATCTTTTCAGAGGTAAAAATGTTAATTAATTAATTAAAGTGATTTAATTAATTAATTAAATATTAATAAAATGAAAGTCACTATGGAGGGACAAGGTGAACCAAAAAGTATAAAAGGAAGGCAAGGGCCTCTACTCATCATTCATGTATGATCTTATTTTGATATCTGGATTCTAGCTAGTGAGCCCAACATTGGGGGTTTTGAGGGTTTTGACTTAACAAACCCCAGAGGACGATTCGGTGGTGAAAGATTCTACCTAGCTTGTCCCAATCTTGGTCTCGGAGATGCAATACTCTCCCACACCATTCTATATCGGTTCTACATTAGTGCAAGAGGGTTCAACACAACCATGGGCACAGGAAGAGAAGGAGGGCACACCATTGGGGGTTTCCAGCAAGGGGGGTGCACCATCCTTGGAGAGAGATTCGTTGTAGGAGATTGACAGGGTTTTTGGAGATTATATCACCTAGGGTATTCTTGCAGGGTCTTCACCATCATTCCTAGTGCTTTCTGAGAGAGTTTTATGGTTCAGATTATTTCCTAGAGCAGTGGGACGAATTGAAGAGAAGGAGGACATTTTTGAGATTCAGATCTAGTCAGTTTGGAGGGGTTACACTTCAGATCTGACCCTAAGCCTTCACCTAGTGACTTACAGTGTCCCAATCTATACTCTTGGGGAGTTTCAGAGCATTTGGAGGCCTCCTTCATCAAGGCCAAATTATTAGGTTTTCAGTCATCCAGTGGGGCGCACCATTCAGTGGAGGATTTCAGATCTACAAGGTTTGAGAGGGATCTTGGAGATTCGGGCACCTGGGTTGTTCTTACCATCACCCGATCTACTATTTGGCATCTTTCTTGAGGTGATTGGACATCTTTGGCACCAGGGCCGAATTGTTGAGGAACTTCAGCTATCTAACAGGATGTGGCATTGGTCTTCATTTCTTATCTAGCCTTTGGAGGCTTATTTTGTATTGTCGGGAACATTTTGTAGCAGCTCTATTGTCTATCTTCTTGGCCATCTGTTGAGCATTCCAGATCAGCATCTTCATTGTAGAATTTTTCTCTATTTATGAATAAAATCTATTTGAGATGTTTTGGCGTGTCTATCATATTGCATATGGTTGAGGTATGTTCCATGGTTGTCTCTTCTGTTTAATTGCTACAAACTGTTATCTCCTAAAATAGCACAATCATTTTTGTCAATTTTAGGTGATAGGGAGATGTCCAAAAAATTATTTCTAAATTTTTATAGGCTTGTTAGAGAGCCTATTGTTTGTAAATAAACTTGAAATAATCATCGGAATTGATTTTCTTAAGCAAAAGGGAGAGTTACAGATTTCGGTGGTTTAGGCGAACCTATGAAGCATTCATTAAGCACCTAAAGCCTTGGCTTTTGGTGTTTAAAAGGGAAAAGTAAAGTCCTATTAACCACCGAAAACGTGTCAACGTGGAAAGATCAAAGCCCATGTTTTTGCACAATCCAGATGTCAATTGGCGTAATAATGAAATGATGACCACCAAAATTTAAGTGAACCGATGATGTAAGGTGGTATAATTACTTCTGATCAAGGTTTGATACCCTGTAGTACTTGTAGATCTCCACTTATCATTTTGAAGTTATATTCTTGCATACTCAGAAATCTATGATTGATCGGTTCGCTTAATTGTTTGATTTTTACGGGGTTCTCATAAATTCAAGTTCCAAGACTATCACCATAATCATTTCCCATTTAACTCATTATGTGAAATCCCTTTGATTGAGCTATCAAGCCCGAGTCTTCTGTGATCCTCATTTATATCATATATAGTTTTGGGTTATGCTCTATTAAGATTCCGTCTATCTCACAGAGGCCAAGTCATCCCTATTCCCATGCCCATTAATTCGCCATAGATCCGAGTTCCCTCCTGAAATTGTGCTTGTTGCCTCCCCTAGCCCGTAGGTGTGTTAATTTGCAAGACAGGCGCAAGCAAACTTGGGCAAATGAAGAAGGCAAGACCAGTCCTAAGGACCAAATTGGATGGAACCTAGTATTTGGAGGCACATCCTGAAGTAGCTGACTTTTTCAAGAAGGTTGGATGTTTCTCTTACTGTGAAAAACTGGAAAATTTCCATCAACAACTTTCAGAAGCCTTTTCTCTGTCATACGATGGGAGGAGAGCCACCATTGGCAAGGAAGAGTTTATAGTGGACGAGGCATCAATTGCAAAGATCATCGGTCTTCCTAGGACAGGTGAGTGTTGGTTCAAGACTACTATACCAGCAAATATAGAATTCAGATCCTATCTACAACCTCAACACAAAACTCTTATCTGGAAGAAGGATATACCTATGTCATTTCTGGAGACAAAGTGGCAGGCTTTGCTCAAGGCTACTTTTTCCTACATTACATGTGAGGGAAGGTATAACAAAGTTATGTTTTACCATTTTAAACTGCTTAATCATTTTACTGGAAGGGCCACTATCAACCTCCCTCATTACCTTCATAAGACGCTTACTAAAATGTCTCGACAAGTCAAAGTTAAACCTAGTAAGGTAGCGAGCAGGGTATCACATCAAGGTTTAATCACTTTGATAGTTAAAGAATCTCTGAAGAAAAAAGAGGTTGACTGGAATTATTTCTTTTTTTGGAATGAGTTTCCCACTGATCTAGATCAAGATAATAAAGGAAAGAATCTTGCAGCAAAGAAATCTATTACTCCTAAGAGTAGTAGGAGGAAGAGAAGATCCATCTCACCTCCAAAGGAGAAAACAGAGTCCTCTTATGTTAAGCATAAGAGGGCCAAAAGGAAATTAAATTTCAGAAAAGAGGGTGAATGGACCGAGGGTCTTGCTTAGGGAGATAATCCTTTGAACCTGCCATACAGTGACTCAGATCCAGAGAAGGATCCAACAGAGAAACAAGGTGATGTACATACCGGGAAATTGGCTGAAGCATACCTAAATCTACCATCCCCAACTCCCCCTGAGGAACAGAACAAACCTTTGGCAAAAGCATCTGCTAGTAGGCCAAGATCAACCAGGTCACAGAAGAGAAACCAACTCCTTAAGAAGGTTTATGAGTTAGAAGTCTCTGAGAAACAAATCAAGAAGAAAAATGCAAAGTTAGTTGATAAGAATGTGGAATTGTATGATATCAGTCAGGATGTCATGAATAAATATGATAAGACTCTGGACAAAAATAAATCGTTAATGAAGGAGAAAACTAAGTTGAACAAACAACTCAGACTCCTAAGACTGAAGATGAAAGAGACTCAAAATCCAACTCCCAAGCACTCAGGGTTAGAAACCCTAGCATAATTGGCTACTTCCTTAGAGAAGGAAACAGATCCTCCTAGACAACAGATTGAGGTTTCCAGCCCTATACAAGGAGGAGTAGCATCACCAAAGAGACCTTGAACACTCATTGAAGCAGCAAGGTATTTCAATTTTGCAATTTTGCAATTTTGGTGAAAGCTAATCTTTCGGTGGTTTAGGCGAACAGGATGACTGTTCATTAGCCACCGAAAGCAGAGCTTTTCGGTGGTCGATACACCCAGATTCTAGCTGTGTTAATCACCGAAACCTGCCATTTTCTAGAGAAATATTATTTTTTCCCAGATAGAAGTTTTACTCAACCAAATCTCTTGAAAACTCTTTCTAAATGTAGATATTGAATTATAATGTCCAATCTAAGATCCACTTTTGATGCAAAGGAGTTAGAGGAGGTGTTCAAGTTGATTTGGAACCTATTTTTAGGTCAATGAATCAACGTTTTATCTATATTTGGAAAATTCAAATTTATCTTCATCAAAGGATATCAAACAGCCTTGGAAGGCTTTTCTGCACAGCACAGAGGTTCTAGATGATATGAAGACCATGAAATAAGGAATTGACCTATTTTCTAGGTTCATCTCCTTTCTTTTTGTAAAAAATTGTTTTGACTTTCTATCTTTAGCATATATGATCCTTTCTTCTAGGATCTGAACTTTTATTGTAAAGATATAAAGCTAAAAATATGAGATGAACTAAGGGGGTTCAATTTTGGATACATTTGGCTACTGTACTAGATTCTTATCTTGATAATAGAATCACAGTATTCTTTTGTTTTCAATGTCAGATTTGTTCCCGTACTTCATTATTCTATACTTTACTTCAGTTTATCTCAGCTTCTAAGAATTGTTATCTTCTTATTAATCTCATGAAATTGAATTAAAGGACTTCTTGCTATCTTGTATGACCCTGCACATTGTTGTATTTGGTTATCTAGACTAGTATTCTTGATCCCCTGTTTCAACTTTGTTGTTTGATTATTGATTTCTAAAAGCACTGTCTTATTCGAATGCATGATAAGTGGTCCATTTCATTAGTTATTGAGTTATCCCATTGTTCCAAGCATACCAAATTTACCATATTCTTAAGTTACCAAGCATCTTTGTCCTACAACCCCAAAGAGTTTCTTAGAGTGATAACAAAAACATTCATATAAACACATCAGTAAACCCTAAGGCCAAAATCAAGAGGCCATTCAACAACTAAACACATCTAAACAAGTAGGACAACAAAGTGTTTGACAAAATACCTCACTCAGAAAAAAGTTTTGAAAGGACACCAAGACTGTGATGATCCTTGCATAATGGCTTGGGATCATTACATATCCATAGGCATGACACCATTTAGGGCCTTATACAACTATGATCCACTCTCTTTTGTAGAGATTTCTTTTGGTGATAGCAGGGAACCAATGGTATAGGATTGGGTACAATAGAGCCAAGACATCCTCAGGGAGCTGAAGGATCATCTACAGAGAGAACAAAACCAACATAAGGTCCAAGAAAACAAGCACAAAGTGGAGCACACTTTTGAAGTTGGTGACTTAGTCTATCTAAGGGTACAACCATACAAGCAGGCTTCTATAAAAAGAAACAGAGCAGAGAAGCTACAACCATGTTTCTTTGGACCCTACAGGGTTAGCAGGAAGATAGGGGCCATAGCCTATGAGATGGAGCTTCCAAAGAGCAGCAGGATACACAATGTCTTCCATGTGTCCTGCCTAAAGAGGGCCATCGGCCAACACATCACACCCATTGAGGCACTAACTCCCATGGATGAAGAGGGGCAACTGGTTGTGATTCCGGAAGAGATACTGGAGGTTTGGGAGAAAAGGCTCAGGAAGAGAAGCATCAAAGAGTACCTGATCAGATGGAAGAACCTATCCATTGAGGATGCCATGTGGGAGAATGAACAGGTGGTACATGAGACAGGTTTGGAATTGCTTGAGGACAAGAAATTTCTAGCAGGGGAGACTGTAATGTCCCCCACCTCTTGATGAAGAGGTTTGGGAAGACTTAGTGGTCTAGGTATCCCCACTAGGCCATAGTCTCACACTAAGGGGAACCAAACAAAGGTTATTTTCTTGAGTTGACTTAATAAAAAGGTAAAAAGAGTTAAAAAGATAACTCAATGAAGGAATAAAAGCATTGGAGGTTGAGTTAGGAGTTAACCCTAAGGGTTAACTTAACTCAACAAGGAAACATAAAAAAGTATAAAGAGAAGGCTAGGGCACACCTCTCAACCATTCTGGATTTTGGTATTTTCTTATTGATTCTCTTGAGCATATAGTTTTGAGGGTTTTGATATTACAAACCCTAGTGAACAACTCAGTGGTGAAAGATTCCACTCACCTTGTTCCAAGCTTGGTCTCGAGGATGAAATACTCCACTCACACCATTCTACATCCATCATCTATCCAGGAGGACTAGCAGGGTTGTATCAGTTGGACCAGCAGGGCCGAACCATCTAGGGTTTTCTTGTAGGGGCGCACCATTTGTTGAGGAAGATTTCGATCCAACATATTGAGGAGGATTTGGAGGTTTTCATCATTAGGGTTTTGCTTGCAAGCCCTTGCTCATCATTTTGAGGGTTTCTTCGAGGCGTTATCATGTCCCTATCATCTATTTGCAGGTTGGGATTGTTACCCCTGTTTTTTAGAGATAACTAGGAGATCATGTCTCGAGGCCCACAACTCCTA
>JZKD02S1920138.1:206159-235451 GCA_000966675.3 Picea glauca | reverse complement strand
GGTATGTGTCACTTTTGATCATTATAACCTTTAAATGTATGCATCTAATTCCTTTTATCTCTGACGACTGCTTGGATCTTACATTGACCCACTTGACCATGCTTGGGGAGATTGAATGGGTGCCTTAGCAAGCCTATACCCATAGGTTTTGGTTTTCCACTGGGGGAGTTTCTAAAGAGCCATTGTCCGCTCCCATCATACCATAACTTTTCCATCTTGTCTCCCGCTCATCTGTTCCATTCCCCTTGTTCGGGCATTAGGATGATATGTTTGTGGGGTTGCACCTTATCTCATGGGAAGAAGGGGATAAAGGCCTAGAAGGGAAAAGTAGCTGGTAAAAGATAAAATCCTAAAAATGAAACCTAGAGATGCTTCACCCAGGGATCCCTAAGAAGGCAATAAAAAGCCTCTCAGCAAGAAACAAGAGGGACCCAAAAAAATAACAAACAAGACCTAATCAAGAGGATAGGGGGTCTCATCACGAGCCATCATATTATGTTCATGGGTACCTAACATCATGACATTGCCACCATCTGGTTACCATGCAAGGGCAGTGACCTTTTGTTGCATGGCCAAGGGAAAGGGGGTCTCATCACGAGCCAGCCTTATCACCATTGTGAAAGTACTTGTGGGTAACACTGTCAACTTTGGTCACCATGCCAAGGCAATGTCCTTTGGTTATCCCTTGAATAAAAATAAAAAGAAGAGAAAGAAAATAAATAAAAGAATAAAGGCAAAAGGGGCTTGGAAACATTTGCATCCATGACGGGTACAACTCGCCTTCTACAAAGGCACCCACAGGTAATATCATGCATCCCTGGCTCTCACTCTACCCGTATGTCTGGAAATCCCTTGAACCACTTCACCTCGTTTACATGGCTTGGAAAAAACCCCTTGGAAACTTTCCTTTCCTTATGGATACTAGCCCAATAGGGTATCTTGTCCTTTTTCTCAACCTTGTATTGTAGGTTTTTGTAGAGTCTTTGAGCTATTGAATGATATATCAGGGATTTTATTCATATGTTTGATAAAATTGATAATGAAATGTGATTGACATCGCTATGATCCCTGTGACTAATGAGATGATGGAGGGAATAGCTTTTGATGTGCAGGACCATGTCCGACGGACATGTACCACGTGGACTAGTACACATGGGGAGATGATTAGTTCAGACCTCCATGGGGCTAAAGAGCCCATCAAATGGTTGTTGAGACCCCATCAGGGGCAGAGACAGGACAATGTTTGACTGAGGTCTTCCACCGAAGAAGAAGAGGACGTTCCATCGGGGACACTTTGGTTGAGTCAAACCTAGGGGGATTGACCCAATTGCATTGGAACGTTGGCCCCAGATGACCCAGGACGTTACTAGGAGGCTTGTGACATCATCATGAGCATATGGCAGATGGATAGGGTTTTTGGCACGTGTGGCAGTTTGGAAGAGCCCAAGAAGGGCTAACGTCTGGCTTCTGGATGCTGCATTGGCCCCAAAAAGGCATAACGTCTCCCTCAGGAGGGCTTGACGTCTCACTTTTTGCTCATTTAGGGTTTTAAAATAACTTTTAATGTAAAAACAATATGATTTTGGTTTAAATCCTTGTCGTCTAATTTTTATGACCTAAAATTAATTAAAAGTCATGATACAGTATATATTGAGGAGTTTTATCCTCATTTTGACAGAACACATCACTCACTCTCCTAGTGAGATCTGATTTTTGCGCCCTATTGGGGTTATTGGCTATTTTGAGGGAGGCGTACTTGTTTGGAGAGGAAATTTTTGGCAATTTATGGTGTTTTTCTTGAAGAAAGGTTTACAACTAGGGTTTGCATGCTATTTTCTTGATGATTTGTAAGTATTTTTCTGCAAAACTTCTTGATTGAATGGTTGTAGTTTAATTTCTTGCATTCTATTTATATGTATACATTGCTGAATCAAAACCCTAGGGGACAAACACACAAGTAGGTCATTGTCTCATGTCCCCTGATAGAAAAACCTTTTAATCCATTGAAGAAGAAGAAAAGAGCCTAGCCATTGCTACACTCTTTCTGTCTTCCTCCCTTAAGCTAGCCGTACTTTTAAATTTCAAGAGAAGGAGGACGTCCCAGGCCTAGGTTATCTACACCTAGGACCATTTTTCTTTTAGGGTTTGATGAAAGAGCCTTTCCTTTGCAACACTCTCCCTCTTTAAACTCTCTTGTCTTGATTTTACTTGTCTTTGAGCTAGTCATTTGTCGGGAAGGAGGAGAGAGCATGAGGCCTTGCTTAAGCAACATCGGAGTGAGCCTCTCTCCCCTAGGGTTTTGTCTTCAAGGCCCTACCATTGCAGCACCTTGAAACCTTTCCCTCTTGTCTTTAAAATATCATTCCCTTCAACTTGTGCATCCTTCACCTTTTGACTCCATAACCCTAGGAACTGATCTTTAGCCTCCAACGTTGAAGTGAAAGTGATTGAAACAACTCTTAAAACTCTCATAATTTGAAACCCTAACTAAATACTAACCCTAATAAGGCTGACATCACACTTGGTTATTCCATCTTGACGCAACATTTCCTGTTGAAAATCAATTAGATGGTGATTTAAAGCATTTATTGAGTAAGGAATTGATTGGATACATTGTTTGCTGCATCATCTCAATATTTATTGATGAATTGATATCATTCCATTGCTATATTAATTAACATTAATCTCGTCAATATCTATTGTCATAATTGCTAATATATTGATATCAAGTAGTTATATGAAGTACTAACCCATTGAATTATAGCCTGCATGTATTGTTTTGCTATTTTCTTGTTCCGGGCAGGTGTTCTCATTTGGGGCTACACTTAATTATTGGCTATTTAGCCAAACTATCTGATGTTCTTGGTAACCTTTGAGGAGGGACTTTTAATTTGACCCTTATACCTTGGCCTCTTCAAAACCCCAGGTTACCGGGGACGTCTCCCCTGGGCTTAACCTCCCTAAATAGAAAGAACCTCCCCATTGTGGTGACATTGGGTGGGGTAGGTTCCTGTTACGTTAGTTTGGCCTCTATCTTCTAGCCATTTGACCTAGATACAAACTGTGTGATAACATTTTGGCATCGTTGTCGGGGAACACTGAGTCAATTCTCCTCAAATGATAAATATTTTCAGTAAGTCTTTCCTCAGAGACCTTCTTTTACAAGCTTACCTGGCGACTCCATTAGGGTGTTTTCCCTTTCCTTTGATAGTTTCAAGAAAATTGTCTGGCGAATCCACTGATGACGAAGCCAAAAATGACTTCACAATGGGATCCCAGGAATTACAAGCCTTTAGACCTAAGAAAAATCCGAGGATACCCAAGACAAATGCCCCTAATATTCGAGAGATGGCTCCCTAGATTCACTAGTGGCGATGGGGAAAGAGTTGACTTTCATATGGATGAATTTTATTCTTACTTTAGACTCCACCCTGTCGATGATGATGCCGAATATGTAGTGATGAAACTTTTTTCCACCAGTCTTCGTGGAAATTCTAAAAAGTGGTATGATAACCTTCCTAATGCTAGCATCACCTCTATGAACCAGTTGGAAGAAATCTTTCTCGAAGAATGGGGTATTCAGTTAGAAGACATTTTAGTACTTCTAAAAAATGTTGAGCATATAAGACAAAATGAGAATGAAACCCTCTGGAACTTCTAGAGTAGGTTCGAGCGCACTCTATATCATATTCTGAGGGCCATCATCCTAAAAAATAGCACATTGTCCATCTATATACCCGTGCGCTCCTAGCACACCTAGGTTTTCCCCTCAGTAAAAAGAGCCCAAGCACGATCGATGAAGCTTACGACATGGCTAAAAGAATTGAACAGAACATCTCCTTATCTGGGATAAAAGATCTCTTTACTTTAGGTGATTTTAATATGGGAAGTTTGTTTGCCCGTGAAAACTTTATTGATGATATCCAAGAAGAAGGGGAACAAACCATCATTCAATGTGGGATTGCTGAAGACATGGCTGAGGAAACAGAACCTGAACAAAATGATGAAGTATCAACATGTGCCCCTCCCTCTGATGAAGCAATCCAAGAGCCCTTTTCTCCTACACAACAAAAGGAAGATGAGGTTAGTTTCTTTCCATTTCAGGATTCCAATGACACCTTGTCGCATAATTCAACTGAAGAAGAAGGGGTAATTCGTGAGGATGAGACCGTAATGCATGCTGAAAACACCAAAGTCCTCGAAGTTCCTGCGCAAGAAGAAACAGTAAGTTACCCTCCTCCCCTAGTTTTTGACAATGCTTTACTTTATGATGAAGGAAATGATGGGGAGGGAAATGAAGTGTCAGATGTTTTAATCCCTTCATGTTGTGATGAAGATAGTGACTTTGTTGATAATTTTGATGAAATCATACATGTTGGATAACGTAGGTGGGATATAGTTGGTTATGATATTGGTCCCATCTATGACATTGAAACTCATTTCCAAGTGTTGCCTTTGCAATCATCACAACAGATTATTCTTCACCAGTGGCAACAAGGAGATGAGATTTTTACCCATACTCTCCAAAAACGCAAGGATGACCCAGTACCTTGTTTTCCTGATGATTTTCGGTCATACCTTGAGGACTTTGATGATTGTTCCTCTGAGCATTTGGATTTATTTTGTGAATATGATTATCAACCACTACTCTGCTCAGATTTTGATACAAGTAAGAACATTGTTTACCTAAAGAAGGTTTCTCATGACTTTTCACTCCAACCACCTGTTATTAATTTACCGTGCTTGTCCATTAAAGGTGTAGTTGGGAAGTACATTTTTCATGTTGATCTTCCTCTTAGGAAAACCCTAGACTCCAAGGGTCGGTTGGATACTGCAAGTTTGGGTCAGTTATCCCAGTTTTTCAACTTTCCCTTGGTAGTTTGCCAGTCGTCTCCTAGATCTTTGTCGATCTCTTCCTTGACTTCAGAACGTGAGGATGCCCTAGGTAGCCAGTTGGTAGGCCCTTTGAGTCAGTTTTCTGGACCTTGCACTCCTCATGACCTTTTTTTGAAGTGTATTGAGTATTTCCTAGAGATGGACTTGGCAGGATTTTATCCCTCCCACCCACCTCCATGAGTTAGACTTTATGACTTCCGACGATATGATATATGCTCTAACCCATGTCATTTTTGTGCTTGATTTGTCACTGTTCTGGTTTATGATGAAGCACAAAGGAAGGTATTGTGGGACATTGTTGGATTGGCTTCAGTGTTTATTTGACTACACCAAACATCCAGCCAAAGGTAAGTGTAGGTAAGTAGTTTGCTTTGCATTGTTGATTATTTTTTAGTATATATATGTCTATGTATGTAGGGTGGCAATACCACCCCATCTTTGTTACTGATTCCCCTATCAAGTTGAGAAGGTATACAAGTTATACCAGAGATGCTGAGGTTCTCATGTGCTCTACGGTGAGCACATGTCCCTGAGTTGGAGCCAGATGTTATCCCTGTTTTCTAGGGATAACTAGGAGATCATGTCTTGAGCCCCAAAGGTCCTAGACATAGAGTATCGAGAGCAGGATTGACATGAGCATGGCCCTGGAGGGCCCATCCTTTTCTTATTTTGTCAAATTTTTCTTGTCATCAGCAGTAGCATCTATCACCATTGGCTTGGTCTTGTATCAGAGAAGGCTCTTGCTCCATGAGGTAATTGGTCCAGGTATCATGGTATGTGTCACTTTTGATCATTATAACCTTTAAATGTATGCATCTAATTCCTTTTATCTCTGAGGACTGCTTGGCTCTTACATTGACCCACTTGACCATGCTTGGGGAGATTGACTGGGTGCCCTAGCAAGCCTATACCCATAGGTTTTGGTTTTCCATTGGGGGAGTTTCTAAAGAGCCATCGTTCGCTCCCATCATACCATCACTTTTCCATCTTGTCTCCCTCTCATCTGTTCCATTCCCCTTGTCCGAGCATTAGGATGATCTGTTTGTGGGGTTGCACCTTATCTCATGGGAAGAAGGGGCTAAAGGCCTAGAAGGGAAAAGTAACTGGTAAAAGATAAAATCCTAAAAATGAAACCTCAATATGCTTCACCCACGGATCCCCGAGAAGGCAATAAAAATCCTCTCAGCAAGAAAAAAGAGGGACCCGAGAAAACAACAAACAAGACCTAATCAAGAGGATAGGGGGTCTCATCACAAGCCAGCCTATTATGTTCATGGGTACCTAACAGCATGACATTTCCACCATCTGGTTACCACACCAGGGCAGTGACCTTTGGTTGCATGGCCAAGGGAAAGGGGGTCTCATCACAAGCCAGCCTTGTCATCGCTGTGAAAGTACTTGTGGGTAACACTGTCAGCTCTAGTCACCATGCCAAGGCAATGTCCTCTGGTTAGCCCTTGAATAAAAAGAAAAAGAAGAAAAATCAAATAAAGAAAAGAATAAAGGAAAAAGGGGCTTGGAAAAATTTGCATCCATGACGGGTACATCTCACCTTCTACAAAGGCACCCACAGGTAATGTCATGCATCCCTGGCTCTCACCTCTACCTGTATGTCTGGACATCCCTTAAACCACTTCACCTCATTTATATGGCTTGAAAGAAACCCCTTGGAAACTTTCCTTTCCTTATGGATACCCGCCCAATAGGGTATCTTGTCCTTTTTCTCAACCTTGTATTGTAGGTTTTTGTAGAGTCTTTGAGCTATTGAATGATATATCAGGGATTTTATGCATATGTTTGATAAAATTGATGATGAAATGTGATTGACATTGCTATGATCCCTGTGACTAATGAGCCCATGGAGGGCGTAGTTTTTTATGTGCAGGACCATGCCTGATGGACATGTACCACGTGGACCGGTACACATGGGGAGATGATTAGTTCATACCTCCATGGGGCTAAAGAGCCCATCAGATGGTTGTTCACACACCATCAGGGGTAGAGACAGGATATTGTTTGACCAAGGTCTTTCACCGGAGAAGAAGAGGACGTTCCATCAGGGACACTTTGGCTGAGCCCAACCTAGGGGGATTGACTCACTTGCAGTGGAATGTCGGCCCCAGATGACCCAGGACATCACCAGGAGGCTTGTGACATCATCATGAGCATATGGCAGATGGACAGGGTTGTTGGCATGTGTGGTAGTTTGGAAGAGCCCAGGAAGGGCTAATGTATGGCTTTTGGATGCTACATTGGCCCCAAAAAGGCCTAACGTCTCCCTCAGGAGGGCTTGACGTCTCACTTTTTGCTCATTTAGGGTTTTAAAAGAACTTTTAATGTAAAAACAATATGATTTTGGTTTAAAGCCTTGTCGACGAATTTTTATGACCTAAAATTAATTAAAGGTCATGATATAATATATATTGAGGAGTTTTATCCTCATTTTGACAGAACACATCACTCACTCTCCTAGTGAGGTCTGATTTTTGCGCCCTATTGGGGTTATTGGCTATTTTGAGGGAGGCACACTTGTTTGGAGAGGATATTTTTGGCAATTTATGGTGTTTTTCTTGAAGGAAGGTTTACAACTAGGGTTTGCATGCTATTTTCTTGATGATTTGTAAGTATTTTTTTGCAAAACTTCTTGATTGAATGGTTTTAGTTTAATTTCTTGCATTTTATTTATATGTATACATTGTTGAATCAAAACCCTAGGGGACAAACACACAAGTAGGTCGTTGTCTCATGTCCCTTGATAGAAAAACCTTTTAAGCCATTGGAGAATAAGAAAAGAGCCTAACCATTGCTACACTCTTTCTGTCTTCCTCCCTTAAGCTAGCCGTACTTTTAAATTTCAAGAGAAAGAGGACGTCCTAGGCATAGGTTATCTACACCTAGGGGCATTTTTCTTTTAGGGTTTGATGAAAGATCCTTGCCTTTGAAACACTCTCCCTATTTAAACTCTCTTGTCTTGATTTTACTTGTCTTTCAGCTAGCCGTTTTCCGGGAAGGAGGAGAGAGCACAAGGCCTTTCTTAAGCAACACCGGAGTGAGCCTCTCTCCCCTAGGGTTCTGTCTTCAAGGCCCTACCATTGCAGCACCTTGAAACCTTTCCCTCTTGTCCTTTAAATATCATCCCCTTCAACTTGTGTGTCCTTCATATTTTGACTCCATAACCCTAGGCATTGATCTTTAGCCTCCAACGTTGAAGTGAAAGTGATTGAAACAACTCTTAAAACTCTCATAATTTGAAACCCTAACTAACTACTAACCCTAGTAAGGCTGACGTCACACTTGGTTATTCCATCTTGATGCAACATTTCCTATTGATAAGCAATTAGATGGTGTTTTAAAGCATTTATTGAGTAAGGAATTGATTGGATACATTGTTTGCTGCATCATCTCAATATTTATTGATGAATTGATATCATTCCATTGCTATATTAATTAACATTGATCTCGTCAATATCTGTTGTCATAATTTCTAATATATTGATATCAGATAGTTATATGAAGTACTAACCCATTGAATTATAGCCTGCATGTATTATTTTGTTATTGTCTTGTTCCGGGCAGGTGTTCTCATTTGGAGCTACACTTCATTATTGGTTGTTTAGTCGGACTATCTGAGCTTGGTGGTAACCTGTGAGGATGGACTTTTACTTTGACCCTTATACCTTGGCCTCTTCAAAACCCTAGGTTATCAGGGATGTCTCCCCTAGGCTTATTCTCCCTAAATAGAAAGAACCTCCCCATTGTGGTGACATTGGGTGGGGTAGGTTCCTGTTACGCTAGTTTGGCTTCTATCTTCTAGCCATTTGACCTAGCTACAAACTGTGCGATAACAGGGATGATTTCAAGAGGAAGAGGATGATTTGGTGATTCAGTATTTCTCATATCTAGAAGACCATAGGATAGATTTGACCTTGAGACTTCTCTCAGGTTCTTGTGGCTTCCCGATCTATCATCCTAGAGAGTTTCAGGGAATTCCGAGACCATATTCAGCTAGGCCATACTATTGGCCATATTCAGGATTTTAGGAGGGTCGTACCAGTCTAGGGTCTCTACAGTTTGAGGAGGAAGCTTCAGTGTTTGAGCTCCATACTTCAGGTGGAGGATTCCATTGCTTGATATATCATTGGGAGGAGTTTGACAGGATTTGGGGGTCTTCATCTTCAGGAGAGCTGAACCACTAGTATCCATTGTCTTTAGCAGGCCATACTAGCAGTCATGAGGGCCGTACCAGTTGCTTGAGGGTTGGCTTAAACCCTAGTTTTGCAGTTGAGCGTTCATCTTCTATTACAACCTTTGGGAGGCTTGATTTGTATCTCCGGGAGCACTTTTGTATGCAACTCTATTATTGTCTTGAAGCCATCTGAAGCTATTCCAGATCTTCTTCGCTAATTGTATCATGTGTTTTATTTCTTATAATAAAGTTCAACTATTGCTTGTGGTTCCTATTTGTGTCTTGTTGATGATCTTCATATGGTTGCAATAATGCTTGTATAATCTATGGCTGAATAAATGAATAAATCCTAAGGCCTAAATGTTCATGGTTAACCTACATACACAACAATCAATAATCAAATCAGTGGTTAGCTAGTGATTCCAAGCAAAAAAAATGGCTTGGGATCATTACAGATACCCTCGCCGAACGCATCACACTCTAGTACAAATGGTAAAGTGAAGTTTGGTAATGTTAACACTGGACATGTGCCCATGAATTCCTTCATGTGATCAAAGTATTTTTGTGATTCATCAGTCTAGATGAAAGCTGCATGCTTGGTGAGATCTGTAAGTGGTGCTCCAAGCTGAGAAAAACCCATGACAAACCGCCTATAATAACTGCATAACCCAAAGAAGCTCCTCAAATCTGTCAAATTCATGGGCATTGGCCAATCTATAATGGCCCTAATCTTCTCCTGGTGTACATGTACTCCCTTTGCACTGATGATGTGGCCCAAGTAAAGCATATCTGTCATACCGAACTCACACTTGGACTCTTTGGGGTATAGTGACTGCACCTCCATGATGCTCAATACCTCATCCAAGTGCCTCATGTGCTCCTTCCATGTCTTGCTATAGACCAAGATGTCATCGAAGAAAACCAAGACTGATTTCCTCAACTGATCCCTGAATATGTGGTTCATGCAAGACTGAAATGTAGTCGGTGCATTGGTTAGCCTAAATGGCATAACCAGAAACTCGAAATGACCAAAGTGACATCAAAATGTCATCTTCTCTATGTCCTTCTCTCGGATGTTGATCTGATGATACCCAGAGCATAGATCAATCTTCAAGAAGAAAACTGCCCCATGCAGTTCATCCATCAACTCGTCAATGTGAGGGATAGGATACCGGTTCTTGATGGTTTTCTTGTTCAAGGTTTGGTAATTAATGCACATCCTCATGGTACCATCCTTCTTCATAACTAAGACAACTGAAGAAGCGAATGGACTGATGCTAGGTATGATGTTCCCCATCACTAGCAATTCCTTAATTGCTTTCTCTTTCTCATCCTTGAACCTTGTAGGATGATGATAGGGTGGTGTGATCATAGGTTTGGCCCCCTCCTCCAACTCAATGGTGTGCTCAAACCCCCTGTCAGGTGATCTCCCTGGTGGAATCGAACCAAAAACTTGTTGATGTCGTCCAAAAAAGTTCTTGATCTCTATATGATACTGTTGTCGACCCTCTAAATCCTTCCACGTAGTGATCAAGCACTCTACAACATATGCTACCTCCCAATGTCTGAATATCCTCTCCATCCTTTTGGATGAAACTGTCCTGGGTGCTCCTATCGACATGCCCCTCAAAACAACCCTCTTCTAGTCACTATCTATGAACCCCATCTCCAAGGTTTGGTAGTTGCTGGTGATTTTTCCCAATGTGATCAACCATTGGACTCCCAATACCACATCTGTGTCAGATAGGTCAACCACATAAAATGTGTCTCTCACTGTGTAGTTTCCCAACTTTATCTCCAAGTCCGGAACTCTGTCTAGACACTCCACTATATGGCCATCTCCTACTGCAACATCAAACCCCTCAAACTCCTCTGTCCGAAGGGCCCGTCTCGATATCAATGAAGCATAAATGAAGTTGTGGGTGGCCCCACCATCTATCAGGGAGATTTTCCATTGTCCCTGAATAGTCCCTCTGATCTGGAGGGTATCATACCTGGGAACACCCGAAAGGGTCTCTATGACTTCGCATTTGTTGGTTTCCATCTGTTAGCCTGCTCATGAGGCTGTGGAACTATCGATGGGTGGGTCCCTGTTGGTGTCGGTGGTCTATGGGGAGGCTGCTCCTCTGCTTGTGTTGGTTCCTCCTCTGAGCTAGTGGATCCACTATCATGCTCCTCCTCCTCATTGTCTACACTGTCTACTGCCACCTCAATATAATGAATCTCTCCCTTGCCCATGCACCAGTGGCCTGGGACCCAGGGGTCTTTGTAGGTGAAGCAAAGCTTCTTCCTCATAACCTCTCACCTCGTCTCATCATCCAACTTCTCCTTGCCCTTCTATTCTTTTTGGAATGGCTTCCTGTCTATGTCTCTCTTTGGTATGAAGGGTTTGTAAAAGGGTTTAGTCTTTGGCACTGATTCTACCAAATCTCGAGTTCGTAAGATGGAATCCTGCAAGGTGTGAGGCCTGTATGCCTTCACTCATCCTCTGAATGGTTTTGTGAGACACTCTGTGAATAACATGATCAACCTAGGCTCAGATATATCTATCACTACCACTTCCACCCGCTGAAACTCTGTGATGAATGCCTCTGTTGTACCAATTTGTCTCAACTGGGCTAGATCCCTGAAATGGATCTCTGGGTCCCTCCTATCAAACCTATCCATGAGTCTCTCTGTGAACTCCATGTAGGAGGTGATGTGAGTGTGTCCCAACATCACCAGTCCATGATGCCACCACTCGTGTGCCTCACCCTCTAATTGTAGGGTAGTGAAATTGATGGCTTCTGTCTCGGTCATCTAGTTGAGCTTGTAGTACGTGTCTAGCTTTTGTACCCAAGCTCTAGTTGTGCATTTGGATGATCCGTCAAAAGAAGGTATAGTGAGTTTACCAACTTTCTGGATGAAATCAATGTTATGTCGTTGCTGCTGCTGATGTCCTCCTCTCTGAAGCTCTCTGGGGAAGTTCCTGAGTCTGAGTCCACCATACTCGACTAGGGTCATGTCTTGATTAAAGTCACGACCCAATGCTACATATTGCCTCTTGTAATCTACAATGTCCTCTGCTAGAGTGGGAGACCTCTTTCTTATCAGCTGATGTGTTGTTGTTGGGGTTTCAATCTAGAAAATGGGGAACAATGGCCTGGGAATCCTACTCGAAGAGGTGTATGTACGAGTAGATGATTGGGGTATACTACCTACCCCTGAGTTCCCCTGTGTTGCATGTGGGAATTATGTGCCCACTATAGCCAATCTATCATCCATCTACTCCAAATACTGAGTCATGGCCTGCTGACTGACTACCATATTGTTGAGTACCTGCATGAAGTCTACCTATGGTTCCATGGGGGACTTATCACTTCCCTCTAGTCTCTTATATTTGTCTCCTAACATCCTCTCTGCCACATGCTCAGCCTCATGCTCTGCCCTTCTCTTTGCTTCCCTGTGTGCCTCTTCCTCTTCCTCTGAGTTGGGAGGAAAAGGGGGGAAATCAGGTCTAGGTATTCCCTCCTTTGTGTCTGTTGTAAGTGACATATTCGTCACCTACGTGCTCAAGGCCCCCTGGGTCCTCTACTACACTCATCATCTTTAGTCATAGGTTGGCATGACTAAAACTCTGATACCATTGTAATATCCTAGATTCGAATAGTCTAGGAAACTATGCTAATGTGTGTGTATGATTAATTGTTTACAATATATAAATGAGAATACAAATAATAATGGCGACAAAAGATTGAAAAGCTTATATTATGATATCTCTACAGAGTACAAATGTCGAATGCGGCTGAATAAAATAAATCACTTGGATAGATCAGTGACAAAAGGATCTTAGCTGAAATATAATAAGTAAACTAAAACAATAGTACTCGATACTGAAGGAATGTTGCGGAATCAACGGATGAGATGTAGAATCTGTTGCAAGCTACGACAACTCATACGACAACTACTGCAAGTCTGGAAAGTTCACCTTGGTGACAAGACCTCTCAGATTAGCCTAGGAACTATCCCAAACAATGCACCCTGTTGTCCCTCTCATTCTTGGTGACTCACCGGGCCTCTGTTGGTATGTCTGGACCCCGGATGGATCTCCTTGGGGAAATGCGCCCCCTATGCTACTGCAAAAATGTGCACTAGTGATTCCATTGTTAGAATCGATTGATATGTGTCTCAAACTGATCGTCTTGGCCTACTGTGAAATGGGTCAGAAGGATTTCCCTGGATCTGATCCGATGATTGCTCGGGAACCCCAAATGTGTCCTCCCCAAGTGTCGCACCCTCAACGATTGGAAAATGCACCCCAAATGATTTCTCTGTTGAAATCTGACGAGAAATTGGGCAAAATATGTGCCTTGCCTTCCTCTCAACTGGCTCAGAAGGGAATCTTTGGATTCTCTATGGATGGGACAAGTCAACTCAATACCTCCTCAGAAGTTGTGCCCTCACCCTGACTAAGTGTGCCCTTGTTGTTGTAAACTGTATAACTATTGTTGAAGACTGATGGAAGACCTGTGTGATCTCCCCGTTGACTAGGGTGTGTCTCTCGAGTCTCAACACCGAAATCAACCACTGGTGTATTCCTCCTGGAATCCACTAAGCTCTCTCTCCTGAGATGTGCCTCTCTCCTCAATGACAAGTCAATATCCCTCATAATGATGAATTAGGTCGCTTTACCTTCTATTATAGCTACTTGAAACCCTAAATCGCTGTTGATTCTAATTTTAGCTCATTTGTTCTATTTTTGGCTCAAGTTGTCTTAAAAGGGCTTTTAGCCACTTTTAGCTCAATGTCACTTTCAAATTATAATACCCTTGGCTGGAATGACCTCTAATAACCATGTTTACCCCTTTCTGGCCCTATCTATAGTCTAACGGGGTTGTTTAGACCATTAAGCCTCCTTTCTAGAGCTCCTATTTGGAAAGGGACATTACAAGTATGCTCAATAATAACCCAAAATTACGGAAATTGTCAGAACACCACAAAACCAAAAGAGGATTGTGCAAAAATGGTCCTGATGATGAAAGCTGGCAAAGGGACTAGCATGGGCCCCATATAATTCCTCCAAATTGTATGAGATTACTGTTAACCTCATTTTACTCTTCTAGCCAGGGTGACATAAACTCACAAGGTCGCCTCTGACCGTGGAGCAGGGGAATCCAAAAATGGGGACATTACAGTCCTCCCTTCCCAAATATTGCTTGTGCTCAAGCAATGCGACCACAACATGATGCTCCATTGGTGGAACCAGACTGAAAATGAAAATGATACCAAGGTCCCAAACAACTTGGAGGATGTGAATCATGCTCTGCTCAATGTGTGGTCCGATAGGGTACTGACATACGAAACCTCCTAAATACTATCGATAAGTAGAAAAACTCGATACTACAACAACTCGATCAACCCCTTGAAGAACTGCTCTACTAGGGAACCATTCTCATGAAAAACAAAACAATCCCCTCCTATGTGTTAGTTGTTGAATAGTCTAATACTGAAATCCTGAGGTCCCAAGCTAATCTTAGAAAGGGACCACCATGCTGACACTGTGACACTCTATTCATAATCATCCGACAATCATGTCTAGTTTACATCCTCCTCTCCTAGAACTCCAAGATGAAATACCAGTAAGGTTTCAACCTACCACCATGAATAATGGCCTACATATGCATCCAAGTGAAGTTGTGGTCTGCAAATCTACTACCATACTTGATCTCGAATATCGAAAAAGTAAGTCTCTCTCGTTCACTGGTAATGACTTCGAGCTGCTCATGGACTCTAAACATCTTTCCACTGGATAAGTTTTTCACCTCCAAAGAAATCACCAGAAAGTGCGTGAACTGTTCAATCATTGCATGCATGCTATTTTCCCACTGTGCCCTTCACATACCTGTGATGAAAACTATCAACATGCTCTCCCACTCTCGCTTAGAAATGGGCAAGGACTGCATCAACCCTGCTAGAGGAGTGTGCCCTGGCTTGCTCTTCTGACAAGTCGTACACTCCCCCATATCGTCTGCAAAGTTCCTTCCTACAAACCTCTCTCGAACCTATCTATAAGTGGTAAAATCACCAAGGTCCCAAACTGGCATGTATGATGTGAAACACCCTCTACTCATAACATTGATCTGCAAGGTGCTAATAGAAGAATCCCCCTAACTACCTCTAATAAGCCAGCCAATCATAAGCTGCATAGACTCGGACAACTCCTCAGAAGACCACTCCACCAAGCAACCAATCCTAAGCATCCCAAAAGTAAACTCCGAAAAGTGAAAACTGACCATCTCATTTGTATTGGCTTCTAAGATGTCAAAAATTGTAGTATCAGGATCCCACCACCAAATTGGAAGCCCACCACTCCCAATGACTGCTACTGAACCCTCAATTAATTGATCCAATGGAGCCTGTTATCACACAGTTTGTAGCTAGGAAAAAGGCTATAAGATTGAAGGCCAAACTGGCATAACAGGAACCTATCCCACCCAATGTCACCACGATGGGGAGGTTCTTTCTCTTTAGGGAGGTTAGGCCCAGGGGAGATGTCCCCGGTGACCTATGGTTTTGAAGAGGAAAAAGGATAATAAGACCAAGATAAAGGTTTCCCCCCTTCACAAGTCACCACCCAAACAAAAAGTCTTGTCTAAACAGCCAATAATAAAGTAAATCCCCAGTGAAGAACACCTTCCTGGAGCAAGACAACATCAAATAGATATATGCAAGATATATTTCAATGGGTTAATACTTCATAAGACTATCTGGTAAATGTATATATAAGAAATTAGCAATAAATGTTGACGAATTCAATGTTTATCAATAACAAATGAAAAATATAACACTTCACCAATAAATATTGGAACGATGTCACATTCAATGTAACCAATCAACACTTCATTTAAAAAATGCTTTAAACCACCATTCAATTGGTCATAGAGTAAAATGTTGCTGCAATAAAGATGAAATATCCAATGATGACGTCAACAACTTAGGGTTAGTAGATTAGGGTTTGAAATTCGAAGAATTTAGAGAGTTGTTTGATCGGCTTCACTTCAACATTAGAGGACTTTTAGATCAGTGCCTTAGGGTTTAATGGAGCCATAAGTGAAGGACAGAAAGGTTGAAGGATGCAAGATTTCAAGGACTAGAGGGAAGAGTTTTGAGGTGTTGCAAAGGCAAGGCCTCAAAATCAAAACCCTAGGGGAGAGAGGCTCACTCTGGTGTTGCTAAAGCAAGGCCTCGCACTCTCTCCTCCTTCCTGGCAAAACGACTATCTCAAGAATAAAAATATAACCAAAACAAGAGGGTTTGATGAGGTGAGGTGTTGCTACAGCAAGGAATTTTAGCAAATCCTAGAAAGAGTATGGCCCTAGTGTAGTAGACCTAGGCCATGGATGTCTCACTCTTCTTGGATTTCAATTGGTACGGCTAGCAAAGAAGAAGAAGAAATAGGAGTGTAGCTACGTCTAGGCTCTTTCTTCCTTCTTCAATGGCTAAAAGTTTCTCTATCAGGGGACATGAGACAAGGAACTACTTGTGTGCTTTTCACCTAGGGTTTTGATTCAACAAAATCATAAATACATGCAAGAAATTAAAATACAACCATTCATTCAAGAAGTTTTGCAGAAAAATACTTACAATTCACCAAGAAATAACCATGCAAACCCTAGTTGTAACACCTTCCTTCAATAGAAACACCATAAATGCCAAAAATCACTTCCTTCAACAAGTGCGCATCACTTAATCCATCCAAATACCCAAGAGAGGGTGCCAATTTCAGACCTCACTAATGAGTGAGTAAGTTGTGATGATAAAATGAGAGTCAAAATCCCTCATTTATACAAAACCTTGACCTAATTTTACATTTTAGGTCAGGAAAAAGGTCAACAAGGCCAAAATATCAAATCATATTGTTTTACATTAAATTGTCAAGTTAAAATCCTAATCAAGCAAAAAGGTAAGACGTCACCCCTTCCTAGGGCGACATTAGCCCCTATTAGGGAAAATGTAGCCTCCTGAAGCAAGACTTTAGTCCTCATTGGGATCCTCCAAGATACCACATGTGCCAACTACCCTGTCCATCTGCCAGCATGCTCATGATGATGTCATAAGCCTCCTGGTGATGTCCTAGGCCATCTAGAGCCAACGTCCCTCTGAAAGTGGGTCAATCCCCCTAGGCCAAGCAGTGTCGGGGTGCCTGTGGTGGAACGTTCTCTTCTTCTCTGGTGCAAAGTCTTTGATCATCCTCTGCCCTGTCTCTACCCCTTGATGGGGTCTCAGCATCCATCTGGTGGGATCTTTAGCCCCGTGGAAGTTCGAACTGATCATCTCCCCATGTGTACCGGTCCAAATGGTATCTGTTTGTCGGGCATGGTACTACACATCAAAGGCTACACCCTCCATGTGCTCATTAGTCACAGGGATCATATCAATGTCAATCACATATCATCATTAATATTATTAAACATATGCATAAAATCCCTAATACATCTATCAATAGCTCAAAGAAATTACACAAGCTTGCTATACAAATCTGGAGGAAAAGATAAGACGTTCTATTGGGCCAGTGTCCATCAGAAAAGGTGAGTTCCCAGAAGAAAACCTCATCAAAACCATGTGAGTGGGTGATGTGTTTAGGGGAAGTCCAAACATGTGGGTGCAGTGAGGGCCAAGGATGCAATGTGTTGTTTGTGGGTGCCTTTGTAGAAGGCGAGTTGTACTTGTCATGGATGCATTCTTTCCAAGCCCATTCTTGCCTTTATTATTTTTATTCTTTTATTGCTTTTCTTTGTTCTTTTTGTTCAAGAGATAATCAAGGGACACTACCCTGGTGTGGTGACCAGTGGTGGCAACGTTACCCACAAGTACTTTCACAGAAATGAAAGGTTGTCTCGTGATGAGACCCCCTTTCCCTTGGCCATGCAATCAAGAGTCATTTCCCTGGCGTGGTAACCAGCTGGTGGCAATTTAATATTGCTAGGTACCCATGGACCTAATAGGATGGCTCGTGATGACACCCCCTATCCTCTACCTAGGTCTTGTTTTATTATTTTCTTCCGGGTCCCTCTAGTTTCTTACTGAGAAGCCTTTTATTGCTTTCTCAGGGATCCTTGGGCGGAGTATCTCCAGGTTTTATTTTGGGCTTTTATCTCTTACCAGCTTGCTTTTACCTTCTGGGCCTTTAGCCCCTTCTTCCCATGAGACAAGGTGTAGTATTGAAGAAAGGTCAACCAAATGCCCGGACAAGGGGAGTGGGACAAGTGAGCAAGAAATAAGATGAAATAGTGGTGTTATGATGGGAGCAGACGATGGATTTTCAGAAGTCCCCCCAGTGGAAAACAAAAACATATGGACAAAGGATTGCTAGGAAACCATGTGAATCCCCCCAAGCATGGTCAAGTGGGAAAATGTAAGATCCAAGTAGTCGTTAGAAATAAAAGGAATCAGATGCATACATTTAAATGTTTTAATGATCAAATGTGACACATACCATGATACCTGGACTAATTACCTCATGAATCAAGAACCTCTTTTGATACAGGACCAAAATGATGGTGATGGATGTTGCTGCTGCTAACAAGATAAAGACGATGGAAGAAGAGAAGGTGGGCCCTCCAGGGCCATGCTCAGGTCAATCTTGCTCTTGATACTCCATGTCTAGGACCTATGGGCCTCAAGACATGATCTCCTAGTTATCCCTGAAAAGAGGGGATAACATCTGGCTCCAACTCGGGGACATGTGCTCACCATAGAGTGCATGAGAACCTTAACACCTCTGGCATAACCTACAGACCTACTTGATCTTGAAAGAAGCATATGTAACAAAATTTGGGGTGGTAATGCCACCCCATCATACATAATAGATATATATAAACTGAAAGAAAGCAATCAATAGATGTAAATGTAAAAGAAAACTAACATGCAATGAAAATGGTATAATACACAGATGAAAAATGCCTACTTAGCTGCACTTATTTGCGGAATCAAGTTACCGGCGGATAGTAACGCTTGATATGTAAAACATTTACTGGTAGCTTCAGAGCTTCTCCCTCCATAGTTCCTAGGTTAAAAGAGTTCGTACTTGCATGACTAATGATTTTTTAAGGACCTGTCCATAAGCTATAAAACTTCTTGTGCATACCAGGTTTCTCCTTTCGTTTATCCCACAATAGTACGAGATCTCCTTCAGCGAAGTGTCTTTCCTTGGATTTATGGTCAAAGGTGTTTTTTTTATCTTATCCTGGTTTCTTTCCATCTGGCCAAGGGTGTTCCTTCTTGCTTCATCTAGCTCTATTAGCTGATTAATTTGTCCTTGGATTGCTTCTGCATCTGTAGCATACTATTGAGCGAAACAAAGGATAGGAATCTGGAGGTTCACAGGATTTTTTTCTTCTAATCCGTATACCAAATCAAAAGGAGTTCTTCCTGTGGAGATTTTTTTTGTTATTCAGTCTGCCCACACTGGATACTTGATTTTTCTATCCCAAGACTTCTTATTTTCCCCCACAACTTTCTTCAAAATATTCATAAGGTTTTTATTGCTTGATTTTTCTAATCCATTCCCTTGTGGATAATAATTCGAGGAATGGGATAAGACAATGCCATATTTGAAACAAAATTCTACCATAGCGTGTGAGCTGAAAGATTTGGCATTGTCTATGGTGATCTTGGAAGGGACACTGAACCTAGTTATGATCTGGTCTTCGAGAAAATTTATGACTACTTCTTCGGTGACTTTCTTTGTGGAAATGGACTCAACCCATCTAGTGAAATAGTCTGTGGCTGTCAGTATCCACCAGTAGACATTGCTTGAATTATCCTTGAACTCCCCAATGAAGTCTAAACCCCATTGTTGAAAAGGTGCTTCTATCACTATAGGTTTCAAGGGTTGTGCTGGGAGCTTTGGTTTACCAGAGAAGTATTGGCAGGGATGGAAAGAATGGACAGGTTGGTGGGTGTTCAAAAATAGTGTTGGCCAATAATATTCGGCCCTCAGGATTTTGTGGGCAGTAGTACGAGCTGCAATGTGCCCACCACAGTATCCAGAGTGCAATTCTTCTAGCAGTTTCTTTGCTTCTTCTTTGTTCACACATCTAAGTATGACCCCGTCAGGATTTCTCCACCAAAGTCCATCTTCGGTCAAGCAATATTTCATAGCCTTCAATCTCAAAGCCCTTCTTTTGTAGTCTATTAAGTGGCCAGGGAAAGACAATTTCTTTAGATAGTAAACGATATTAGAGTACCACTCGTCATGCTCTAATTCACTGACCATTACGTTTATTTTTTCTCTCTCACCCATTTGTATAGCTTCCTGGTTACTTTCGATTAGCATCTGAGCTAAGCCTTGTCCCATTATTATTTTAGTGGGTTTTATCTCTAAGTCATACTCTTGGATTTTTGAAACCCACTTTCCCCTAGTACCCATGCAATCTTGTTGTGATAGGACATCTTTTATTGCTGGATATGGGACATAAGCTTTAATTTTGTTGTAGCCGATGTAATTTCCAAAGTGCTTGAGGGGATTTATCAAAGAATATGCTTTGTTATCAATGATGGAATAATTCAACTCGGAATCCCAAAGGACTTTGCTCATAAAAGCCAAGGGGTGTTCATGGTAATCAACATATTTTTGCATTAGAACTCTTGCAATGGTGTCCTGGGAGGCAAATGAGAATATTATGAAGTCTCGTGAGAAATCGGGACTGATCAAGACAGGGGATTGGGAGATAGTATCTTTTATATCTTCAAAAGATTTGTTGGTTTTATCATCCCAGCTGAAAGTCACATCCTTTTTCAGCAAAGTACTCAAAGGTTTTATTCTCTCGGCAAAATTTGGTACAAATATTTGAATGAAATTAATTTTCCTGAGGAAAGATTTTAAATATTTCTTGTTGATTGGGGGGAGGACATCCTTTATTGATTGGACCCTCTCAGGGTCAATGGAGACACCTCCTTGTGAGGCCACGTGATCTAATAACTTTCCCTCATCAATCCCAAAGACAGATTTCTTGGGGTTTAGTGAGATACCATACTTTCTACATCTCTCAAAAACAATCCTGAGGTGTGAGAGGTGGTCCTTCCTATCCTTGGACACAACTGTAAGGTCATCTTGATAGATTTCTATGATTTTTTGTATAAGGTCCCTGAAGGAAAAGTCCATTTCTCTCTAGAAAGTCGCACCGACATTCATAAAACCAAACAACATTCTCAAGTACATAAGGTTCCCCAACGCGTGGTGAATGTTGTTTTAAGTTGGTCTTCTCTTTTGAGAAAAAATTGGTTGTATATTGAAAAGACATCCAACATGGACATCATTCCTACTCTGGTAACCCTTTGCAAGAGATGTTCCATATTGGGGAAGGGGTAGTTGTCTTTCAAAGATAGCTAGTTAAGGTTACAGAAATCAACACATAGGCGTATGTCACCATTTTTCTTTCGGACAACTACCAAATTTGACATCCAAGAGGAATATCGGATAGGGGCTATGATACCAACATCCACCATTTTTTGGAGTTCCTTTTGTATCTGGCTTGCTAGTTTTGGATTAATATGTCTTAGTTTTTGTCGGAAAGGTTTGGCCCCTTCTACCAAGGGTATGGCATTCTGGATGACATCCCCTCTGTAGGATTTCAACTCATCATAGTTCCAGGAAAAGGTATCTTTAAATTCTTAGATGAGTTTTAGTATTTCCAACCTTTCTTTTTCAGTAGTGGCCTTTCCTATTTTGATCATTCTTGGGTCCATTTGTGTGCCTCTGTTGAATTCTAAAGCTGCATATGCCTATTCATTGGGCCTTCTTCCTTTGAAAACATCATGTCTATTGAAGAGATTTTCCAAGGGAACACAACCCTTAGGTAGAGTATTGTTTTGAAGGTTTATGACCTCTAGGATCATGGATTTAGCCAGGAAGTTTATTTGTGAATCAGAGAATTCTTTGCTATTTTCCATGAACCTAATGATTTGGTTGTCGTCCTCAAAGACATGCCAATGCTCCAAGTTGTTTGGAAGAGAAGGTCTAAAAAGTAATTATGTCTTGCACAAGTTACGAAGTGGTCCTTTGCAAGGTTGTAAGGTGGAAGCAGAAACAACCAAGGCGTCTGCCATGTGGTTATCTTCTCGAGGACTGGCCTCAAGTGATACTATCTTAAAGGATTTCGAAAGGGTTTGGGCCAAGTCTTGGTATTTCTTCAACCTTTCATTCTTTGTAGCGAATTTCATCATTACTTGTGATACTATGAGGTCTGAGTCCCCTTTTGCCCTTAGGTGTGCAATGCCCTTGTCAATTGCTAAGTTTAGGCCTAGGATCAAAGCGTCATATTCGGAAATGTTGTTGGTACAATGGTATTCCAACCTATACAAGTGATACAAGGTTTCACATAAAGGGGCTATCAAGACAACCCCAGCAACCGATCCAGAACTTGAGTGAGACCCATCAAATTCCAAGATCCAAATTCCTTCAATTTCTTCAATGTTGTTGATATCTAACTTCCCTTATTGGACAAACCAATTATTGAGGTCACTATAGATACATAAGAGTTGGTCATTCAAGTCATTAGAGGTTTCGACTGGGGAGCCTACTAGAGGTTCATTGTAGAGGGTGAAGAATCCTCCCTCGGGGTAAGGGATAGTTACCTTGAATTCTTGTTCATGAAAACTTCCATCCAAGCGCCTTATGAGGTATTTGTGTAGGATAATACCTATATTGCTCAGAACATCTACAATGATCACTTCTATCGAGAAGGGAACACTAGGGTAGGAGTCAAAAGCAACTTCTAAATTTTTAATGATTCCTTTAGCAAATCCACCTCCGTTATTTGGTTGTGAAAGGCTCAGGCCCAATTGATGCATAATTTCCTCCGTCATCATGTTGGTTGTAGCATTTGGGTGCAAAAGACAGTTGTTGAGGAGGGAATCTTTGACTTGGAGAGTGACGTAGAAAGGTGTGGCCTCACCCTTCTTTGAAAAAGGATCTCCTACTTGGTGGATAAAAAGATGAAAATCTTCTGGAGGATCATGCTTTACGGTTTCAGGTGGGAAAATCTCAATCTCCTCCTTCTCGTCCTACAGAGGTCTAGTTTCAATAGGAAGTTCTTGACAAGGGGTACTGCTCTTGTGGGGATGGGAAAAGCTTCATTTCCTTTTAGAGGGTGTGAGTTCGACTTGGAGGACTTATGGGGGCTTAGGTTCAGGGACAAACTCATCATTAGGATCCCAGAGGCCATCATCACGTGAGAGGGTAACCTGACAGATATAGTCTTTGAATTCAAGATTTCTCTCAATCTGAAAGGCTAAGTCTTTTGCTTCCTCCAAGGTTGAAGGTGACCGGTCCTTGAGGGTGAACTGTAAGATTCCTTCCAAGGAGTTTAAGTAATGGATAGTTTGTTCTGAGCTCAGTTTTGATCAGACCCTTTTGAGGAGAAGGTTGAACCTATCACTGAATTCCCTAAAACTCTCACAAGATCCCTTGCAGATATGAAGGTATTGGGAGTAAGAATCTTGTGTGTGTTCACTGTTGCACCATCTTATTCTGAAGGCCTTTTTTAGTTCTTTAGGGTTTTTTATGCTTCCTTTCGGGTAGGCATCAATCCAAACCTTAGCATCTTCTACAAGGGATCTTGCAAACAGTCTCATAAAGACATCGGGGTGCTCTTGACTGGCCAAATGAAGTTCAAAGCTGTCACAAAATTGGGCCCAATTTGAGTTACCAGGAACTGCTTTTCTTTTGAAAAGTGGTAACCAGGAAATTGCATCTTTGGGCAAGTCATGTAACCCACCTTGGATGTTACTTAGGTGGAAAAAACAGAAAATCTCTGGGTGAGACCACTTGTGTGGATTAAGGGGAGAGCTACGGTTTGTCAGAGTGACAACTTCCACAGTAGAGGGGTTTGAGTATTGTCGTCCTCTACGGGTCGTCATCGGTGGAGTTGCGAGATAATTTGCTTGAAATTATCAAAGAAGAGGGAAAACACCTTAGTAGAGTCGCCAGGTAAGCTTGTAAGAAAAGAGTCTCTAAGGCAAGGCTTACCGAAAAGTGTTGTTTGAGGAAAGTTTGACTCGATGTTTCCCAACAGCAGCACCAAAATCTTATCGCACAGTTTGTAGCTAGGAAAAAGGCTATAAGATTGAAGGCCAAACTGGCGTAATAGGAACCTATCCCACCCAATGTCACCACAATGGGGAGGTTATTTCTCTTTAGGGAGGTTAGGCCCAGGGGACACATCCTTGGTGACCTGTGGTTTTCAAGAGGCAAAAGGCTAATAAGACCAAGATAAGGTTTTCCCCCTTCACAAGTCACCACCCAAATAGAAAGTCCTGGCTAAACAACCAATAATAAAGTAAATCCCCAATGAAGATTACCTGCCTGGAACAAGACTACATCAAACAGATATATGCAAGCTATATTTCAATGGCTTAGTACTTCAAAATCAAAACCCTAGGGGAGAGAGGCTCACTCCGGTGTTGCTAAAGAAAGGCCTCGTGCTCTCTCCTCCTTCCCGACAAAACGTCTAGCTCAAGACTAAAAATATAACCAAAACAAGAGGGTTTGATGAGGTGAGGTGTTGCTAAAGCAAGACCTTTCAACAAACCCTAGAAAGTGTATGACCCTAGTGTAGTAGACCTAGGCCAGGGACATCTCACTCTTCTTGGATTTCAATTGGTATGACTAGCAAAGAGGAAGAAGAAATAGGAGTGTAGCTACGGCTAGGCTCTTTCTTCCTTCTTCAATGGCTAAAAGTTTCTCTATGAGGGAACATGAGACAAGGACCTACTTGTGTGCTTGTTACCTAGGGTTTTGATTCATAAAAATCATACATACATGCAAGAAATTAAACTACAACCATTCATTCAAGAAGTTTTGTAGAAAAATACTTACAATTCACCAAGAAATAACCATGCAAACCCTAGTTGTAACACCTTCCTTCAAGAGAAACACCATAAAAGCCAAAAATCACTTCCTTCAACAAGTGCGCATCACTTAATCCATCCAAATACCCAAGAGATGGTGCCAATTTCAGACCTCACTAAGGAGTGAGTAAGTTGTGATGATAAAATGAGAGTCAAATTCCCTCATTTATACAAAACCTTGACCTAATTTTACATTTTAGGTCAGGCAAAAGGTCGACAAGGACAAAATATCAAATCATACTTTTTTACATTAAATTTTCAAGTTAAAACCCTAATAAAGAAAAAATTTAAGACGCCACCCCTTCCTAGGGTGACGTTACCCCCTATTAGGGCAAATGTAGCCTCCTGAAGCAAGACGTTAGCCCTCATTGGGCTCCTCCAAGATGCCACACGTGCCAAATGCCCTGTCCATCTACCAACATGCTCAAGATGAATTCATAAGCCTATTGGTGATGTCGTGGGCCATCTAGAGCCAAAGTCCCTATGAAATTTGGTCAATCCCCCTAGGCCAAGCACTGTCAGGGTGCCTTTGGTGGAACGTTCTCTTCTTCTATGGTGCAAAGTCTCTGATCATCCTCTGCCCTGTCTCTTCCACCTAATGGGGTCTCAACATCCATTTGGTGCACTCTTCAGCCCCATGGAGGTTCGAACTGATCATCTTCCCATGTGTACCGGTCCAAATGGTACCTGTCCGTCGGGCATGGTCCTGCACATCAAAGGCTATGCCCTCCATGGGCTCATTAGTCACAGGGATCATAGAAATTTCAATCACATCTCATCATTAATATCATTAAACATATGCATAAAATCCCTAATACATCTGTCAATAGCTCAAAGAAATTACACAAGCCTACTATACAAATCTGGAGGAAAAGACAAGACGTTCTATTGGGCCACTATCCATCGGAAAAGGTGAGTTCCCAGAAGAAAACCTCATCAAAACCATGTGAGTGGGTGATGTGGTTAGGGGAAGTCCAAACATGTGGGTGTAGTGAGGGCCAAGGATGCAATGTGTTGTCTGTGGGTGCCTTTGTAGAAGGCGAGTTTTACCTATCATGGATGCATTCTTTCCAAGCCCATTCTTGTTTTTATTCTTTTTATTCTTTTATTGCTTTTATTTTTTCTTTTTGTTCAAGAGCTAATCAGGGGACACTGCCCTGGCATGGTGACCAGTGGTGGCAACATTACCCACAAGTACTTTCACATCAATGAAAGGATGGCTCGTGATGAGACCTCCTTTCCCTTGGCCATGCAACCAAGAGTCACTTCCTTGGCGTGGTAACTAGCTGGTGGCAATTCCATACTTCTAGGTACCCATGGACCTAATAGGTTGGCTTGTGATGAGACCCCCTATCCTCTGCCTAGGTATTGTTTTATTATTTTCTTCTGGGTCCCTCTAGTTTCTTGCTGAGAAGCCTTTTATTTCTTTATCGAGGATCCCTGGGTGGAGCATCTCGAGGTTTTATTTTAGGCTTTTATCTCTTACTAGCTTGCTTTTACCTTCTGGGCCTTTAGCCCCTTCTTCCCACGAGACAAGGTGCAGTCCTGAAGAAATTTCAACCCAATGCCCAAACAAGGTGAGTGGGACAAGTGAGCAGGAAATAAGATGAAATAGTGGTGTTATGATGGGAGTGGACAATGGATTTTCAGAAGTCCCCCCAGTGGAAAACCAAAACCTATGGATAAAGGCTTGCTAGGACACCCTGTGAATCCTCCCAAACATGGTCAAGTGGGTCAATGTAAGATCCAAGCAATCGTTAGAAATAAAAGGAATCAGATGCATACATTTAAAGGTTTTAATGATCAAATGTGACACATACCATGATACCTGGACTAATTGCCTCATGAAGCAAGAACCTCTTTTGATATAGGACCAAACCGATGGTGATGGATGTTGTTGTTGCTGACAAGATAAAAACGATGGAAGAAGAGAAGGTGGGCCCTCCAGGTCCATGCTCAGGTCAATCCTGCTCTCGGTACTCCATGTCTAGGACCTGTGGGCCTCGAGACATGATCTCCTAGTTATCCCTAAAAAGTGGGGATAACAGAGCCTGGATTTCCTCCTATGTACTCTACACACTGATCACCCAGTAAACTCTGGAAGAAGGCCATGGTTGAAGAAATGCATGCCTTGGATAAGAATGAGGCATGGGATCTAGTTGAGTTTCTAGCTGGAAGAAAATATGTTGGTAGAAAATGGTTCTTTAAGAAGAAGTTTAATGCAGAAGGAAAAGTGGATAAATACAAAGATCAGTTAGTAGAAAAAGGTTATTCCCAGGTAGAGGGAATTGACTTTGGTTAGATTTTTTCTCCTGTTGCCAAGTTAAGTTCTATTAGATTTCTTTTATCTTTTGTTGTTGCTTTTTCTTTTGATCTATTGTTGTTGCTTTTGATCTTGAAGTGGATCTGGAAGAAGAAATCTACATGAAGCATCCATAAGGCTTTGTAGTGAAGGGAAAGAAAGAGTTGGTCTATAAGCTAAATAAGTCACTATATGGTATGAAGCAATCACCTAAGATGTGGTACCAAAAGTTTGACACATACATCCTGGGATTGGGATTTGTGAGAAGCAGGGTTGATCACTGTGTATATTCCAAGCAATTTGGTAATCACTTCATTTATGTAGTGTTTTATATTGATGACATGTTGCTGGTAGGAAATAACATGGATCATACAACAAGCCTTCCTATCCCCTACCACTCAAAGGATATCCTTTGTTGGTGCAATGGCCCCTTCATGGTTATTGATGATTCTAACGAGGAACCTAGATTGTACTCCCCTCACTCGTCCTTGGAAACTAGCTCTAGTTCCAGCATGCCTTAACATTTTCTCCTATGTTCAAATTTGAGACTTTTGTCTACTTGCACCTTATTTTATATCATCTCTTAACTAGATATTTATATTTTAGCTAGACACTTAGTTCTTTATCTTTTAAGATTTCAGTATTGACCTATAAGTTGCTTTATCACTCCCATTTTGTATCTACACTAATGTTCTCTTTTAGTCTTGACTTATTTTTATGATCATTTGTTAGACATTAATAACATTTTTTCATCTTATCTACCTACTCATAGGCCTTTTCTTTGACAATTCTACCCAACGCTCTCTTTCTAGAATAATTTTTTTTCCTTCTTCTAAGTTGTTAGACATTAATAACATTTTCTCATCTTATCTACCTACTCATAGGCCTTTTCTTTGACAATTCTACCCAGTGCTCTCTATCTGGAATCATTTTTTCCCTTCTTCTAAGGCTCCAAGTGTTCTTCTTTCTCTCCTTTTCTTTCAACCACCTCTCTTTGCTAGCTCGACTTCCTTCTCAAAAGCTATGGGCTCTTCTACCTTTGTCCACAATAGATTCTCTTCCCCACTCTCTTGTTCATTTCCTCTCTAGGAATAGATCATCGAACAAGGTTCCCCATCTTTCTTAGTGCCTTCCCTCCTGTTACCGTCCTTATACACACTTACAAATGTGAGCTAAGTCCACCTCACTTAGTGTGTCCTTGGAGGCACAATGCCTAGGTTCACAGCCCATGCTGTTACTTTGACCGGAACCTCTTCCATCTAGGCTCACTCCTAGGGAAGCCAAGGGGGGTAGTCCCTAGTTTCTAGATTAGTTTTAGAGTTAAGTTCTAGGAGTTATTTTTAATTTGTTAAGGCTTGAGGGATTCTAATCCTAAGATGCAAAAGTAGAAATGCAAGATGCAAGGGTTAGTATGTTAAGCAAGAATTTTTCCTAGGGAAACTAAGACTAGTGCCTAAGATTGGGCAAGGGGTCAACTAAAGTTAAAGGGGGTTTCTTTACAAGTATGATTACAATATTACTTACAAAAGAAAAATTGAATCAACAATTAAGTACAAGATTTACAATTAAAGAATGCTAGAATAGAACTAACAAGCTAACCACTTTAATTATTTTGTGTGCAGGGTACAAGGAGATCAAAGCATCACATTAAATTTACGAGATCATCATCAATATTAAACCAAAACAAAACGAGATCATCATCCATCATATTAAACCAAAACAATGTTACCTCATGTGTTGTAAGAACCAAAACACTTGTATCTCTTCCCAAAATCCTCCAAAGTTTCTCCTTTATTATTACTCAAGAAAGTGGATCTTGGAGAAATACTTGCTCCAAAACTCTAAGAGCCAAAGAATGGAAATGATGGAACAATGAAAGAGAGAGAGAGAGAGTGGAAAATTAAGTAGCATAACAATAGCTCAATATATGGTGAGTTGGGAGTGAGGAAAGGGATCTATTTATACTTGGAGAGGCAAACCTACCTCTCTTGGATCAATGCCAAGTGTCCACCACCAA
>JZKD02S1920138.1:166851-182777 GCA_000966675.3 Picea glauca | reverse complement strand
TTCTCTGACTTCATAGAATAAGTCATGGTTTCTTTGACTTGGTCAAACCCTAGATTTGACCAAAAACTCAAACTTGACGTCTTGGCTTGCTGAGAGTACCAGGAGATGCGCTAGGCTAGGGCACACTGATCTATCCAAAAATTAGGTCAATCCCTTCAATTAAGGTGCCTCAATGAGAGGATTAGGGTTTCTACAACTGCACCTGCTAGTAACCCTAGCAGTAGTGCTATGGTGACTGCTCCTGATAGAAACCCTAGCGACAGTTCTTCAATGAGCTTAATATCCTTACGGCTATGTTTCCTTCCAGCAGTTAGACTAAATGAAGGAGGTGTGGGCCCATAACCTGTTAGAATATAATGGATGTGCTCGTTTTACCATTGACAATATCACTATTGTCACCCAACCATAGGCTGAAGCCAACCTCCGAGCACCTTAACCTTGACAGAGAATCACTCTGGAAGCAAACCCTAGGCTAGATAGCCAAACAAAGGGTAGCACACTTTTCCCCAAGGATAGTGCATCAACAAGAGTTGATGAGATAATCCAAACCCTAACCAAAAGATAGTCCAAGCCAAACGTGATCTCCTAGCTGCAGCAGCTACAATGGCATCTCTCCTCCAAACCTGCACACAAAACTGGGCACTGCAGTGCGCACAAGTGCTGCTCTACAATTCTGAGACTTCCTGCCAGAATGAAGATTGGACTCCTGTATTTATAGTAATTCTGGCTAACTTCCTGGGCCGACTTCTCATTCTAGGTATCTATCTGTCCAGTATATATTATTTCTTCTAGTCGAATTCTTCTCTTGGAGGCTAATAACCTAATACACATTATCTTCTTGAGCTGACAAGTCTTCTAGGGTTATTAGCCAACTCATTAGGGTTTCTTCTTGCTTCCCGGAGTATTCTATTCTTGTCAGGTTTACACGTGGAGGTAAATACCTCCCGCAGCTACCATAATATCAACAAAGGGGGGTTTGATGCACATGTTTGGGTAATTTAATTATTGGGTGTGATTTACATGCTATGATCCCCGTGACTTATGAACCCCTAGAGGGTGTAATTCTTGTTGCTGCAGGACCTTGCCCGGTGGACAGGTAAACATGAGGGAATGACTAGGTCGGACCTTCATGAGGGATTAAAGCCCATGGATGGATGTTGTAACCCCAACCGGGGAAAAGAAGACATTGAAGACTTGCACCAGGAAGAAATAAGGATGTTTCCTTTGTAGGCACCCTGAAAGGCCTAGACCTAGGGGGGATTTTTCTCTTCCAGATGGACGTTGGCCCTTGAAGGCCCAGGACATCACCATCATGACCCTAGATGCCATCAAGAGCTAGGGTTTTCGTTTTGGAAGCATTCATGAGCCTAGTGGCACGTGTGGGCTTCATCAGGGGCCTTTGGAGGCTAAGCATTCTACATTCTAGGCCCAATGTTCCACCTTGGGGCCTCAACGTCACCCTAGAATGGTATGACATCACCCTTGGAGGTGTCTTCAGATGATAATTAATTTTTTTTATGTCAAATTTGAATTTATTTGTAAATTGGCCGGGTCGGCCTTATTTTGACCTAAAATTATTTAAAGGTCACCAGTTTTGTATAAATAAACATAAAGTACTTTCATTTTAGACATCACAACTCCTCACACAAGAGGAGTGGTCTGAAATTTGCGCCCTAGTAAGGGCTATTGGCTGAAATTGTGAGGCACACTCTTGTATAAGGCTGATATTTGGAAGTTGGATCAATCTTGCAATATTTTATGGTGATCTTGCATGGTATTTTCATGATTATTCTTGGTGTAAGTAGGTAAAATATGCATTTTTTGTCATCTATTGAATGGTTTATGTATGGTTTTATTTTCTCATACAAGATTATGAAATTGCATGGTATACTTAATGCTTGAAGTAAGGAACTTAAATTGCTACTTTCTTACTTTCTATTTGCCAAAGTTTTTCATTGAATTGATCCAGTGACTAGTGAAACCCTAGAGCCCTAATTTGCTAGCACTTTAAGGTTTTTACTTAGTTATCTTTGCTTAATTTTTTATCCCATAAGAATCCTAAGGAGAGTAAGGTGTTAGGGCCTAGAATTTCCTACACCCTAGTATCTTGTTTCTTGAGGAAAATGCATAGGGGGACTTAAGTTACTACTTCTCCTATGCATTCCCCCTCTTAAACTTTTGTGCAGTATCAAAATTTATTTGCAGCCTTAGAAGAAGCTGTCCACTTGACTCCATAAGCCTTAGAAGACACTAGTTCTAGCCTCTCTCTTATTGAAGGATTGTTTAAACACCCAAAAACTCTTCTCCTAAGCTTTTACTAACTATCTCTAACCCTAGTTTAGCCTAGATCACTAATATATTTGTTGTTGTTACAAAAGATTGCTACAACCATCTAACTGTAGCAAATTTTCTACAAAACTAACTTTTAATGCTAGCTAGACACCTCAGAAATTGCTTGTGACAATTGATTATCATTTTTCCTAGTAAATGCTACCTTTTCATTGTCTTCTAAAGCAACTTTGAGACATATTTCTTGTAGCTGTTATAAAATACTTATTTTTATTGTAAACTTTCATGTTGCTGCAATTTTATATTAGCCAGCATCTATTTCAAAGGTTCATTGTCATATTGAAGAACTAACATCATTTTTTACTTGAAACTGCCATATTTTTTCTTGTTGTCTTGTTCTGGGCAGATAAACTTCGTCTTTACTTTTGCTTCATCTCTTAAAGACATAAAGAAACTTTTGACTCGAGTGACCAGTGAGAGGGGGGTATTCCTGCATCTTTGTCTTAGTTCATCAACCCTTTAGGTCACTAGGGACATTTCCCTTGGGGTAATCTTAACATACTCCTAAACAGAAAGGGGTTTCTTATTAAGGTTATAGTAATAGGTCACCCCCTTGTTACGCCAATATTGCCTCACTTTCCTTGGGATTTGGGAAAGTACAGATTATGCAATAACATTTTTGGCATCGTTGTCGGGGAACACTGAGTCAATATTCCTCAATGACACTTTTTCGGTAGGCCTTTCCCTCAAATCCTTCATCTTACGAGGCTTACCTAGTGATTCCACTGAGGGTGATTCCCTTACTCCCTTTGATAATCCTTAAGAGGATATCTGGCGACTCCACTGACCTTTTCCAAGGTGCCACCTTACTCTCAACTTTCTAATATTTCCAAGTTATGGGATCATGGCACCCTGGGAACAAGTGTATCTGACTATTGATTTTGAAAGTTTTCAAGGATACCTGGATTATTTTGATACAAAATGGTTAAAAAACTCTCCAAGATTTAGAGGCCTCCCAATTACTCACATTGTAGAATTCTTGAAACATATAAGTGAGATAGAATTGGAAGGGGAGGATGGTCTGGTAAAATTGTTCATACTTCCCCTGTCATCTTTTTTGCAAGATTAGATTAAGGGTTGTTGCAAATATAAGGGTATATCATCTTTTGTAGACCTCATCGGTAGGTTTATTGATTTTTTGAAACCACAATTCCAAACATATGAAGATGCCCTTCAAAATCTCGCAATGGCCCTAGAGGACGATGAATTCACCACTAAGATTGTGGAAGACTCAGGGATGTGTATTGTTGTCGTCCTTATACACACTTGCAAATGTGAGCTAAGTCCAACTCACTTAGTGTGTCCTTGGAGGCACAATGCCTAGGTACAAATCCCACCGTCACCACGACTTGAATCTCTTTCATCTAGCCTCACTCCTAGGGAAGCCAAGGGGGGTAGACCCTAGTTACTATGTGAAGTTAAGAAGTTAATTTCTAGGAGTTGGTTTTAATTGGTTAAAGGTTTGGGGGAGATCTATCCTATATGCAAAAGAAGCAATGCAATGTGCAACAATTTAATGCAAAGACAATCCCTTTCCTAAGACAACTAAAGAATAGTGCCTAAGATTGGGCAAGGGATCAACTAAAGTTTGAGGGAGATAGATTTTACAAGAGTTATACAAGATTACAAAGAGTGAAACTTAGAACTAGATACAATATTACAAAATTAGATACAAATATAGAACTAAATACAAATTTACAAATTAAAAATATATAAGATATATGAATAATACAACTATGAACAAGCCCGCACAGGTGTAGACGGATTGGCAAGTGTCGTGTAAATGGAAGGAAATTTGTAAAATGAAGTCTCATGTTCGATTCTCACCCGGATTTACTCGTGTGCCATTCTTGCAGGCTGGGTGGTTGCACCTGGGGTTATAGTGGTAGCCGACGGGGATCGACCCCATGTCACGCGAGTACGAGAACCGTGAGTTGCCGATTCCCCCAGTATAAAAAAAAAAAAATACAACTATGAACAAAAAGAGACAAGAACTACCTTGATTACTTGATTGTGCAAGAAATAAAGATTGCTTCAAATGGAAATATTGCATCAACAAATGAAGCCAACATACCCAACAATAGAGTGCCTCCAAAGGATGTGCAACCCTATGTGGCTGCTTCAATGGCAAACACAAATAACACAAACCCAACGATGAAGTTTCCTCCAAAGGATGCACAACTTCAAGAGGGAAATCCAATAAACCACCACACAACTTAAACTGAAAATTAATGTTCTCAAAGAAAGCCTCTGAGGGCAAGGGCGCACTTAAAAATCACTTAGTTAATCATCCACAACACTGAAATGAGCTTGCATGAAATAAATGGAAAATAGAATGCTTGCAAGATTTAAGTATCAACCATAAAATATATGCCAAAGTAAAAGTCCCAAGTTCAAAGTGGATTAAAAAGATTATTAAGTTCTTAAGTTAGAGAGTGAATCCTAACTAAGTGACAACCTTAAAACTCCCCCCGCTTGTACCAAATAGTTGTTGGGTGCTCAAGAAGTGAGGAAAACAAGGCCCCACCCTAGCTCCACAGGTCAACCCAAGGAAAGAAGTACTCCCGGAAAGGACGCCAAGCGCCATGAGATCGTCCCCAATCTAGCATCTTCCGTTGCTTCCTTACAATCCTCGTTTAGATGGAAAAGTTGGGTTAGTAGTGAGTGACCTATTAAGTCTAATTAATTTTATGCCCTATGAGACTAAGGTAGATTAAGTTAGTTTGTGTGTTGAGGAAGATGTGCTTGCTAAAGTGTCAAGTGCTTGAACAAAAAAGGAAATTGCTTGCAAGTAAAGGAAGCACTTAAACAAAGTGTAAAAGTTGAAATAACATTGAAGTACTTGAACATTAAACTTGCAACAATTAAAAGATATGTTTTCCTTAAACCATGAAATTATTACTTCTACTTCTACTTCCATGGGCCTAAAATCATAAGAATTAAGATTACTATAAGAGAATCATAAGAATTAAGAGAATCATAAGATCATTATGCCTCCATGGGTCTAAACTAGTATTAATATTATTACTTCTACTTCTAGATCATTTTAACCATAAAACACATGAAAAAGTAAAACCATTTATACTAGTATTACGATTTTGGGGGTTGGCTAGGCCAATCAAACTACACTGTGTAGGCAAACAAGTTGAAATTAAATGTTGAAAAATAAACTAATCTAAGAGAACCACATACAATGGCACAAGGTGGAGGAAAGCCTTCCTTTTTCGTGCCAAAGAGGGTTGAAAGAACTTGAAATAAAATGCTGAAAATAAACTTAGCCTCTCAACCTTGGCCTAATGACAAGTGGGGCAAGCAAAGGAATAAAAATTGCAGAAAATAAATAACTATCCTAGCCTTACGGTTTTGGGGGTTGGCTGGGCCAAACTCACTCCAAGATGTAGGCACAACTAAGAAATTAGATTTGCAGAAAATTACAATATGAGAAGTGCAAGCCCTTGGTTACTCTTTGGGGGATTTTTTACAAAGATAATAGAAAAGAGAGATGTTGGGGGTATAGGTACCCCAAATTAGGAGGTTTTAGTAGATTTTTTGAGGCCCCAAGAGGGTTGTTCCTCCTCGTTTTCTGTCATAGACCTGCAAAAACCAGCAAGTAAAACTTGCTGGAAAACTGTAGAAAAACAAAAAAAAAACTGCAGAACATTTCTGTTAAGTTAAGCAAAACTATAAAACGAAATATGGTAGTGTTTGTAGTCAATTTTAATCTAATTCAGCATATAAAACTACCCATATACTCAGAAATTACATCAGAATAGAAAAAACAAAACTATGAAGGAAATAAGATTGGGTTAAATGAACAACTTCCAAATCTGAAGTTGTTCCTCCTTAACCCTTAAGCAACCTGCAAACAAGTGAGAAAATATACAAGACCAAGAAAGAGGTAAGTATATCCATAAGCATAAAAAAAATACTTCGAAGAAATTAAGGATACTACACTACTAAGATCTAGAGCAATACTACTCCAGATCTATCCAAGCAAAGTACTTTTCTTGGATCTCCTACTCTAATCTAGCAACTAAAAACTCAACTATGCATAAACATAGATCACCTCAATAAGCTCCAGCGAAACACCAAGAATACTCCAAGTGCAAATGGTTCCTCCAAAGTTTCTTCTATTAAGAGAAAGCTTGAGCAAATACAAGCTTGAGAAATGAGATAGAAATGTGGGAGAGAGAGAGAATGGGAGAGATTTGGGCATAATAACAATACACTGGGAGAAGACGTGAAATGAGGGAGGGGAGGCCCTTTATTTATACTTGGCAGCCAAGAGTTACCCCTCTTGGATGAGTTACAAGTGTCACACATCAAGGAAGAGTCACTTTTAGGGTTTTGGTAAATGAGTGAGGGGGTGAGGTGTAAAGGGGGAAAATACCTTTTCCTATGGTCAAAAATTAAGTTAGACATTGTTGTTGCCTTATACACACCTGAGAGACATGGAAGAAATATTCAATCCACTTGGTGTGTCCTTGGGGGCAAGTGAGAGTTAAGGTGTTGTCACCTAATCCTCAACTCCTCCGTCTAGGCCAACTCCTAGTGAAGCCAAAGGGGGTAGTCCCTAACAAATATAGTATGGCTTGAACTAAGATAAGTACAAGAAATTAAATCTAGGAGTTTATTCTTTTCATTCAACAATCAACCATAAATTGAAATACACATAAACCAATTATTCATCCATGATATAACATCAAGCATATACTTGTATAAAAGGATACTGAGATACAATTGTTAGATGCAAGTAACATTAAAATTTGTTTCAAATAGATAACCAAATGTAAAAAGAAGCCTGTGGCTTTGTTGAGTGTAAACAATGAGACCAGTGCCCTAAAGGGAAATGTGGGAAATGTAGTTTGTGTGTTTTATTAGGATAAATTGATGTTAAGTTAATGAAATTGTTTGGGCCTCCTTATGTATCATTCAACAATCTAAAACTTGCCGATCGGGTGTGCCGTAGATCCAACAAGGCGAGTTGCCAAGTGATTTGACACACTCCACCCAAGGTAGAGGTCTTAGACAAATGATACCACTTAGAGATTGTCCTAATTAATCTATCAATCACTGACCAACCCAGCATGTATGAAACTTACTTCCAGCAGATCGAGACTAGCTCACAACTGGAAGGGTCAGAAACTACACTGAGAGCTGAGGGGAATTTGTTTATTTTAAACAAGAAATAAATAACTGAAATTGAAATGTTATTCTAATTACTAATCCACACTGAACAGGCCTCTTTCGAGGAGCTGAGGGGATGGTTTATTTGCCAACATGAAATTTGCAAGAAGTAAAGCTAATCTAGCAATTAAATGTTACTTCCCAAATTGAAATCTAATCTAAGTGTTGTAGTTAAGATAGATTGATTGATTCCTTTAGATTGTGTGAGAAACGCAAATGCAAGAAACCAAAGAGAGATAAACACACCACCACACCACCAATCCCCCTAAGGGAGGAGACGAAACTGGGCACTATGAGGCCCTCTTTTATTATATCCTATTACAACTAAGAAACTAAGTTCTCTTTTTTCTCTTTTTAGGACTTTTGGATCCTTGAAAAATGGATCAAATTTAAAGGAAATGATTACAAAGGGTTCTTTGAAGGTCTTGGTCTTCAAGGGTTCCAACTTGGACTAGATTTTCTTCACTTTAGCTTTGATTTTGTGAGAGTTTCCCCTTGTTTTATGATGGACCTGCTAAAAACCAGCGAAGAGAAAGATTAGAAAATGATTGAAAACTCTTTAAGAAACTAACATGAAAAAGATCAATACTTAACCCAAAATTTCTGAAACTTTTCTTATAAAAAAAAATGCAACCTTTTAAGGGATTTTTGGAGGCTTTTAGCGAGACTAAGCTAGGTTCTTTAAAGTTTTCTATTTGCTTTCCTAAAACAACAAGCTAAAACTCCTAAGTAGCTATATCTACAATGCAAACTTAGAGCAACTTTCTACCTTAAGACTTCTTGAATAAATTGATAGAAAATTGCAACAAACTGCTTAGATCTACCTTTTGAATAAGAAAGAATTTAAACTAGATCTAAGACTCATGCATGCAACACTAGATAACAAGATTAAACTTTGAAATCAACTCTAGATGACATGCAAGAAAGTAACCAAATGATTTTCTTTTATAAATTAAAGAGAGGAGAGGAAAACAAGCTTATGCTTGGAATGTCTTTGGGCGATGGGGTCCTTCTTTGGTGAAATGTAGAGGGATATTTTTCAAATGTATTGAAGGAATAGAATCATCAACCTAGATCCTCCTAATATCCAAGTATAGCATCGATCACTTCAAATCCTTGCAAAATAGAGGGTTAGAAAAAGGTGCCACCTACAAGAGAGACTTCAATACACAATTAGTTAAGCAAAACGAAATATGCATTGAGAATATCGCTAATGGATAAACAAAAGGATTACTAATCAAGAAAGTTTAGTATTCCTATACAAGTAAACAATAATACTTTTACAAGGCCAATTTAAACCACAATATAACAGGAAAAATAAAGAAATAACATCACCTCATGGTTACAAGCATCCACACATTTGGACAATCCACCAATTTGACCTCCAAAGTCTTCTTTATTCCAATGTGAAAAGAGTATTACAATAACAATGGTACAATAAGAAATTATTCCCAAGCACCCTCTAACTCAACAATGGGAGAATGCTTCAATATATAGCCAAAGGGTGAAATGCCCAATGGAGGAGGGCGCACCAAGTGGACAAGAGGGGCGCACCAAGTGGAAGAGGAGGGCTGCCAAGTGTTGAGGTAATGGCTGCCACCTCTCACTCAACCCAAAAGAATGACAAGTGTGAGCTATGGAGGAGCTAGGAGGGTGCCACCTCTCCAAGAGATGAGCTGCCCACTCAAGGGTGCGCCACCTCTCCAGGAGGGGCACACTTCCCAATGAACACATGCTCAAATCTTGATAGAAAATCAGCCAATCAACCTCAATCAAATTGTATTTGTCTCATTTGACCGCCACCTTGCATTTTGAGGCTTTATTTGGTCAAAACATGTCCCCACATGTTTCCTTGATTTTTGCTTTTGCTGATTTTTTTGATTTTATTTTGACTTTTTTGGGGTTTTTGAGCAAAATTGATTTTTAAGTGCTTAAAATCACTATTTTTACTCAACTAAGTGGGTACTTATGTAATATGGGTTCTCTAGGTCCAAAAATGAGCACCCCCATGGCATATTAAGTCCCCCAATACCACTTTTTTAATACATCTTTATTTTTTAATTAAAAAATTGCCGAATTCTGGCAAATTTTTAATTAACTGGAAAATTAAAAAAAATCCTAGGGGGACTTAGTACATTTCCATAAGACTCTAGGAGTATGTTTAGCATGGTAATATACATTTGACACTAGGCTTATATCCATGCTAAGACCTAGCCATGGGTATATACTCTGGCTCTGGAGGGATTGAGTGAAAAAACTCATAAATTATAAATTGCATGAACGGAAAAATATAATAAATAAGTGAAAAAACACTCCAGAGTACAACTCATGCTTAAGACTAGGTGGCTAAGACCTTTTACAAGTTCATCATGCAACATATCTTATTACAATGTTTTATGGAAATGTGAAAAAAGTTGGTCTTAATGATGGACTGAACTTATGAACTCTGAATTTTGAACATGAAAATGTTCAATCTTTGGCGGCTCGCTAGAAGTCCATCCTAGTGTAACTTGGTGGATAACAAACACCAAGGAGGGAGAATTTAGGGTTTAGGTGGTTTTTTTCACTTAAACTTTTTAATTCCCACATGTCAATTAGCTAGGAAACACCACTTTAAGTTGTTGGCTAAGAAAGGGGGGGTCTTTTAAGTGGAAAATTACTCTTTCAACTTAGGAAAAAGGTTAGGAAACCTTTCCCACTCTCTCTCAAACATTTTTGCTCATTTTACAATTTTTGGTTTTTTTAATTTAGCCAATTATTTGCTGATTTTTTACTGACTTGGACTCCACATGGACAAACACCTAGAAAAAATTGTCCAATTGAGCTGAAACTTGGTCCAAGGGTGTAGGGGGTCTCATTCCATTTCTTTTGAGTACAAATACCCCTATCAAAAATCCTAAGGACCTAGTTTTTACATTTTTCATCAAAATTTAATGAAAATTACCCAACTTAGGCAATTTTAATAAATTAAAAAAATCTATCTAGACTCAACGTAATTACGCCAAACTTTAAGATATGTATTACATGGTCATTTACAACATTCCTAGACACTAGATACCAGAGGGATAAACCATTAGAACGCCTTTCACCACTTTGGAGGAATTATTTGTGTGAGTGAAAAACTCAAGGGAAATTAATAAGGCTGGTTAGGCCAAATTAATAACCTGAGGAAAAAAAAAACTCAGTGAAAGAGACTCCTCTAATGATGAATTCCTAAGGTAACTGACCTAACTATGATTCATGCAGAACCATTACATTATTATACCACGTAGGGGAGCAGAAATTCCATTACAAAAAGAAGTGTTGAAGGCCAAAATTGCCTTGTACAACCAATAAGTCTCTGACTTGGTAGCACCTGATGGTGCATGTCTTCATGGTACATGGATTTGACCCCCTAGTTGAATAGGTGGTCAAAATGAACCATACTCAATACCAAGAACCCTTTGATATAGAAGGAGATATTTATGAAGAAAGTTGTCAATCCCTTGAAGAGGAGCAAGATTTTTCCCATGATTCAATAGAATGCAACAAAGACTTGACTAAAGAAGTGAGTTATGGGGATGAATCACTAGTATCCGCTCCTCTGCCCGATGAATCTTTCAAAGAACCTATCTCTCCTCCAAAAGACAAAAATAATGAGGTGAATCATTTTCCTTTCCAGGTTCTTGATGACACTTTGTTCTATGATTCAGAAGGTGAAGAAGTAAAGGAACCCTTGGAAGAGCTAGGTCCTTCATTTTCTGATAAGGGCGAAAAGATGATTAAAGAGACGATTCTTGGGGATGATGTACTAAACCCTCTTCCATTTGATGAAGTCATCTAAGCCATTGAATCTCCTGCACAACAAGAAGTGAACACGGTAAGTTATTTCCCTTTCCAAGATTTTGATGTTTTTTTTTAATGATTTGGAAAGTGAAGAAGTATTAGAGGATCCCTTGGGTGCTTTAAATCCTTCATGTTATGAAAACGATTGTGAAATGGTTGATAATATTGATGAGTTCATACATGTTGGAAGACGTAAGTGGGAAGTGATTGGTTCTAATAGGGATCCCATTTATGATATGGAAGGATATCTTCGAATGTTGCCTTTACAACAATCATATGATGTTCCTAATAATTTTGACGTTTGTAAACAAGATGATGATATAATTATAGAAGTTTTCCAACCACCCAAGGATGACCCAGTGTAATGTTCTCTGGATGATTTTCGGTCATACCTTGAGGATTTTGATGAGTATTCCTTTGAGCTCTTGGATTTATTCTATGAAGAATATTATCAACCGTCGTTGTGCTCAAATCTTGATAAAGGTGAGGACATTGCTTTCCCAAAGCAGGGTACTTGTAACAAGGTTTTTCATCTCCCTTCGATTACTTTACCTCGCTATGTCACTAAGGGTGTAGTTGGGAAAAATGTCCCTTGTCTTGAGTTTTCTCCAGAGAAAAGCCTTCTTTTAGAATTCAAGGGTAAGTTGAATACCTTAAGAACAAGTTTATTATCTCAGTCTTTCATCTTTCCCTTAAGAAATTGGCAGTCATCCTTTAGATTCTTGTTCGTCCCTTTTCAGGCTTTGGGGATTGATGATGTCCAAGGTAATCAACCTTCAGACTCTTTGAGTCAGTCTTTTCAGCCTTTGATCTTTCTCGATCCCTTTCTGAGATGGATTGAGCACTTTCCTAGAAGTGTAATTTGACATAATTTTGTCCCTCCCTCCCGCCTCCATGAGCTAGAATTTACGATTTCCTATGATATGATACATGCTCTAACTCATGTTATTTTTGTGCCTAACTTGTCATTGTTTTGGTTTATGATGAAGCAAAGAGGCAGGTATTATGAGATATTTCTAGGATGGTTTCACTAGTTATTTGACTACACCTAGCATTTAACCAACAGGTAAGTAGAGGTAGGTAGGCATTTGCATCCATTGTACATACCATTGCATTCCATATTAGTATAGTTGTTGTTTCATTTTCATATTGCATTGTTTCACTATGTATATATGTATTCTCATGATCACATGCTAGATTAGAGATGCTCTTTATTTTATTATATCATATATGAACAAGGGGTGATATCACCACTCTAAGGATTACTGATACATTTTGTTGAGATTTAGCAGGCACAGGTCATACCATAGATGTTGAGGTTCTCATGCACTCTACGATGAGCACATGTCCCCAAGTTGGAGTGAGATGTTATCCCCTACTCTGGGGATAACTAAGGAGATCATGTATTGAGACCCTCATGTACTAGACATGGAGTTTCAAGAGTCAGATGACTTGAGCATGGCCCCGGATGACCCCTCTTTTTTTCAATGCAATCCATTTATCAGCAGAAGCCGTATCCATCCCACCAACCTATTCCTGAAGCAACAGTAAGTCTTGCTCCATGAGGTAATGAGTCCAGGTATCATGGTATGTGTCACTCTTATTCTTGAAGCACTTGAATATGTTGCATGGAATTCTCCTTCATTTCATAACGTTTTCTTGGAAATTATGCTCTTTGACTTGTTTATACCTGGAAGGGTGACATGGTGCCCTAGTAAGTTGATCTCCCTTTAGGATGGGTTTCCACTGGGTGGGTCTATGAAAGGTCATTGTCCGTTCCATCCATACTTACCACTTTCCATATTTATTCCTCTCATCTCTCCATACCTTTGTTCGAGCATTGGGATTGGCCACACTAGGAAGGGTTGTACCTTTACTTGTGGGAAGAAGGGGCTAAAGGCCCAGAGGGTAAAATTAGTTGGCAAGAGTTAAAATCCAATATTGAAACCTTTGAGATGCTTCGACTAGGGATTCCCGAGAAAGAAGTAAAATGATTCTCAGTAAGAAAAAGGAACCCATAAGATAAATAAATACTCAAAGTACCAGTTGATGGATAGGAGGTCTCATCACGAGCTGACCTATTATGACCTATGTTGCGGGGGAGTGCCCCCCCCGATCAATCCTGCTCCAGAATCGCGCTCTGAATGGGAGCAATCAGGGAGTGTGGTCCTGAGTGCACTCTCGTTTAGAAGTGAATTTTGGGATCGTGATTCCTCTAAAAAATTTGCGCTCCCTGGTTTTGTAGGGAGCACTTAGGTAGCGTCTAGGGAGCACTCAGGGAGAGTCTAGGGAAATAACTCTCCCTGAGGAGGGAGCACACGATCTCTCCTTAGGGAGTGTTTTCTCCCTGGACGCTACCTGATCACTCCCACTATTAAAAACGCTCCCTAAAAATTCTCCCCAAATCTCGCGCACATATGGAAGCCTTAGGGAGATTTTTTTTTGGTTTCTTAAGAGAAATGAGGTAAGGGAAAGGTATCCTAGGGTTGGGTAAGTAGTTTAAACATGCATTCACTCCTTTTTCTCTCATTCTATTTCTCATTTCATTCACTTCACTCATCTTTTCTAAGAGGGTTTTGACTTTCAGAGTGTTCTTCCAGCTTGCTAGTTCTTGAGGAGATTGAAGATATTGAAGGGAGATTGAAGAGCTTGGAAGGAATATTGAAGGCTCCCATAGGGAGATTGGATATTTTCGAAGAGAGATCAGAGAGTTTGTAAGGGATATTGTCATTGAACTTTTAAGGCTTCCATTTGTGATATCTTGGAGGGAGATTGAAGGCTACCATCAGGGATGATTTTAAGGATGGAAATTTATTTTTAAATGTAGAAACCTTAGCGAATCTTACTAATCCTTCATATGTCAACTATAAATGTTTGGCGATATTTTTGTAAAAATATTCAAATTTCTAAGTATTTTATATAGTTTTTATAACATTTTGGCTATTTTTAAGGTAAAATAATTTTATCCTATAGAATTTGGGTGAATCATTTTTAAAATAGCGAATCTCGTTTTTTGAAAAACCATGGAAAATTAGCCCATGAGCGAAATTCATCCCCTAAAATCATCCCTGGCTACCATAGTCATATTCAACCACCATTGGAGAGCTAAAGAGGTAGGCTCTGAAGCCCATTTTTCTTTCTTGTTTTGTTTAAAAAGAAAATGCATGTGTTGTAAACTAGGATATTATGGCATATTCTATGTTGAATATTTCAATGTTTTCTTCTCCTACTCTTTCCGATTTCTCCTACATCATTCTATTGCAGGTAGCAAGTTATTATCAAGGTTCAACATTCATGATGTTGATGCCAATGTGGTATGCCATTTTGGTTCCATTTTTTGTTATAATGATGGTGGTGGAAAGTTCACGTCGAAATACCCATGTTAGTGAGGATGAAATAGAAGTGGACAATGTTGATATTATGGTAGCTTCGAGAGGTATGAACCTATATTGTGACCTTTGACGAGATTAGAATGTTCTGGAAGAAAGAAAAGAAATGAAAGTAGCCCTAGATGAGATGTCGGCTAAAGAGAGATAATTAATATGAATTAATTAGTACCCGAAAGGAGAAGTCAACTGTTGTGGGGTATTCTACCCTACGGACTAGCAAGCTAGGGCTCTAAACTTGCATGCAGATCATGACCCTTCCTAAGCTACTTTTAACCTTCTACCCGAATCTAAAACCCCTTTTCTTAGGCAAACATGAGAAGAATAAACCAACCTTTTTCCGACGGTTGAAGTAGATCCTCCGTTGAGTCTTTATCCCCTTGCTGCTGCTGCTCCTTCCAAAAAGCTTCCCTGCAATCAAGACAAAACTATGCATGCATGCTACTGATCTACTAGAGGGTTAGAGATAAAACACAAATCAAATAACATAGATAAGACTCATGTATTCGGGATGGGAAAACTATTTTTTTCATTAATCTCAATATGAACCAACTTACAATGATTTTGAGATCGGCCACCGTTCCTCGATCCTGATCCTGGGCTCTTCCTCTTCTTTGTCCTCCAACTGCTGTTGCTTGAATTTCTCCTAAAGCTTGAGGCAAGGCTAAAGGGTTGGGACAAAATGGACTTGGCAATTTGGCAGAGTTTCTTTGCTATGATTTTTTCCTCCTTGAATAGTACCCCTACCCCTCCTTTTATAGGCTAGAAGGAGCTAGGGTTTTTGGCAAACTCTCGACCATGCATGGCTGGGAGTTCCAGTTAACTGACAAAAAGCTCTTCGTCCCGGCGGAAACTTTCCTGATTTTTTGCTTTGTTAGGTAAACGTGGGTTGTAGTGGGTTAGCCCGCGGGTACCCGCGTGCAGTAGAAGGCCAGCAAGCGGTCACCCGCGCCCAGTGAAAGGTTAGGGCGCGGTTTCCTTGATTTAAGTGGTTTTTTGAGGATTTGTTCAGCATGGCTTTGGCTAGGAAGAGGCATGAGTTGGCCTAATGCCAGGTAAACCTGTGGTACATTTTAGGGTTATAACAGATGCCCCCTAATGTGTGAGGTCAGAAGAGCATCTGATGGCCGAAATACATTACCAATTCTTTACCAATCTGTACTGATATGCTGAATAAGT
>JZKD02S1920138.1:145070-161397 GCA_000966675.3 Picea glauca | reverse complement strand
TGACTGCCCCACCCAAGCTGAAAAGATACCTAACAGACCCGCGACTGTCACCAAGACAGCACACGTGTAACCGCGTGTTGTTCCACTACAGTGCGCGGGTACCCGCGGGCTAAACCTAAGCAGGACGCGGGTATGTCTAAAAACTAAGATAAAATCACACACAGACAATCTAGTCCTGAAAGAGGCTTCTGGTACTGACAACTAGAGTCTCTGACAAGCTGAGATGCTATCACTCTAACAGAAAAACAAATTTGCAAAAAAGAAAAGCCAATGTGAAGAAACACACAACAAGACAGACTGAAACACAAGACAATAAACCAATTCAGACCCAGACAGGACCCAGGAAGCCCCCTGAGAAGATAAAATTCTGACAGGGGAAGAGGGGACTGCCTCTTAAACTTCCTGGATGCTACATGCTACTAAAGCTACTACAGCACGCGTTCACACGCGCACTGTAAAAGGCTAGGGCACGCGTCACCCGCGGGCAGGGCTTCTGCAGGCTGCGGGTACCTCTGTGTGTCCTGAAAAGAAATGTCGAGCGTCAGTCAAGGAAAACTGGTATTGATAACCAGGTTCCCTGCTAGCTTTCAACTTAACAGAAAACAAAAACAACAAAGAAGCAGAAACTTAATTCTTTGAACTACCCAAAAAATCTTTAACCAAATCCAGAAACCCTAAGAGTAAAATATCCCCAGTGGAGTCGCCAATCTTGTTGTGGGGTATTCTACCCTACGGACTAGCAAGCTAGGGCTCTAAACTTGCATGCAGATCATGACCCTTCCTAAGCTACTTTTAACCTTCTACCCGAATCTAAAACTCCTTTTCTTAGGCAGACATGAGAAGAATAAACCAACCTTTTTCCGACGGTTGAAGTAGATCCTCCGTTGAGTCTTTATCCCCGTGTTGCTGCTGCTCCTTCCAAAAAGATTCCCTACAATCAAGACAAAACTATGCATGCATGCTACTGATCTACTAGAGGGTTAGAGATAAAACACAAATCAAATAACATAGATAAGACTCATGTATTCGGGACGGGAAAAGTATCTTTTTCATTAATCTCAATATGAACCAACTTACAATGATTTTGAGATCGGCCACCGTTCCTCGATCTTGATCCTGGGGTCTTCCTCTTCTTTGTCCTCCAACTGCTGTTGCTTGAATTTCTCCTAAAGCTTGAGGCAAGGCTAAAGGGTTGGGACAAAATGGACTTGGCAATTTGGCGGAGTTTCTTTGCTATGATTTTTTCATCCTTGAATAGTACCCCTACCCCTCCTTTTATAGGCTAGAAGGAGCTAGGGTGTTTGGCGAACTCTCGGCCATGCATGGCTGGGAGTTCCAGTTAACTGACAAAAAGCTCTTCATCCCGGCGGAAACTTTCCTGATTTTTTGCTTTGTTAGGTAAAAGTGGGCTGTAGTGGGTTAGCTCGCGGGTACCCACGTGCAGTAGAAGGCCAACAAGCGGTCACCCGTGCCCAGTGAAAGGTTAGGGCGCGGTTTCCTTGATTTAAGTGGTTTTTTGAGGATTTGTTCAGCATGGCTTTGGCTAGGAAGAGGCATGAGTTGGCATGATGCCAGGTAAACCTGTGTGGTACATTTTAGGGTTATAACATCAGCCCAGGCAAGTCTGCCAGTAATACTATAAATACAGAGCACCAGTTTCTCATTTGACACACTCTTAGAATTGCATAAGTCACTTGTGCGCACTGCAGTTTGGCAGTCTTGTGCGCAAGTCCTGGGGAAGGTGTTGCACCAGTTTTGGGTTGGAATCTCTGATCAGCTTTGGTTACTTCTTTCTTGAAGCATAAGCCTTGCTTGGCTATTGGATTTCTACCAAGATTCTTCTCCCTGTCAAGGTCAAGGTGCTCGGATGGTGGCTTCGACCTATGGTTAGGTGACAATATTGATATTGTCAATGGTAAAACAAGCACATCCTTTCATATTCTAACAAGTTATGGGACCACACCTCCTTCATTCAGTCTAAATGATGGAAGGAAGCATAGCCATTAGGATATTGATCTCACTGAGGAAATTCCACTAGGGTTACTAGTAGGAGCAACTTCCAAGACACTTCTGCTAGGGTTATTAGCAGGAGCAGTTGCAGAAACCCTAAATCTCAGATCCGACACCTTGTGATGGAGCATCTCGCTCAAGGAGAATATATTCAGATGTGCCCTAGTTCAGCGCACCTTTTGGCTCCCTCAAAAGACAGAAATGTAAGAGTTGAAGTTTTGGATCAAGGCATGACCAACTATCAGTCAATTGAAGACATGAGTGAAAAGATTAGTCCTCTACACTATTCAACACTCACTGGAACGATTGAATATAACATGTGGATAATCGATAGTGGAGCTTCTAGGCACATGATAGGAGATCAATCCAGACTCTCAAATCTAAATGAGAAGAAGACATCGTACAAGGTAGAGCTTGGAGACAAAAGCACTTACCTAGTGGAAGGATTTGGACAAGCCTCCATCAAGTTGAAAACAGGTAACAATGTTCACTTAAGTAATGTTTTATATGTACCTAGTTTAGAAAATAATCTTGTATCCATATCTTTCCTAGAAGACAAAGGAAACATCATAGATTTTGTAGATGGAAAAGTGTTATCATGGCATAAAGACTCCAGGATAGAGAATGCTAGGGTTATTGAAAGTCGTGAAAGAAATCTGTATAGACTACTAGAACAAAATGAATAATCTCTCGTACATGACAAAGTCAATCCCAATGAACTTTGGCATAGAAGGTATGCTCAGATCAATTATCAAGCATTACCTTTTCTTAGAAATATGGTTGAAGGAATCCCAGAATTGCAGTCTACACATGAAGGAATTTCCAAACGTTGTGCTCTTGGAAAGAACATCAAGAAACCATTTCCAAGCAGCAACGATAGATCTAAGGAAATTCTAGATCTAATACACTCAGATGTTTGCGGTCCGATGCCAGTTAGATCTCTAGGAGGATCTCTTTACTACGTAATCCTCATAGACGATTATTCAAGAAAGACTTGGTTATATATACTGAAGACAAAAAACGAAGTACTAAGCAAGTTTCAAGAATTCAAAGAAGAGATAGAAAACCTCATGAACAAGAAGATCAAGACCTTAAGAACAGATAATGGAGGAGAATACACATGAAAGGAATGTGTTGCATTTTGCAAATCGGCAGGGATTTGGAGGGAGCTAATTGTTCCTCATAATCCTCAACAAAATGGCGTAGCAGAAAGAAAGAACAGATCTATTGAAGAAACCGTAAAAGCACTGCTAAATGATATGAAAGATCAACTTCTCATGAATTATTACTTCTAGCTTCTCAATTTGATATGAAATATCTAAGTCTCGTGCATTATTACTTGGGACTAGAAGTATGGCAGAAGCATGGTGAAGTATTCCTTGGACAAGGAAAGTACACAATAAAGATTCTTCAGAAGTTTGGAATGATGGATTGCAAATCCATGGACACTCCTATGACTAAAGATATAAGAAAAGTAAAGATCCAGATTATGATCCAGTAGATCCATCACTATATTAACAATTGATTGGGTCATTGATGGATTTGGTAAATACTCGACCAGACATTTCTTTGTCGTGAATACACTAAGCCAGTTCCAGGTGGAACCGAGACATGAGCATTGGATAGCCACAAATCATGTCCTAAGATATATTCATGGGACAATAAACTATGGCTTAAGATATACTGCATCCAGTGATATACAACTTCATGGATTTATACATTCATATTGGGCAGTGTTATCGCGCAGTTTTTAGCTAGGATAGAAGGCTATAAGGTAGAGGGTCATGTTATCTCCGCTTTTTAGGGATAACTAGGAGATCATGTCTCGAGGCCCACAGGTCCTAGACATGGAGTACCGAGAGTAGGATTGACCTGAGCATGGCCATGGAGGTCCCATCCTTTTCTTCTATCATTATCTTTGTCTTGTCAGCAGCAGTAGCATCCATCACCATCGGCTTGGTCTTGTATCAGAAGAGGTTATTTCTCCATGAGGTACTTGGTCCAGGTATCATGGTATGTGTCACTTTTGATCATTGAAACCTTTAAATATATACATATGATTCCTTTTATCTCTAACAACTGCTTGGATCTTACATTATCCCACTTGACCATGCTTGGGGAAATTGACAGGGTGCCCTAGCAAGACTGTGCCCATAGGTCTTGGTTTGGCACTGGGAAATTTTTGAAAAGCCATCGTCCGCTCCCATCATAGCAACACTGTTTCATCTTATCTCCTACTCATTTATCTCATTCCCCTTGTCCGGGCATTGGGTTGACCTGTTTGTAGGATTGCACGTTATTTTGTGGGAAGAAGGGGCTAAAGGCCCATAAGGTAAAAGCAGCTGGTAAAAGAAAAAAGCCTAGAAATGAAACCTCCAGATGCTTTGCCTAGGGATCCCTGAGAAGGCAATAAAAGGCCTCTTAGCAAGAAATAAGAGGGACCTGAAAAATAACAAACAAGACCTAGTCAGAGGATAGGGGGTCTAATCACGAGTGAACCTATTAGGTTCATGGGTACCTAACATTATGACATTGCCACCATCTGGTTGCCACGCCAGGGCAGTGACCTTTGGTTTCATGGCCAAGGGAAAGGGGGTCTCATCACGAGCCAACCTTCTCATATCTATGAAAGTACTTGTGGGTAACACTATCAGCTCTGGTCACCATGCCAAGGCAGTGTCCTTTGGTTAGCCCTTGAATAAAAAGAAAAATAAGAAGAAAAAGAAAATAAAAGAATAAAGCAAGAAAAAGAATAAATGGAAGAACGGGCTTGGAAAAAATGCATCCATGACAGGTACAGCTCGCCTTGTACAAAAGTACCCATAGATAACATTATGCATCCTTAGCCCTCACTGCACCCACATGTTTGGACATTCCCTAGCCACATCACCTCACTTACATGGCTTGGATGAAATATTCCTGGAAACTTTCCTTTTCTTGTGAACACTAGCCCAATAGGACATTTTGTCTTTTTATCCAATCTTGTATTCTAGGATTTTGTAATGTCTTTGAGCTATTGACTGATGTATTAGGGTTTTTATGCATATGTTTAATAATATTGATGATGAGATGTGATTCACATTGCTATGATCCCTATGAATGATGAGCACATGGAAGGTGTAACCTTTGATGTGCAGGACCATGCCCGACAGACAGGTACCATTTGGATCGGTACACATGGGGAGATGACCAGTTTGGACCTCCATGGGGCTGAAGGGCCCACCAGATGGATGCTGAGACCCCATCAGGGGGTAGAGACAGGATGAATATGGATCAGGGATTTTGTTGTGAAGAGGAAGAGGACGTTCCATCAAAGGCACTCCAACAGGATTAGACCTGTGGGGAATGGCCCCTTTTCAATGGAACGCCAGCCTTGGAAGGCTTGGGACGTCTCCATATTCACCATGAAGTCATCCAGCTTCATGGATGCTTTTGGATGCAGACTGGGCAACAGTGGCACATGTGGCATGTTGGAGAGGCCCTTGGGGGGCTAACATTTTTCTTCTTGGTGTTTCATTTGCCCTAGAAAGGGCTAGCGCCTCCCTTGAAGGGGATTTTACTCTCATTTTTACTTGATCAGGGATTTTTTATTAGCATTTAATGTAAAATCAATATGATTTTGACATTATGGCCTTGTCAACCTTTTTATGATCTAAAAAGTAAAATTAGGTCATTGATACACTGTATATTGAGGGTTTTCACTCTCATTTTTATCATCAATTTTCACTCACTCATAGTGAGGTCTGATTTTTAGTGCCCTATTGGGGTTATTGGCTGGACTAAGTGATGCACACTTGTTGAAGGAATAGATTTTTGGCATTTATGGTGTTTCTCTTGAAGGAAGGTGTTACAACTAGGGTTTGCATGATTATTTCCTGATGATTTGTAAGTATTTTTCTACAAAACTTCTTGATTGAATGGTTGTAGTTTAATTTCTTGCATTTATTTATAAATATTGTTGAATCAAAACCCTAGGGGACAAACACACAAGTAGGTCGTTGTCTCATGTCCCCTGATAGAGAAGATTTAAGCCATTCAAGATGAAAGAGAGAGCCTAGTGATAGCTACACTCCTTTTTCCTTCTTCCTTTATGCTAGCCGTACCATTTTGACTTCAAGAGGAATAGGACGTCCCAAGCCTAGGCTATCTACACCTAGGGATGTTTTCTTTTAGGGTTTGATGAAAGAACCTTGCCTTAGCAACACTCTCCCTCTTAAACCCTCCTGTCTTGATCTTATGAGCTAGTTGTTTTTGCCTCTTACTTCCTTCATCTTCTGCATCCTTCACTTAGCTGACTCAATTTGCCCCTTTTAAGGCACTGATCTCTAGGACCCCTTGCACTGAAGTAAAATTGGTCATAAACAAACTCTTTAAGCCCTTTTTGAAACCCTAACTACTAACCCTAAGCTCTATACTAACCCGACTAACCCTGGACTACTGACGTCGCCCTTGGTTATTTCATCTTGATGCAGCAACATTTCACTTTGTAAACAATTGAATGGTAGTTGAGGGCATTTATTAGACTAAGTATTGATTGATTATATTGGATGCCTTATCATTCTTGTATTTATTGACAAGTGACATTTATCATTTCCATTTTGCAAACATTGACTTTGTCAATATTTACTTTTTAAACTGCTTATATTGAATATCAGATAGTCATTGATTTATGAAGTACTAACCAAGATTGCAAGTATTAGTTTCCTTGCTGTATTGTCTCAAGTAGGTGCTTTTCTTTTCTTTGGTTATACTCTATTATTGGTTGTTTAGACGAGACTATCTGATTGGCGGTAATCTGTGAGGGCGAAATTTGCCTTTGTACTATTAGCCTTTGCCCTTTCAAAACCCCAGGTTACCGGGGATGTCTCCCCTGGGTCTAGCCTCCCTAAATAGAAAGAACCTCCCCATTGTGGTGACATTGGGTGGGGAAGGTTCTTGTTTCCCCAGTTTGACCTACTATTCTTTAGCCTTTCTTGTATCTACAAACTGTGTGATAATATTTTGGTGCTGTTGTCAGGGAATAATGAGTCTATTCTCCTCAAACAACAAATCTTTTCAGTAATCCTTGCCTCTAGAGTTTTATCTAACAATCTTAACTGGTGACTCCACTAGGGTGTTTTCCCTTATCTTTTGATAGTTTCATGCAAATTATCTGGCGACTCCACTAATTTTTTCAGGGTGCTGCCTTACTCTCAAAATCTGTGATATTTTCAAGTTATGCGATCATGGCACACTGGGAAAAAATGTATCTGAGTATTGATTTCAGAAGTTTTCAAGGATACCCAAATTACTTTGACACAAAATGGCTAAACAACTCTCCAACATTTTTGGGCCTCCCAACTCCTCACATCATAAAGTTTCTGGAGTATTTGAGTGAGATAAAGTTGGGAGGAGAGGATGCTCTTATAAAATTATTCATTCTCACTCTGCCATCCTACTTGCAAGATCGGTTTAAGAGTTGTTGCAAAGACAGGGGTATATCGTCTTTCATACACCTCATCAGTAGGTTCATTGAGCTTACCAGGACATGCTGCCAAATGTATGAAGATTCCCTTCATAATCTCACAATAGCCTTGGAAGATGGGGGATTCACTATTGAGATTGTGGCAGATCTTAGAAATGCTTATCATGTTCAAAATCAAGAACACTCTAATGTGAAAAAAGAGATCCATGAAGAACGTTGTCAACCCCTTGAAAATGAGTAGGATTTTTCCCATGATTCAATAGAGTGTTGTGAGGACATGAATAAAGAAGTTAATTGTAAGGATGAAGCACCAGTAACTGTTCCTCAGCTTGATGAAGCCCTCCAAGATCCTATCCCTCTTGCACAGGGTGAAGAGAATGAGGTAAGTCATTTTCCTTTCTAGTTTTTTGATGATACCTTGTTCTATGACTTAGAGAGTGAAGAGGAAATGGAACCCTTGGACAAGATTGATCCTCTATGTCTCAAGACTGAAGATGTGGAGGCAGATCTTCCACTTGATGAAGTTATCCGAACACTTGAAGCTCCTTCACAGGAAGGATTAAACAAGGTGAGTTATTTCAAAACTTTCAATGACTCTTTATTTTATGATGTAGAGAGCAAAGAAGTATTAGATGTTTTAACCCCTTCATGTTATGATGAAGATAATGAATTTGTTGATAATTTTGATGAATTCATACATGTTGGGAAACGTGGATGGAATATGATTAGATATAATGGCAATCCCATGTACGACATTGATGGTCCTTTCCAAAGGTTTCCTTTGCATTTGTCACATGAAGTTACTAATAATTTTGACATCTGACAACAAGAACCTAAACTTATTCGGACACCCAAGGATGACCTAATGCTATGCTCTCCAATTAATTTTTGGTCATACCTTGAGGACTTTGATGATTATCCATCTGAGCACTTAGATTTATCCTATGAAGAAATTTATCAACCAACTTTATGTTCAGATATTGATAAAAATGAGGAAGTTACTTCCCTGAAGAAAGATACTTGTGATAAGATTTTCCACCCTCCTTTGATCACTTTACCCCCCTATGTCACTGAAGGTGTGGTTTGGAAACATGTCCCTTATCCCAAGTCTCCCATAAAGAAAAACATCATTCTGGATTTTAGCGGAAAGTTGAGTGCCTCAAGAAGAAGCTTATTATCACAGTTTTCTAACCTCCCCTTTAGGAATGGTCAGTCATCCTTTCATCTTTTTCTAATCCCTCCTCAGGCCTCAAGTTGTGAAGACGTCCAAGGTAGCCAGCATTCAGATTCCTTGAGTCAGTCTCCTGAACCTTTGAATTTTCACAATCCATTCGTGAGATGGATTGAGCATTCTCTTGAGAGTATGCATTAGCATGAATTTTTCCCTCCCACCTGCCTCTGTGAGTTAGAATTTGAGATTTCCGATGATATGATATATATTCTAACCCATGGAATATTTGTGCTTGATTTATTACTATTTTGGTTTATGATGAAGCACAAAGGCAGGTATCGAGGAACGTTGTTGGATTGGCTTCACTGGTTGTTTGAATACACCCAACATTCGAGCCAACAGGTAAGTACAGGTAAGAAGTTTTCTTTCATCTTCTTACTCATTGATTGCTTCATTTTAGTATATATATCTATGTATGATGGGGTGGCATTACTGCCCCAATTTTGTTACTGATACTCCTATCGAGATTGAGCGGGTCTGCAAGTTATGCAAGAGATGCTAAGGCTCTCATGCGCTCTATGGTGAGCGCATGTCCCCGAGTTGGAGCCAGATGTTATCCCTAATTTTTAGGGATAACTAGGAGATCATGTATTGAGGCCCACAGGTCCAAGACATGGAGTACCAAGAGTAGGATTGACCTGAGCATGGCCCATCCTTTTCTTCTTCCATCATATTTGTCTTGTCAGAAGCAACAACATCCATCACCATCGAATTGGTCTTGTATCAGAAGAGGTTCTTGCTCCATGAGGTAATTGGTCCAGGTATCATGGTATGTGTCACTTTTGATCATTGAAACCTTTAAATATATGCATCTGATTCCTTTTATCTCTAACAATTGCTTGAATCTTACATTAGCCCACTTGACCAAGCTTGGGGATATTGGTAGGGTGCCCTAGCAAGCCTGTGCCCATAGGTCTTGGTTTTCCACTGGGGAATTTTTGAAAAGCCATCGTCCACTCCCATCATAGCACCACTATTTCATCTTATCTCCCGCTCATCTATCCCATTCCCCTTGTCCGGGCATTGGGTTGACCTGTTTGTAGGATTGCACCTTATATAGTGGGAAGAAGGGGACAAAGTCCCAGAAGGTAAAAGTAACTAATAAAATACAAAATCCTAGAAATGAAACCTCGAGATGCTTCACCCAGGGATCCCCGAGAAGGCAATAAAAGGCCTCTCAACAAGAAACAAGAAGGACCCAGAAAATAACAAACAAGACCTAGTTAGAGGATAGGGGGTCTCATCACGAGCCATCCTATTAGGTTCATGGGTACCTAACAATATGACATTGCCACCATATGGTTTCCATGCCAGGGCAGTGACCTTTGGTTGCATGGCCAAGGGAAAGGGGGTCTCATCACGAGCCAACCTTCTCACCTCTGTGAAAGTACTTGTGGGTAACACTGTCAGCTCTGGTCACCATGCCAAGGTAGTTTCCTCTAGTTAGCACTTGAATAAAAAGAGAAAGAAGAAGAAAAATCAAATAAAAGAATAAAGCAAGAAAAAGAATAAAGGCAAGAACGAGCTTGGAAAAAATGCATCCATGATAGGTACAGCTTGCCTTCTACAAAGGCACCCATAGATAACATTATGCATCTTTGGCCCTCACTGCACCCACATCTCTAGACATCCCCTAGACACATCACATCACTTACATGGCTTGGATGAAATCTTCCTGGAAACTTTTCTTTTGTTGTGAACACTAGCCTAATAGGATGTTTTGTCTTTTTCTCCATTCTTGTATTCCAGGTTTTTGTAATGTCTTTGAGCTATTGATTGATGTATTAGTGTTTTTATGCATATGTTTAATAATATTGATGATGATATGTGATTAAAATTTCTATGATATCAGTGACTGATGAGTCCATGGAGGGCATAACCTTTGATGTGCAGGACCATGCCCAACAGATAGGTACAATTTGGATCAGTACACATGGGGAGATGACCAGTTCGAACTTCCATGGGACTGAAGGGCCCACTAGATGGATGTTGAGACCCCATCATGGGATAGAGACAGGATGAATATGGATGCGCACTTGTTGAAGGTAGGGATTTTTGGCATTTATGGTGTTCCTCTTGAAAGAAGGTGTTACAACTAGGGTTTGCATGATTATTTCCTGATGATTTGCAAGTATTTTTCTGCAAAACTTCTTAATTGAATGGTTGTAGTTTAATTTCTTGCATTTATTTATAAATATTGTTGAATCAAAACCCTAGGGGACAAACACACAAGTAGGTTGTTGTCTCATGTCTCCTCATAGAGAAGCTTTAAGCCATTGAAGAGGAAAGAGAGAGCCTAGCCATAGCTACACTCCTTTTTCCTTCTTCCTTTATGATAGCCATATCATTTTGAATTCAAGAGGAAAAGGACATCCCAGGCCTAGGCTATCTACACCTAGGGCCATTTTCTTTTAGGGTTTGATGAAGGAGCCTTGCCTTAGCAACACTCTCCCTCTTAAACCCTCCTATCTTAATCTTATGAGCTAGCCGTTTTTGCCTCTTACTTCCTTCAGCTTCTACGTCCTTCACTTAGCTGACTCCATTTTCCCCTTTTAAGGCACTAATCACCAAGACCCCTTGCGCTGAAGTAAAATTGGTCATAAACAAACTCTTTAAGCCTTTTTTGAAACCCTCACTACTAACACTAAGCTCTATACTAACCCTACTAACCCTGGACTGCTGACGTCACCCTTGGTTATTTCATCTTGATGCAGCAACGTTTCACTCTGTAAGCAATTGAATGGTAGTTGAGGGAATTTATTAGACTAAGTATTGATTGGTTATATTGGATGCCATATCATTCTTGTATTTATTGACAAGTGACATATTTATCATTGCCATTTTGCAAACATTGACTTCTTCAATATTTACTTTTTAAACTGCTTACATTGAATATCAGATAGTCATTGATTTATGAAGTACTAACCAAGATTGCACGTATTAGTTTCCTTGTTGTATTGTCTCAAGAAGGTGCTTTTCTTTTCTTTGGTTATACTCTATTATTGGTTGTTTAGACGAGACTATCTGATTGGCGGTAATCTGTGAAGGGGGAATTTATCTTTGTACTATTATCCTTTTCCCTTTCAAAACCCCAGGTTACCGGGGACGTCTCCCCTGGGCCTAGCCTCCCTAAATAGAAAGAACCTTCCCATTGTGGTGACATTGGGTGGGGAAGGTTCTTTTTTCCCCAATTTGACCTACTATTCTTTATCCTTTCTTGTATCTACAAATTCTGCGATAACATTTTGGCACCATTGACGGGGAACACTGAGACAATTTTCCTCAAACGACAAATATTTTCGGTAAGCCTTGCCTCGAGAGTTTTATCTAAAAATCTTACCTGGAGAATCCAATAGGGTGTTTTCCCTTATCCTTTGATAGTTTCATGCAAATTATCTGGCGACTCCACTAATTTTTTCAGGGTGCCACCTTACTCTCAAAATCTGTGATATTTCCAAGTTATGGGATCATGGCACACTGGGAACAAATGTATCCGAGTATTGATTTCAGAAGTTTTCAAGGACACCCAAAATACTTTGACACAAAATGGCTACACAACACTCCAACATTTTTGGGGCTCCCAACTCCTCACTTCGTAAAATTTTTGTAGTATTTGAGCGAGATAAATTTGGGAGGAGAGGATGCTCTTATAAAGTTATTCATACTCACTCTGCCATCCTACTTGCAAGATCGGTTTAAGAGTTGTTTCAAAGACAGGGGTATATCATCTTTCAGACACCTCATCATTAGGTTCATTGACCTTACCAAGGCATGCTTCCAAACGTATGACGATGCCCTTCATAATATCACAATAGCCTTGGAAGATGGGGGATTGACTATTGAGATTGTGGTAGATCTATGAAACGCTTATCATGTTCAAAATCAAGAACCCTCTAATGTGAAAAAAGAGATCCATGAAGAACATTGTCAACCCCTTGAAAAGGAGCAGGATTTTTCCCATGATTCAATAGAGTGATGTGAAGACATGACTAAAGAAGTGAATTGTGAGGATGAAGCACCAGTAACTGCTCCTCAACCTGATGAAGTGCTCCAAGATCCTATCCCTCTTGCACAAGGTGAAGAGAATGAGGTAAGTCATTTTCCTTTCCAGTTTTTTGATGATACCTTGTTCTATGACTCAGAGAGTTAAGAGGAAATGGAACCCTTGGACAAGCTTGATCCTCTATGTCTCAAGACTGAAGTTGTGGAGGTAGATCTTCCACTTGATGAAGTTATCCGAACACTTGAAGATCCTGCACAGGAAGGATTAAACAAGGTGAATTATTTCAAAACTTTCAATGATTCTTTATTTTATGATGTAGAGAGAAAAGAAGTATCAGATGTTTTAACCCCTTCATGTTATGATGAAGATAATGACTTTGTTTATAATTTTGATGAATTCATACATGTCGGTAAACGTGGATGGGATATGATTAGATATGATGGCAATCCCATGTATGGAATTGATGGTCCTTTCCAAAGGTTGCCTTTGCATTTATCACATGAAGTTACTAATAATTTTGACATCTGGAAACAAGAACCTGACCTTATTCAGACACCCAGGGATGACCTAATGCTATGCTCTCCAATTAATTTTTGGTCATGACTTGAGGACTATGATGATTATCCATCTGAGCACTTAGATTTATCCTATGAAGAAATTTATCAACCAACGTTATGTTCAGATATTGATAAAAATGAGGAAGTTACTTCCCTAAAGCAGGATACTTGTGATAAGATTTTCCACCCCCCTTTGATCACTTTACCCCACTATGTCACTGAAGGTGTGGTTTGGAAACATGTCCCTTATCCCAAGTCTCCTGTAAAGCAAAACCTCATTCTGGATTTTAGGGGAAAATTGAGTGCCTGAAGAAGAAGACTATTATCAAATTTTTCCAACCTCCCCTTTAGGAATGGTCGGTCATCCTTTGAGATTTTGCTAATCCCTCCTCGGGCCTCAAGTTGTGAAGATGTCCAAGGTAGCCAGCATTCAGATTCCTCAAGTTATTCTCCTGAACCTTTGACTTTTCACAATCCATTCCTGAGATGGATTGAGCACTCTTCTGAGAGTATGCATTGGGATCACTTTTTCCCTCCCACCCGCCTCTGTGAGTTAGACCTTGAGATTTCCGATGATATGATATAAATTATAACCCATGACATTTTTGTGCTTGATTTATCACTATTTTGGTTTACGATGAAGCACAAAAGCAAGTATTGAGGAACGTTGTTGGATTGGATTCATTGGTTTTTTGACTACACCCAACATTCCAGCCAACAGATAAGTACAGGTAAGAAGTTTTCTTTCATCTTCTTACTCATTGATTGCTTCATTTTAGTATATATATCTATGTACGCTGGGGTGGCATTAACACCCCGATTTTGTTACTGATACTCCTATCGAGATTGAGAAGGTTTGTAGGTTATGCAAGAGATGTTGAGGTTCTCATGTGCTCTATGGTGAGCACATGTCCCCGAGTTGGAGCTAGATGTTATCCCCGCTTTTTAGGGATAACTAGGATATCATGTCTCGAGGCCCACAGGTCCTAGACATGGAGTACCGAGAGAAGGATTGACCTGATAATGGCCCTGGAGGGCCCATCCTTTTATTCTTCCATCAGAATTGTCTTGCCAGCAGTAGCAGCATCCATCACCATTGGCTTGGTCTTATATCAGAAGAGGTTCTTGCTCCATGAGGTAATTGGTCCAGGTATCATGGTATGTGTCACTTTTGATCATTGAAACCTTTAAATATATGCATTCGATTCATTTTATCTCTAACAACTACTTGGATCTTAAACTAGCCCACTTGACCATGCTTGGGGAGATTGACAGGGTGCCCTAGTAAGCCTATGCCCATAGGTCTTGGTTTGGCACTGGGGAATTTCTGAAAAGCCATCGTCCACTCCCATCATATCACCACTATTTCATCTTATCTCCCACTCATTTATCCCGTTCCCCCTGTCCGGGCATTGGGTTGACCTGTTTGTAGGATTTCACCTTATCTAGTGGGAAGACGGGGCTAAAGGCCCAGAAGGTCAAAGCAGCTGATAAAAGACAAAAGCCTAGAAATGAAACCTCGAGATGCTTCACCTAGGGATCCCCGAGAAGGAAATAAAAGGCCTCTTAGCAAGAAACAAGAAGGACAAAGAAAATAACAAACAAGACCTAGTCAGAGGATAGGGGGTCTCATCACGAGCCAACCTATTAGGTTCATGGTTACCTGAAAGTATGACATTGCCACTATATAGTTGCCACGCCAGGGCAGTGACCTTTGGTTTCATGGCCAAGGGAAAGGGGGTCTCATCAAGAGACAGCCTTCTCATCTCTGTGAAAGTACTTATGGGTAACGTTGTCACCACTGGTAGTGTCCTCTGGTTAGCCCTTGAATAAAAAGAAAAAGAGGAAGAAAAAGAAAATAAAAGAATAAAGCAAGAAAAAGAATAAAGGCAAGAATGGGCTTGGTAAAAATGCATCCATGACAGGTACAACTCACCTTCTACAAAGGCACCCATAGATAACATTATACATACTTTGCCCTCACTACACCCACATGTCTGGACATCCCCTAGCCACATCACCTCACTTACATGGCTTGGATGAAATCTTCCTGGAAACTTTCCTTTTCTTGTGAACACTAGCCCAATAGGATGTTTTGTCTTTTTCTCCAATCTTGTATTCCAGGTTTTTGTAATGTCTTTGAGCTATTGACTGATGTATTAGGTTTTTTATGCATATGTTTAATAATATTGATGATGAGATGTGATTAAAATTGCTATGATACCGGTGACTGATGAGCCCATGGGGGGCGTAACCTTTGATGTGCAGGACCATGCCCAACAGACAGGTACCATTTGGACAGGTACACATGGGGAGATGACCAGCTTAGACCTCCATGGGGCTGAATGGCCCACCAAATGGATGCTGAGACCCCATCAGGGGGTAGAGACAAGATGAAGATGGATCAGGGATTTTGCACCGAAGAGGAAAAGGACGTTCCATCAGAGGCACTCCAACAGGATTAGACCTAGGGGGAATGGCCCCTTTTCAGTGGAACGCCAGCCTTGGAAGGCTTGGGACATCTCCATCTTCACCATGACATCATCCAGCTTCATGGATGCTTTTGGAGGCAGAGTGGGGAGTAGTGGCACGTGTGGCATGTTGGAGAGGCCCCTAGGGGGCTAACGTTTTGCTCCTTGGTGTCTCATTTTCCCTAGAAAGAGTTAGTGCCTCCCTTGAAGGAGATTTTACCCTCATTTTTACTTGATCAAGGCTTTTTTCTTAGAATTTAATGTAAAAACAGTATGATTTTGACATTATGGCCTTGTCGGCCTTTTTATGACCTAAAAAGTAAAATTAGGTCATTGATACACTATATATTGAGGGTTCTCACTCTCATTTTTATCATCATTTTTCACTCACTCATAGTGAGGTCTGATTTTTAGGTCCCTATTGGTTTTTTTGGATGAACTAAGTGATGCGCACTTGTTGAAGGAAGAGACTTTTGGCATTTATGGTGTTTCTCTTTAATGAAGGTGTTACAACTAGGGTTTGCATGATTATTTCATGATGATTTGTAAGTATTTTTCTGCAAAACTTCTTGATTGAATGGTTGTAGTTTA
>JZKD02S1920138.1:129927-140371 GCA_000966675.3 Picea glauca | reverse complement strand
CCTCACTTACATGGCTTGGATGAAATCTTCCTGGAAACTTTCCTTTTCTTGTGAACACTAGCCCAATAGGATGTTTTGTCTTTTTCTCCAATCTTGTATTCCATGTTTTTGTAATGTCTTTGAGCTATTGACTGATGTATTAGGGTTTTTATGCATATGTTTAATAATATTGATGATGAGATGTGATTAAAATTGATATGATACCGGTGACTGATGAGCCCATGGAGGGTCTAACCTTTGATGTGCAGGACCATGCCCAACGGATAGGTACCATTTGGACAGGTACACATGGGGAGATGACCAATTTAGACCTCCATGGGGCTGAAGGGCCCACCAGATGGATGTTGAGACCCCATCAGGGGGTAGAGACAATATGAATATGGATCAGGGATTTTGCACTGAAGAGGAAGAGGAGGTTCCATCATAGGCACTCCAACAGGAGTAGACCTGGGGGGAATGACACCTTTTCAGTGGCATGCCAGCCTTAGAAGGCTTGCGACGTCTCCATATTCACCATGATGTCATCCAGCTTCATGGATTCTTTTGGAGGTAGACTGGGGAGCAGTGGCATGTGTGTCATGTTGGAGAGGCGCCTAGGGGGCTAACGTTTTTCTCCTTGGTGTCTCATTTTCCCTAGAAAGAGCTAGTGCCTCCCTTGAAGGGGATTTTACTCTCATTTTTACTTGATCAGGGATTTTTTCTTAGCATTTAATGTAAAAACAGTATGATTTTGACATTATGGCCTTGTCGGCCTTTTTATGACCTAAAAGTAAAATTAGGTCATTGATACACTATATATTGAGGGTTTTCACTCTCATTTTTATCATCATTTTTCACTCACTCATAGTGAGTTCTGATTTTTACTGCCCTATTGGGTTTTTTGGCTGAACTAAGTGATGCACACTTGTTGAAGGAAGAGACTTTTTGCATTTATGGTGTTTCTCTTTAATGAAGGTGTTACAACTAGGGTTTGCATGATTATTTCATGATGATTTGTAAGTATTTTTCTGCAAAACTTCTTGATTGAATGGTTGTAGTTTAATTTCTTGCATTTATTTATAGATATTGTTGAATCAAAATCCTAGGGGACAAACACACAAGTAGTTCGTTGTCTCATGTCCCCTGATAGAGAAGCTTTAAGCCATTGAAGAGGAAAGAGAGAGCCTAGCCATAGCTACACTCACTTTTCCTTCTTCCTTTATGCTATCCATACCATTTTGACTTCAAGAGGAAGAGGACGTCCCAGGCCTAGGCTATCTACACCTAGGGTCATTTTGTTTTAGGGTTTCATGAAACAGCCTTGCCTTAGCAACACTCTCCCTCTTAAACCCTCCTATCTTGATCTTATGAGCTAGCCATTTTTGTCTCTTACTTCCTTCAGCTTCTGCGTCCTTCACTTAGCTGACTCCATTTTCCCCTTTTAAGGCACTGAACTCCAAGACCCCTTGCACTGAAGTAAAATTTGTCATAAACAAACTCTTTAAGCCTTTTTTGAAACCCTAACTACTAACCCTAAGCTCTATACTAACCCTACTAACCCTACTAACCCTGGACTGTTGACGTCACCCTTGGTTATTTCATCTTGATGCAACAACGTTTCACTCTGTAAGCAATTGAATGGTAGTTGAGGGAATTTATTAGACTAAGTATTGATTGATTATATTGGATGCCATATCATTCTTGTATTTATTGACAAGTGACATATTTATCATTGCCATTTTGCAAACATTGACTTCGTCAATATTTACTTTTTAAACTTCTTATATTGAATATCAGATAGTCATTGATTTATGAAGTACTAACCAAGATTGCACGTATTAGTTTTCTTGTTGTATTGTCTCAAGAAGGTGCTTTTATTTTCTTTGGTTATACTCTATTGTTGGTTTTTTAGACTAGACTATCTGATTGGCGGTAATATATGAGGGGGAAATTTGTCTTTGTTCTATTAGCCTTTGCCCTTTCAAAACCCCAGGTTACCGGGGATGTCTCCCCTGGACCTAGCCTCCCTAAATAGAAAGAACCTCCCCATTGTGTTGACATTGGGTGGGGAAGGTTCTTGTCTCCCTAGTTTGACCTACTATTCTTTAGCCTTTCTTGTATCTACAAACTGTGTGATTACATTTTGGTGTCATTGCCAGGGAACACTGAGTCAATTCTCCTCAAATGACAAACATTTTCGGTAAGCCTTGCCTCTAGAGTTTTATCTAACAATCTTACCTGGCGACTCCACTAGGGTGTTTTCCCTTATCCTTTGATAGTTTTAGCCAAATTATCTGGCTACTCCACTATTTTTTTTAGGGTGCCACCTTACTCTCAAGTTATGGGATCATGGCACACTGGGAACAAATGTATCCAAGTATTGATTTCAGAAGTTTTCAAAGATACCCAAATTACTTTGACACAAAATGGATAAACAACTCTCCAACATTTTTGGGCCTCCCAACTCCTCACATTGTAAATTTTTTGGAGTATTTGAGCGACATAAAGTTGGGAGGAGAGGATTCTCTTATAAAATTATTCATACTCACTCTGCCATCCTACTTGTAAGATTGGTTTAAGAGTTGTTGCAAAGACAGGGGTATGTCATCTTTCATAAAACTCATCAGTAGGTTCATTGAAATTACCAAGCCATGCTGCCAAAGGTATGAAGATGCCCTTCATAATCTCACAATAGCCTTGGAAGATGGGGGATTCACTACTGAGATTGTTGCAGATCTTAGAAATGCTTATCATGTTCAAAATCAAGAACCCTCTAATGTGAAAAAAGAGATCCATGAAGAACATTGTCAACACCTTGAAAAGGAGCAGGATTTTTCCCATGATTCAATAGAGTGTTGTGAAGACATTACTAAAGAAGTGAATTGTGAGGATGAAGCACCAGTAACCGCTCCTCAGCCGGATGAAGCCCTCCAAGATCCGGTCCCTCCTACACAAGGTGAAGAGAATGAGGTAGGTCATTTTCCTTTCTAGTTTTTTTATGATACCTTGTTCTATGACTCAGAGAGTGAAGAGGAAATGTAACCCTAACCCTTAGACAAGCTTGATCCTCTATGTCTCAATATTGAAGATGTGGAGGCATATCTTCCACTTGATGAAGTTATTTGAACACTTGAAGCTCCTGCACAGGAAGGATTAAACAAGGTGAGTTATTTCAAAAATTTCAATGATTCTTTATTTTATGATGTAGAGAGCAAAGAAGTATTGCATGTCTTAACCCCTTCATGTTATGATGAAGATAATGACTTTGTTGATAATTTTGATGAATTCATACATGTGAGGAAACATGGATGGGATATGATTAGATATGATGGAAATCCCATATACGACATTGATGGTCCTTTCCAAAGGTTGCCTTTGCATTTATCACATGAAGTTACTAATACTTTTGACATCTGGCAACAAGAACTTGACCTTATTCAGACACCCGGGGATGACCTAATGCTATGCTCTCTGATTAATTTTTGGTCATACCTTGAGGACTTTGATGATTATCCATCTGAGCACTTAGATTTATCCTATGAAGAAATTTATCAACCAATGTTATGTTCATATATTGATAAAAATGAGGAAGTTAATTCCCTGAAGCAGGATACTTGTGATAAGATTTTCCACCCCCCTTTGATCACTTTACCCCCATATGTCACTGAAGGTGTGGTTTGGAAACATGTCCCATATCCCAAGTCTCCCGTAAAGAAAAAAATCATTCTGGAGTTTAGGGGAAAGTTGAGTGCCTCAAGAAGAAGCCTCTTATCACAGTTTTCCAACCTCCCCTTTAGGAATGGTTAGTCATCCTTTCATCTTTTGCTAATCCCTCCTAGGGCCCCAAGTTGTGAAGACATCCAAGGTATCCAACATTCAAATTCCTCGATTCAGTCTCTTGAGTCTTTGACTTTTCACAATCCATTCCTGAGATGGATTGAGCACTCTTCTAAGAGTATGCATTGGGATCACTTTTTCCCTCCCACCTGCCTCCGTGAGTTAGACTTTCAAATTTCTGATGATATGATATATATTATAACCCATGGAATTTTTGTGCTTGATTTATCATTATTTTGGTTTATGACGAAGCACAAAGGCAGGTATCGAGGAACGTTGTTGGATTGGCTTCACTGGTTGTTTGACTACACCCAACATTCCAGCCAACATGTAAGTACAGGTAAGCAGTTTTCTTTCATCTTCTTCCTCATTGATTGCTTCATTTTAGTATATATATCTATGTATGCTGGGGTGGAATTACCGCCCCAATTTTGTTACTGATACTCTTATCGAGATTGAGCAGGTCTGCAATTTATGCAAGAGATGTTGAGGTTCTCATGCACTTTATGGTGAGCACCTGTCCCCGAGTTGGAGCCAGATGTTATCCCCTCTTTTTAGGGATAACTAGGAGATCATGTCTCGAGGCCCACAAGTCCTATACATGGAGTACCGAGAGCAGGATTGACCTGAGCATGGCCCTAGAGGGCCCATCCTTTTCTTCTTCCATTATATTTGTCTTATCAGCAACAACAACATCCATCACCATCAGCTTGGTCTTGTATCAGAAGAGGTTCTTGCTCCATGAGGTAATTGGTCCAGGTATCATGGTGTGTGTCACTTTTGATCATTGAAACCTTTAAATATATGCATTTGATTCCTTTTATCTCTAACAACTGCTTGGATGTTACATTAACCCACTTGACCATACTTGGGGAGACTGACAGGGTGCCCTAGCAAGCCTGTGCCCATAGGTCTTGGTTTGCCACTGGGTAATTTCTGAAAAGCCATCATTCGCTCCCATCATAGCACCACTATTTCATCTTATCTTTCGATCATCTATCCCATTCTGCTTGTCCGGACATTAGGTTGACCTATTTATAGGATTACACCTTATCTAGTTGGAAGAAGGGGCTAAAGGCCCAGAAAGTAAAAAAAGATGGTAAAAGACAAAAGCCTAGAAATAAAACCTCGAGATGCTTTGCCCAGGGATCCCCGAGAAGCAAATAAAAGGCCTCTCAGCAAGAAACAAGAAGGACCCAGAAAATAAAAAACAAGACCTAGTCAAAGGATAGGGGGTCTCATCACGAGCCAACCTATTAGGTTCATGGGTACCTAACAATATGACATTGCCACCATATGGTTCCCACACCAGGGGAGTGACCTTTGGTTGCATGGCCAAGGGAAAGGGGGTATCATCATGAGCCAACCTTCTAATCTCTGTGAAAGTACTTGTGGGTAACACTGTCAACTCTAGTCACCACGCCAAGGCAGTGTCCTCTGGTGAGCCCTTGAATAAAAAGAAAAAGAAGAAGAAAAATAAAATAAAAGAATAAAGCAAGAAAAAGAATAAAGGAAAGAACGATCTTGGAAAAAATGCATCCATGACAGGTACAGCTCGCCTTCTACAAAGGAACCCACAAATAACATTATGCATCCTTGGACCTCACTACACCCACATGTATGGACATCCCCTAGCCACATCACCTCACTTACATGGCTTGGATGAAATCTTCCTGGAAACTTTCCTTTTCTTGTGAACATTAGCCCAATAGGATGTTTTGTCTTTTTCTCCAATCTTGTATTGTAGGTTTTTGTAATTTCTTTGAGCTATTGACTGATGTATTAGGGTTTTTATGCATATGTTTAATAATATTGATGATGAGATGTGATTAAAATTGCTATGATATGGGTGACTGATGAACCCATGGAGGGTGTAACCTTTGATGTGTAGGACCATGCCCGATGGACAGGTACCATTTGGACCGGTACACATGGGGAGATGACTAGTTCGGACGTCCATGGGGCTGATGGGCCCACCAGGTGGATGTTGAGACCCCATCAGGGGGTAGAGACAGGATGAATATGGATCAAGGATTTTGCACCGAAGAGGAAGAGGACATTCCACGAGAGGTACTCCGACAGGATTAGACCTAGGGGGAATGGCCCCTTTTCAGTGGGACGCCAGCCTTGGAAGGCTTGGGACATCTCCATCTTCACCATGACATCATCGAGCTTCATGGATCCTTTTGGAGGCAGATTGGGCAGCAGTGGCACATGTGGCATGTTGGAGAGGCCCCTAGGGGGCTAACATTTTGCTCCGTGGTGTCTCATTTTCCCTAGAAAGGACTAGCGCCTCCCTTGAAGGGGATTTTACTCTCATTTTTACTTGATTAGGGATTTTTTCTTAGCATTTAATGTAAAAAAGTATGATTTTGCAATTAGGACCTTGTCGGCCTTTTTATGACCTAAAAAGTAAAATTAGGTCATTGATACACTATATATTGAGGGTTTTCACTCTCATTTTTATCATCAATTTTCACTCACTCATAGTAAGGTATGATTTTTAGCGCCCTATTGGGGTTTTTGGCTGAACTAAGTGATGCGCACTTATTGAAGGAAGATATTTTTGGCATTTATGGTGTTTCTCTTGAAGGAAGGTGTTACAGCTAGGGTTTCCATGATTATTTCGTGATGATTTGTAAGTATTTTTCTGCAAAACTTCTTGATTGAATGGTTGTAGTTTAATTTCTTGCGTTTATTTATAAATATTGTTGAATCAAACCCTAGGGGACAAACACACAAGTAGGTCATTTTCTCATGTCCCCTGATAGAGAAGATTTAAGCCATTGAAGAGGAAAGAGGGATCCTAGCCATAGCTACACTCCTTTTTCCTTCTTCCTTTATGCTAGCCATACCATTTTGACTTCAAGAGGAAGAGGATGTCCCAGGCCTAGGCTATCTACACCTAGGGCCATTTTATTTTAGGGTTTGATGAAAGAGCCTTTCCTTAGCAACACTCTCCCTCTTAAACCCTCTTGTATTGATCTTATGAGCTAGCCGTTTTTGCCTCTAACTTCCTTTAGCTTCTGCCTCCTTCACTTAGTTGACTCCATTTGCCCCTTTTAAGGCACTAATCTCCAAGACCAATTGCGCTGAAGTAAAACTGGTCATAAACAAACTCTTTAAGCCTTTTTTGAAACCCTAACTACTAACCCTAAGCTTTATACTAACCCTACTAACCCTGGACTGCTGACGTCACCCTTGGTTATTTCATCTTGATGCAGCAACGTTTCACTCTGTAAGCAATTGAATGGTAGTTGAGTGCATTTATTAGACTAAGTATTGATTGATTATATTGGATGCCATATCATTCTTGTATTTATTGACAAGTGACATATTTATCATTACCATTTTGCAAACATTGACTTCGTCAATATTTTCTTTTTAAATTGCTTATATTGAATATCAGATAGTCATTGATTTATGAAGTACTAACCAAGATTGCACGTATTAGTTTCCTTGTTAAATTGTCTCAAGCAGGTGATTTTATTTTCTTTTGTTATACTCTATTATTGGTTGTTTAGACAAGACTATCTGATTGGCGGTAATTAGTGAGGGGGAAATTTGTCTTTGTACTATTATCCTTTGCCCTTTCAAAACCCCAAGTTACCGGGGATATCTCCCTTGGGCCTAGCCTCCCTAAATAGAAAGAACCTCCCAATTGTGGTGACATTGGGTGGGGAAGGTTCCTGTTTCCCCAGTTTGACCTGCTATTATTTAGCCTTTCTTGTATCTACAAAATGTGCGAGAACATTTTGGCGCTGTTGTTGAGGAACACTGAGTAAATTCTCCTCAAATGACAAATATTTTTGGTAAGCCTTGTCTCTAGAGTTTTATCTAACAATCTTACCTGGCAAATCCACTAGTGTGATTTCCCTTATCCTTTTATAGTTTCAGGCAAATTATCTGAAGACTCCACTAATTTTTTCAGGGTGCCACCTTACTCTCAAAATCTGTGATATTACCAAGTTATGGGATCATGGCACACTGGGAACAAATGTATCCGAGTATTGATTTCAGAAGTTTTCGAGGATACCCAAATTACTTTGACACAAAATGGCTAAACAACTCTCCAACATTTTTGGGCCTCCCAACTCCTCATATCATAAATTTTTTGGAGTATTTGAGTGAGATAAAGTTGGGAGGAGAGGATTCTCTTATAAAATTATTCATACACACTCTTCCATCCTACTTGCAAGATCGATTTAAGAGTTGTTTCAAAGACAGGCGTATATCATCTTTCATACACCTCATCAGTAGGTTCATTGACCTTACCAAGCCATGCTGCAAACTGTATGAAGATTCCCTTCATAATCTCACAATATCCTTAGAAGATGGGGGATTCACTACTGAGATTGTGGCAAATCTCAGAAATGCTTATCATGTTCAAAATCAAGAACCCTCTAATGTGAAGAAAGAAATCCATGAAGAACGGTGTCAACCCCTTGAAAAGGAGCAAGATTTTTCCCATGATTCAATAGAGTGCTGTGAAGACATGACTAAAGAAGTGAATTGTTAGGATGAAGAACCAGTGACTGCTCCTCAGCCTGATGAAGTCCTCCAAGATCCTATCCCTCCTGCACAAGGTGAAGAGAATGAGGTAAGTCATTTTCCTTTCCAGTTTTTTGATGATACCTTGTTCTATGACTCAGAGAGTGAAGAGGAAATGGAACCCTTGGACAAGCTTGATCCTCTATGTCTCAACACTGAAGATGTGGAGGTAGATCTTCCACTTGATGAAGTTATCTGAACACTTGAAGCTCCTGCACAGGAAGGATTAAACAAGGTGATTGATTTCAAAACTTTCAATGATTCTTTATTTTATGATGTAGAGAGCAAAGAAGTATCAGATGTTTTAACCCCTTCAGTTATGTTGAAGATAATGACTTTGTTGATAATTTTGATGAATTCATACATGTCGGGAAACGTGGATGGGATATGATTAGATATGATGACAATCCCATGTATACATTGATGGTACTTTCCAAAGGTTTCCTTTGCTTTTATCAAATGAAGTTACTAATTTTGACATTTGGCAGCAAGAACCTGACCTTATTCAGACACCCAAGGATGACCTAATGCTATGCTCTCTGATTAATTTTCGATCATACCTTGAGGACTTTAATGATTATCCATTTGATCACTTAGATTTACTCTATGAATAAATTTATCAACCAACGTTATGTTCAGATATTGATAAAAATGAGGAAGTTACTTCCCTGAAGCAGGATACTTGTGATAAGATTTTCCACCCCCCTTTGATCACTTTACCCCCCTATGTCACTGAAGGTGTGGTTTGGAAACATGTCCCTTATCCCAAGTCTCCTGTAAAGAAAAACGTCATTCTGGATTTTAGGGGAAAGTTGAGTGCCTCAAGAAGAAGCCTATTATCATAGTTTTCCAACCTCCCCTTTAGGAATGGTCGGTCATCCTTTCATCTTTTGCTAATTGCTCCTCGGGCCTCAAGTTGAGAAGACATCTAAGGTAGCAAGCATTTAGATTCCTTGATTCAGTCTCCTGAACCTTTGAATTTTCATAATCCATTCCTGAGATGGGTTGAGCACTCTCCTGAGAGTATGCATTGGTATCACTTTTTCCCTTCCACCCACCTCCATGAGTTAGACTTTGAGATTTTTGATGATATGATATATATTCTAACCCATGACATTTTTGTGCTTGATTTATCACTATTTTTGTTTATGATGAAGCACAAAGGTAGGTATCAAGGAACATTGTTGGATTGGCTTCTCTGGTTGTTTGACTACACCCAACATTCCAGCCAATAGGTAAGTACAGGTAAGAAGTTTTCTTTCATATTCTTACTCATTGATTGCTTCATTTTAGTATATATATCTATGTATGTTGGGGTGGCATTACCGCCCCAATTTTGTTATTGATACTCCTATCGATATTGAGAAGTTCTGCAATTTATGCAAGAGATGCTAAGGTTATCATGCGCTCTACGATGAGCACATGTCCCCGAGTTGGAGCCAGATGTTATCCCCTCTTTTTAGGGATGACTAGGAGATCATGTCTCAATTCCCACAGGTCCTGGACATGGAGTACCGAGAGCAGGATTGACCTGAGCATGGCGCTGGAGGGCCCATCCTTTTCTTATTCCATCAGATTTGTCTTGTCAGCAGCAGCATCATCCATGACCATCGGCTTGGTCTTGTATCAGAAGAGGTTCGTGCTCCATGAGGTAATTGGTCCAGGTATCATGGTATGTGTCACTTTTGATCATTGAAACCTTTAAATATATGCATCTGATTCCTTTTATCTCTAACAACTGCTTGGATCTTACATTAGCCCACTTGACAATTCTTGGGGAGATTGACAGGGTGCCCTAGCAAGCCTGTGCCCATAGGTCTTGGTTTTCCACTGGGGAATTTATGAAAATCCATCGTTCGCTCCCATCATAGCACCACTATTTCATCTTATCTCCCACTCATCTATCCCATTCCCCTTGTCTGGGCATTGGGTTGACCCATTTGTAGGATTGCACCTTATCTAGTGGGAAGAAGGGGCTAAAGGCCTAGAAGGTAAAAGCAGTTGGTAAAAGACAAAAGCCTAGAAATGAAACCTCGAGATGCTTCGCCCAGGGATCCCCGAGAAGGCAATAAAAGGC
>JZKD02S1920138.1:96686-107081 GCA_000966675.3 Picea glauca | reverse complement strand
CATTTCCATTCATCTAGGAAGCCTTGAAAGCTAGAGTGACATCTGGATTACCAATGCCAAGTGTCAGGACACTTATTCACAGATGGCATGGACAACATGACTGTAAAATGAAAATTTACAGAAGCAACTAATTTGAATAGTTGCAGAGGACATGTATCTCTCCCAGGAAAATTTTAAATCTCTCACATATACTACCACAACAAAAGTAAAGTTGAATATACATCATTTTTTTGGTGTATCCAAATCATTCAATTCGTCATTTTGATCAATATGATGAGGTTCTGATGATTCCCCCGTACATGAACTTGGACCATTCTATATACCTGCAAAATGAAGACTTCAGTAAAACTAAACTGATGCAGAATCCTTTCTCTCTAACATAGTGAGTGATAACATAGTTGCAGGCAAGATGACTTAAGGTGGGGAGACAATGACCGCAACTACAAGATAAGATGACTTAAGGTTCATAATAATCTGATTTATATCATCTAAAATTTTGATGGTGCATTTTTTAGCGCTAACACTCACAACATTAGCAATAGACATCAATCACATAACTTATCTCTTTTTGGCTATCACTCTCCGTTGAATGTGCATGCATACCCCAACCATATACTTATGGATTCTTTGAATCTACTCTCAAGGCAATGCATGACTTCTCAAGGCAAGGCAAGGCATGGCTTGTCAAGGCAAGGCATGGCATGTCAAGGAAAGGCAAGCCATGGCATGTCAAGGCAAGGCATGTCAATGCAAGGCATGTCATTTCAAGGCAAGGTATGTCAATGCAAGGCAAGGTCTGTCAATCAGGTTAGGAAATTAAGGCTTTAGGTGAGGTCGTTGAAGGATCCCCTAAACTTTACAAGGTTTTAAAATTTAGTGAAATATTCACCAATATTTTACAAGGTTTTAAAATTTAGTGAAATATTCACCAATATTTTACAAGATTTTATAATTCTATGAAATATTCGCCAATATTTTACAAGATTATATAATTGACTAAAAGATTCGCCAAAAAATTATATATACATTTTATATTATTGATAAAATAGCCTTCAATTTTTCCGATGTATCATGGGGATTCGCCCATTTATTATACATATAAATTTAGGGGGGGTTCTTAAAATCATCCCTGCTGACAAACTAGTTGCCAATCTTTTTAGGGACATGCACAGGTGACTGCGGGGGTATACCGCGGTACCTAGGATAGACATCGGGCTATGCTTTGCAGAGTATACCCGAAGGGTTCTTCCGTGTTCGAGTTGCAATTGCACCGGTAAGTTGCTCTAGTGTTGGTTGTTGTAACTATTCTTCCAACTAGTTTAGTGTTTGCTTGTCTTATCTCTTAGGGGCTTCTTTTTTAGTGTGTGTTACTGTTTGAACGTGTAGAATACCTTAGCGTTTCTTGGATCTTCTCACACAGTGGAGGATCCCGAGCTCCATCGGTCACGAAGGCTTCTGCGCCTGCCGCCGGTTATACTGGAGCCACCCCCACCACCATTGAGGCAGAAGCTAGACCAACAAGGGTCTTTCAAAGCAACCGGGTTACAAACCATTGTGCCCGAACAAATCCAGGAGGAATCAACCGCCAATCTTGGCTCGGTTGAAACCCCAACCACTAATACTTGGCCATCGGTCATTGTACCAATCCAATTTTACGAACGCCTGTCAGTGCCTCACACAGCTATGGAAACAAACGGTGTTACTTCCTCTGGGAATTCTTCCATTCCCACCACCGTTGCTACCACAGGAGAAGCATCTCCTAACTTTCCGTCATCAGTCCGGGACACCATGGTCTCGGCTGCAACTACATCACACAATGGACCGATCCCATCTATCGCGACAACCGCAACTCCCATCACACCTAGTGCTACAGGCCCTCCGTTCTCATACGGTATGCCTAGTTCGGGTACAAGTCCTGCACTCACTCAATCCACTTTACAGACTTTGGGTCGAGGGGAAGGGAGCTCTAACTCTCCTCTACAAGGTCAACTTGGGGGCACTTTTATCCCTTTTAATGCTTTTCCTTACGCTGGAGGTCATATCTCTCCTTCATCCCCTTCGCTTGGTGGTCTGCATCAGCAGTCCGCCGGGCAGCCTGCACACACTAGTTTATTTGGAGTCGGGAGTCAAGGAACACCTGCGCACACTATGTCGGTAGGTTCGTCACCGTTTGTTTGGAATGGGACGTTTGGTAACAACACTTTCGCATCCACCGCTTTCTCGTCTGGGGGCACTCCCATTTTTGGACAGTCTACTCCGGCACAGGGTACTATTCCTGCGTCAGGGGCACATATAGTAGGACCTTGGAACTTAGGACAAGGATCTGTTCCCTCCTCTAGAATGTCGTTCTGGGGTAGTTCTTTCCACAGTCAATGGAACCCTGGACAGACTTCTATGCCTCTCCCATCAGGACCAGCATGGGGTAATCCTTCCCAAAGTCCTTCAAACACGATGCATGCACAACATCCTATGTCCTTTATGGGGAATCAACCAATGATGTCTCCACAAATGAAAAATCCTTACGCTGGTCAGGGCCATGGTTTCTACCAGAATCTGGGCTAGCAGCCAAACTTTTCCTGGAAACCTGGTGCCAGTCAAACTCCAGGACCCTTTTTCCCAGGCTATCAGCAGCAACCCAAACTACCATTCCTGGCGACGTTACACTTGCCAGATTTGACAAGGTTGTTAAATGATCATATTTTTCATGATCCACATTGGCCTCCTATGCCAACGAAGTTGTCTTCAGACATTCCAAAGTTCGAGGCCAAGCCTAATGAAGATCCAGGTGATCACGTGACTATCTTCCATCTTTGGTGTTCATCTAACTCATTGAAAGATGACTCCATTCAATTGCGATTGTTTCAACGAAATCTTATCGGGAGTGCCATGAAATGGTACATAGAGCTCGATCGCTCAAGATACTCTTCCTTTGGTGAACTGGCGATGCCCTTCCTTAACCATTTCCAGTTACCTGTGATATAGGACGTCGGCATAGAGTTGCTCGCCAATTTTGAATAGACAACAACGGACCATATCTCTGATCATATCCGAGAGTGGAGACACCAGAAGAGTCTAATTAAAGTACCAGTCCCACCGACATTCCTGCTTGAGTGGTTCCTTAAGTCTCTGGTCCCACAATTATCCAACGACATCGCAACTTCTGGGGTTTTCTCTGAAGAAGATGCCATCATGAGGGCTCAACAGTTTGAGCTTATCTATTCTCAATCTGGTTTATTATACAACATCCTGCCGAATGCACCATGATCGATACTAGATAAAACTAGACACAGAGATGGACCACATGCTGATGGTAATGTTGGTTTAGCACAAACCAAGCCCACTGAGCAATTGACAAAACAATTGCAACAGTTATCTATACAACACTCAGCGGCCAACCAGACTACTTCTTTGGATACCCCTCCTACCCAAAAGTCAGAAGTATACTCCGTACAGTTGACTAACCCAAAGGCCACCCAGCAGCTTGAAGGGAAGAAAAAACAATGGAAAAAGGGTAAGGGGGAGAAAAAACCCACTGATAATGCTGGCAAGGGCACCACGGAAAAATGGAAGGCGAGGTATCCGTGCAACTTGTGTGCGGAAGACCACCCGACCCATATTTTTCCTCGACTTGCAGAGGCCCAAAAGTTTGTCACACAGCAACATCAAGCCATGTTGACTAATCCCTTTCAACATGGGAAAAATTTAACTCAAGCCTCTACAAGTGCCGAAGGGTGCAGCCAAGAAACCTGCCCTCCTCCAAACATTTCCTCATCCGCGAACGTATATATGGTTAGGGGTGATGCTTTCATAATGACTAGAGCACACGACTATAGTAAACCAAGTGCCTCTGAGAAGGGTAAAGAAGCCAAACTCCCATCTCTTCCTCTACAGATCGAGAAGACATAGGGAAAAAAAATGACATGCATTCCAAAGGGTACATTTAAGAAAGCTTCTCACAACCCAAATGCAAGGGCTGCCCAGAATTACTCTGTGGTGGAAGATTTATCACAAACCCCTTGTGCAATGTCCGCTTTGGAGGTCCTCCAAAGCTGCCCTGCTCAGAGGAAAGCCTTGTTAACTGCTTTAGGCTCTACTGAGACTTGTAACTTGGGTACCATCATGCTAGATACAACTGACTTAAAACCTCGTCTGCCTTACCACGTAGCATTTTAGATAGTAGTGGCTCATCCCATGAAAACTTTTACATGCAATATCTTTCGCACGGTGGTCGATGAAGGCGCCTCGACATGCATTATGTCATTAGCATGTTGGAAGGCCATTGGCCAGCCCACTTTGTCTCTGTCACCTACTCTCCTCACTGCGTTCGACGGTCGTTCTTTTCGACCACATGGCATCGTCCCTTCTTTCCCTGTGCAGTTAGGAGGGAAGACCGTGTGCGTCAAAGTAGAGGTATTCGATGCCCCCCTCGACTATAATCTCTTGTTAGGAAGGATTTTGACTTATGCTATGCAAGCTCTGGTTGCTACAGTTTTCTGAGTCTTGTTGTTTCCACACGAGGGTCGGATAGTGACCATCGATCAATTGTCCTTCTCTAGACCTGACCCAGCTTTGGGGGCATCCATGGTTCCCATGATTGATAATCCTCAAGTTGGTGTCATTAACGTAGGAGTTGGTTTGTGCCCATCCTTGATGGGTACCTTCGATTACTGACCTCCTAATGACGATGTCAAGTTTATATCTAATCACCACAAGGATGAGATTTTTCAAGTTTCGTCGTTCCGCATGACTTACTTTGAGGATCCGTGGATTCTTCCATCCCTATCAGCCATGATGGATGAGACAAGGCACTCTGGAATGTCCATGCCCTTGTCAGATGCTGAAGTAGCGTACTCTTTAGTTCAACAAGCTTCAGCTAACCCTGATCCGACTCCCACACAAGAGTTGGATCCACTTTTAGAGCCTATTTGGGCTTAGGGTTCTCTTGCTACCATCGATTCATTAGACTTAGTCTTGCCTTTTGACGAAGCAGTAATCAAGGCGATGACTAGTCCAGACAAACCTTGGGAAGAACTTCATCACATATCATACTTCCTCCCAGAGTTAAGCCGAATTGAAGCAGGAGAATTCACTATCACCATGACGGGAGATCAGCCATGTCCTATTAATCTCTTATCTACACAGGAAATTTATGCTGAGGAAAATATGGCGACTATCGCTGAAACTATACCTATCAACATATCTCGAAACCTTGGCGTCATGGAGAATGTCTTCGTCGGGGCAGATTTCTCCCCCGAAGAGATTCAAATTTATACGGATCTTTTTAAAGAATTTCGCGGCGTTTTTGTCTAGTGTTATGAGGAAATGCCAGGTATCGATCCGAAAATAGTTGAACATGAAATCACAACGTATCCTGATGCTAATCTTGTTCGAAAAAAACTTCGTCCAGTCAATCCTAAGAAAGAAACAACCATTAAGCTTGAGGTTGATAAATTGCTCAAGGTAGGTTTCATTTACCCTATTCATTTGACTCAATGGGTGTCAAACCCTGTGCTAGTCAATAAAAAACAAGGCATGATTTGTGTATGTACCGATTTTCGTGATTTGAACAAGGCATGTCCAAAAGATAAATTTCCAACCCCATTCATTGACCATATCATTGATGAATGTGTCGGTTGTGAAGCCTTTTCGTTCATGGATGGTTTTTCGGGATATAATCAAATACAAATCAAACTTGAAGAACAACACAAAACAACATTCATTTGTCCGTGGGGTACATTCGCCTATCGTAAGATGCCTTTTGGCCTCAAGAATATTGGAGCCACTTTCCAGCAGGCCATGTCTTTTGCGTTTCATGACCTTAAAGATATAGTCGAGGCCTATCTAGATGATTTAACATCACACTCTCGCAAGCGAAAGGATCATCCTACGCACCTCAGACTAATATTCGAACGTTGTCGCTACTTCAGGATTCGCTTGAATCCCAACAAGTGCAGCTTTTGCATCACGTCAGGACGTTGGTTAGGTTTCATTGTATCAACAATAGGGATCATGGTGGATCCTCTTAAGGTGGAGGCAATAATCCAGTTGCCTCCCCCACGCACAATCTTACAACTTCAAAGTCTTCAAGGCAAGGAAAACTTCTTACGATGCTTCATTGCCAACTATGCCGAAATCACCAAGGGATTTATGCGTTTACTTAAGAAATATGTTCCCTTTTTCTAGGACGAAGCCTCTCAACGCTCTTTCGATGCATTAAAACACGCCCTCACAACCACACCTCTGCTACGACCACCTAATTATAACAAATATTTCTTATTATATCTGGTTGCCGCAGAGTCAACCATAGGCATGGTTTTAGTTCAAGAAGATGATTCGTTTTCAGAATACATGATCTATAACCTGAGCCGAGGCCTCATAGGACCTGAACTTAATTATTCCCATCTCGAAAAACTTGCGTTGGTAGCAGTTCATGCTGTTCAACGGTTCTGTCACTATGTTTTGTTTCTCAAGACCACCGTCGTTGCTGTCATGAATCCATTCTAGTACATGTTGACACGATGAGTTATTGGCAGAAAAATCAATAGATGGATGGTCATCCTCCAAGAATTTGACTTAGACTTCGTTTCAGCAAAGTCCAAGAAGTCATTGGTCTTCGCAAAACTTATTTCGGAGCTTCCGGTTGAGTTAGGTGACGTTGTGCTTGAGGAATCGCCTATCCAGGGGGATATGTTTTTGATTGAATCTTCAGAGCCCTAGTATGGATATCTACTAATCTATCTCTAGACTTTGAAGTGCCCCACATCTGCTTCTCATGACGAGCGTCGGCGGATACGCCATCAGGCTAAGAATTATCTCATACTCAATGATATGTTGTATCGAAGAGGTGTAGACTGCATCTTGCGTCAATGTCTCACTCATGAGGAGGTCTTCATAGTGCTCAAAAATTTTCATACAGGAGCTTGTGGTGGTCACTTATCTGGGTTGGCAACAGCCCAAAAGATTTTATGAGCAGGTTACTTCTGGCCCACACTTATCAAAGATTGTATCGAGTCGATAAAGAAGTGCCATCCGTGCCAAATCTTCTCTCAGAAGATGAGGGCACATCCAGCTCCCATGTTTCCTTTCATCACAGTTGGTCCCTTCACTAAGTGGGGGATTGATTACACTACATGCAACCCCCCGACAGCAAGGGGGCACCGCTATATCATCATAGTTGTCGACTTCTTCACTAAGTGGGTCGAAGCTATGCCAACGTTTAAAGATGATGGAGAGACTGCAGCTCTCTTCTTATTCAACCAGATTATAGCACGGTTCGACATCCTGAGAGAGATTGTCACTAACCATGGCAGTCACTTTCAGAACCAAATGATGTCCAAATTAACATCAAAGCTTGGGTTACGGCAAGAACATTTATCACCTTACTACCCCCAGGCCAATGGGCAGGTGGAATTTGTAAACAAAACTCTTAAGACGATTCTACAATGAACTATCAACTCAACCAAGTCAAATTGGCATTTGATGTTATACTCGGCATTATGGGCGTATCGAACATCAGTTAAGACTGCAACCGGTTTCTCACCTTTCCAACTCATTTACAGGCTAGAGGCAGTCTTGCCCATCGAATGTCAAATCCCATCTATGAAATTGGCAGTACATTTATTGCCAGACACTTCTCCACTTGAAGAGCGGTTAGTACACCTTGAGCATCTTGATGAGCAGCATTGCGATGCGGCTCTGGCCAACGAGGCTCATAAACATAAGGTCAAGTGTCAATATGATAGGTCCGTTCATCCTCGGATTTTTTCTAAGGGCGACCTTGTCCTGGTCTATGACCAAGACAAGGACCCCCTGGGGGAAGGAAAGTTTAAACCCATGTGGTTCGGACCCTTCATTATTAAAGAGGTATTAAAAAAGGGCTCTTATCGTTTGGTCTATTTTGAAGGGAATGCTTTGGTGGAGCCTAGAAATGGGCTCTACCTCAAGAGGTATTACTCATAGAACGGTCATTATGGGTAACTTTGTGTAACATATGTATAGTCTCTGTACTATTACTTTTTTATGGTTCTTTTAAAAGTGTTATGGACATGTCATTGATGTTATCTTTCGTCAATATGGAAGATGTTAAGTGAGTCCAAGGTGTTCGTTGGGTATGTGGACGGTGATAGTCGACACACGCAGAGGCTTGCCTCCGTAGCTTGGGTAATCTTTACACCACAGGGTCAGTTGTTATCTTCCGGAGGTATATTCTTAGGTGACACCACAAATAATGTTGTCGAGTATAGTGCAGTTATTGAGTTGCTTTGCAACGCATTGTCATTGGGTATCTCTCATCTTCGGGTCTATCTAGACGCTCAACTGGTTGTGTCGCAGCTAAACAGAATATACCGGGTTCATGATCCAAATTTACACCGACGATTCCTTAGGGTACGTCTCTTAGAATGCAACTTTGATTATATTACATATTTTCATGTTCCTAGGAGATTAAACCAAATCATAGATACTCTAGCTAATCACATTTTAGATTGGCATCTTTCCCACATATAAAAATATCATGGACATAAACATGTAAATACATTTTTTCACACATAATCCATAACACAAAAAAAGATATAAAAACCATATATAAACATCATAAAATCCTCAGAGTACATAGATGGACGCAATCGCCTCAAAAGTGGGAACAGTAACGAGTCACCGGGATTATGTCCTCAAAAAAATATATACAACAAGGTGCTCGTAGCACATAAAGAATCTAAAGTCTGTTTAGGGCCTATGGGCCTTGTTATAATCATCTACAACGCGGGCTAAATGCCTAAACAATTGGACCCATGTCCAAGGTGCTACCACAACATGAGTCTGCATGGATGGCGGTAGGTCCTCTATCTCTGCCATCGGGACTGTGCGAGTGAGCGCAATAAAGTTCCGCTCAATTCTCCTAAGGAACCTCTCGGCCTCTCCTACTGGGAGGTTCCCTGCTACTGCTGCTCCCCCATTAGCGACAGCTACGGCTTCCGACCATGGGAGACGCATGTTTCGTGCATAGTCGGCAGGTCGCACGGCTCCCACATCTGCACGCAATACACGTTTACCCATCAAATACTCTGGCATACAAAAGATGATATATATAACAAAAAGACATAAAAATTACATATGCAAACAAAAAACTATACAGGTGGAGACTTACCCATCTCCCCTCGCTCCTCACCAGGAGGCACGGGTATCTCTGGATCTCTCAAAAAGTCAATCCCCGCATATGGGTAGTCCTCGATAGCATGGATCTGTTGTGACAGCCAAGCAAAAAATTCATCGTCGAAGGCCTCAACGATCCTTCTGCCACCCTGTCGCGGCAGTAACACTGCCCATCTGCATGCTACGAGGAAAGAGGCCAGATGTCCTCGTACTGCAATCTGAGGACTGAAGCACGGAACTCTTTCGAAAAATAATGAACACAAGATAGTCCCGAACCCAAAGTTCCTCTGTTTCCACTGTCAGCAATCTGTCAATTGCCTCTTCATACACTCCAGCAGTGTAGTACTCCAATCAAAAATTTGTGCATTCATGCACTGGATAGCACAGTTCATCTGTCCGTGCGAAGCCTGATGCACGGCTGCTTTGCCGGTAATCCGCCCAATAAGCAATAAGATAGTCTATAGTGCGAGGTTGGTAATCTTGCTAATAGGTACCGAGGAACCTCTACGATCGGTCCCAGCCTCACAGTACTCATCTATCAGCTCCGAGACCTTGCTCGGCCCCGCAGGAAAAGTATGAAAGTTGACTGGTTCCCCTCTCCTTAAGAGGCCAGTCAGAAAGTAAATATCCTCGATGGTGGGCACCAAGGATTTCCCCTCTAGCATAAACTCCTTTGTGTCAGGGTGCCAGTAATCAATCAAGGCATTCAGTAGCCTTGGTTGCACACGCATGAACGGACATAAAAAGAATTTGATCAAACCGCATTGCATCAACACGGCCACAACATTCGCATCTGCAGCCACCAACTCACTGATTGCCTCATGCTCCCTTTCCCTCCACTGGACATACATCCTACCAACACAACAAGGTAAAGGAGGGTCAATACTTCTTTCCATTTATTTTTTCATCACTCCGGGGGGGTACACGCGGCCTATAGAGGTGACAGTCACATGTACACGTGTGAAGGCTTTGCTCTGCACAAGTGTACACGTGGGTTGTCTCTAGACAGCCCGCGTGTACCTAGGGCCGACCTTTTGGAGGTTGATGCCCACCCAAAAAATAAATTAAATGCTAAAATGGAAGTATTGAATAGCTAGATAAGGGAGTTTGTACTTACTTGGTCCAAGCAGAAGTTCGTTTCATCCACTGTAGCTCCCAGAATCACGATCTTTGGCAAAGGGGGTCTTTTGGCTCCAGAGTCAATTTCCAAATCAGCAATGGTGATAATGAGCTGCCAGCTTCTAT
>JZKD02S1920138.1:78303-90657 GCA_000966675.3 Picea glauca | reverse complement strand
GACATTTGTTATTTTGCAGATGGCACCTCCTGGTTCCTGATTCTTGGGCTCACTCATTCAGCATATCTGTATAGATTGGTAAAATATTGGTAATGTATTTCAGCCATCAGATGCTCTTCTGACCTCACACATTAGGGGGCATCTGTTATAACCCTAAATTGCACAACACATGCTTACCTGGCATCAGGCCAACTCACATCCCTTCATTACCAAAACATCTACTGAACAACCTCTGTGAAAATCCTCTTGGGTCAAGGCCCATGCGCCCTAACCCATTATTGTGCGCGTGTGCACGCTGGCAGGCCCACTAAAGCCCATGTGTACCTAACCAAACACAAAAATAGGAATGCTTCCGATGGGACAAAAAGCTATGGGTCAGTTAACTGAAACTTCCGGCCATGCATGGCCGAGAGTTCGTCCAAAACCCTAGCTCCTTCTAGCCTATAAAAGAAGGGGTAGGGTTACCATTTGGGAAAAGGGAAGAATATGGCGAAGAAACTTTGCCCATTTGCCAAATCCATTGTCCCAACCCTTTAGCCTTTCCTCAAGCCAAAAAAGAATTAACGCAAAGCAGTTGGAGGACAAAAGAAGAGGAGGAGCCCAGGATCAGGATCAAGGAGCGGTGGCCAGTCTCGACTTTGATTGTAAGTTGATTCATTTTGAAAATAATAAAAGAATACTTTTCCCATCCCAATGCATGAGTTATCTATGATTTGTTTAATTTGTGCTTAATTTCTAACCCTCAAGTAGAAAAGTAGTGTGCATGCATCGTTGTTTGTTTTGATTACAGGTTATCGTTGGAAGGAGAAGCACTAGAAAACGGACAAAAGTGCAATGGAGGATCTACACCAAACATCAGTAACAAGGTTGGTAGTTCCTTTCCATGTATGTATTGTGAAAGAGGGGTTTAAATTTCGGGTGGTAGGTTAAAAAGTAATTTCTTTACGGTCAAAATCTGCATGCAAGTCTGACCCTAGTTTGCTAGTCCGTAGGGTATTTTTCCCAACAACACCGACAAACAAGTACCATCTTGGACTAGTACACATGGGGAGATGATCATTTTGGACCTCCACGGGGCTGAAGATCCCATCAAGTGGATATTGAGACCCCATCAGGGGGACATACAGGATGGAGATGGATCCAGAGCATTGTAGCAGAAGAGAAGAGGACGTTCCACCAGAGGCACCCCGACAGAGCTTGACCTAGGGGGGATGACCCTTTCTTAGTGGAACGTTGGCATTTGGAGGCCTAGGCCATCACCACCTTGGCCATGACATCATCTAGCATCATGGACGTTTAGGGCAGGCAGACTAGGTAGTAGTGGCACGTGTGGCAGGTTGGAGAAGCTCAGGGAGGGCTAACGTTTTTCTCCAAGATGCCCCATCTGCCCTTAAAAAGGGATAACGTCTCCCTTAGAGGGGATTTTACTCTCCTTTCTTCTTTATTTAGGATTTAATTGGACAATTTTATGTAAAACAATATGATTTTGGCCTTGTCGGCCTTTTACATGACCTAAAAAGTAAAATTAGGTCATGATATTGTATAAATGGAGGATTTTCTAATTCATTTTTTCATCAGAACTCATTCACCACTTGGTGAGGTCTGCAATTTGCACCCTCTCTTGGGTATTTGGCTGATTTAGTGAGGCGCACTTGTTGAAGGAAGAATTTTTTGGCATTTTATGGTGTTTCTCTTGAAGGAAGGTGTTACAACTAGGGTTTGCATGGTTATTTCTTGATGAATTGTAAGTATTTTTCTGCAAAACTTCTTGAATGAATGGTTGTAGTCTAATTTCTTGCATATGTTTATGAATTTTGTTGAATCAAAACCCTAGGTGACAAGCACACAAGTAGGTCCTTGTCTCATGTCCCCTGATAAAGAAAGTTTTAGCCATTGTTGAGGAAAGAAAGAGCTTGGTCGTAGCTACACTGCTATTTCCTCTTCCCCTTTGCTAGTCGTACTCTTTTGAACTCAAGAAGGAGGAGACGTCCCAGGCCTAGGTTATCTACACTTAGGGTTGTTTTCTTCTAGGGTTTGATGATAGAGCCTTGCTGTAGCAACACTCTCCCTCATTAGACTTTCTTGTCTTGATTTTATCCTTTATGCTAGCCGTTTTTGCCATCTAAGGAAGGAGGAGAGAGCACGAGGCCTTGCCATAGCAACACCAGAGTGATCCTCTGTCCCCTAGGGTTTTGATTCTGAGGCCTTGCCATAGCAACACTTCAGAACTCTTCCCTCTAGTCCTTAGGCATCCTCCTTCAACCCTTGCATCCTCTACTAAATTGACTCCATTTTACCCTAAAGGCACTGATCTAAAGTCCTTCAGCGTTGAAGTGAAACTTGATCACAACACTCTCAGAACCTTGAATCAAAACCCTAATTTCACTAACCCTAGCCTAGACTAATCTACTAACCCTAAGTTTTGATGTCATCCTTGGCTATTATATCATTGATGCAACAACATTTTGTCTTTTGAGAAATTGAATGGTGATCTAAGGCATTTATTAGATGATGTGTTGATTGGTTACATTAAATTCCATATTGTCCTAATATTTATTGGTGAAGTGGCATTACTTTCATAGCTATATGGATAAACATTGACTTCGTCAACTTTTATTGCCATAATTGCTTATGTATATTTATCATATAGTCTTATGAAGTACTAACCCATTGAAATAGATTGCATATATCAGTTTGTTGTTTCTTTGTTCTAGGCAGGTACACTTCATTGGGTGTTTTACTTCATTATTGGTTATTTAGCCGGGAATATCTGATTGGTGATGACTCTTAAGGGGGGGAAATCTTATCTTTGTCTTATTAGCCTCTTGCCTCTTCAAAACCCCAGGTCACTGGGGACGTCTCCCCTGGGCCTAACCTCCCTAAAGAGAAAGAACCATCCCATTGTGGTGACATTGGATGGGATTGGTTCCTGTTATGCCAGTTTGGCCTTCTATCTTATAGCCTTTCTCCTAGCTACAAACTGTGTGATAACATTTTGGCACCGTTGCCGAGGAACACTGAGTCAATTCTCCTCAAGACGACACTTTTTGGTAAGCCTTGCCTCAAGAGAGTCTTATTCTTACAAGCTTACCTGGCGACTCCACTTAGGGAATTTTCCCTTATCTTTTGATAGTTTCAAGAAAATTATCTGGAAACTCTGTTGATGATGAAGCCAACTATGACTTCACAATGGGATCCTGGGAACTACAAGCCTTTAGAGATGAGAAAAATCCCAGGATACACATGAAAAATTCCCTTGATAAAAGGAATATGGCTCCCTAAATTCACTGGTAGCGATGTGGAAAGAGCTGATTTTCATATGAATGATTTTTATTCTTATTTTGGACTCCATCCTGTCAGTGATGATGCCGAAGATGTAGTGATGAAATTTTTTCCCACCACTCTTCACGTGAATGCTAAAAAATGGTATGATGATCTTCTCGATGCTAGCATCACCTCCATGAGCCATCTAGAAGAAGTCTTTCTCAAACAATGGGGAATAAAATTGGAAGAGATCCAAACATTGCTAAAAAGACTCCACTACGGAAAACAATCTAAAAACGAGACTGTTTTCAACTTTCGAAATAGATTTGAGAGTGTGTTGTACCAGCTTCCTAGAGACCGTTATCCTAAGGATAAGGACCTTGTGTATCTCTTTACCAATGCACTCTTGGTGCATTTGGGGTTTCTCCTGAGTAAAAAGAATCCAAAGACACTCCATGAAGTTGGCAACATGGCCTTACAAATCGAGGAAATTATCTTTTTGTCCATAATAAAAAACGTTTTTTCCCTAGGAAGCAATATCAATGATTATGAAGATACCGCATACACTCTCGATTTGGAGAAGCTAGTTTCCCTTGAGACTTCTACTACTGATTTTCAAGAAGAGGGGAAAAAAGTTATTGACTTACCCTAATTTCACTAACCCTAGCCTAGGCTAACCTACTAACCCTAAGTGCTCACGTCATCCTTGGCTATTATATCATTGATGCAACAATGTTTTGTCTTTTGAGCAATTGAATGGTGATATAAGGAATTTATTAGATGATGTTTTGATTCGTTACATTGAATGCCATATTTTCCTAATATTTATTGGTGAAGTGACATTACTTTCATAGCTATATTGATAAACATTGACTTCGTCAACTTTTATTGCCATAATTGATTATGTATATTTATCAGATAGTGTTATGAAGTACTAACCCATTGAAATAGCTTGCATATATCAGTTTGTTGTTGCTTTGTTCCAGGTAGGTACACTTCAATGGGTGTTTTAATTCATTATTGGATGTTTAGCTAGGAATATCTAATTGGTGGTGACTTGTGAGGGGGGGAAATCTTATCTTTGTCTTATTAGCCTCTTGCCTCATCAAAACCCCAGGTCACCGAGGATGTCTCTCGTGGGCCTAACCTCTCTAAAGAGAAAGAACCATCCCATTGTGGTGACATTGGGTGGGATTGATTCCTGCTACGTCGGTTTGGCCTTCTATCTTATAGCCTTTCTCCTAGCTACAAAATGCGTGTTAACAGTGACCTTTGACAAGACTAGAATGTTCTGGAAGAAAGAAAATAAATGAAAGTAACCCTAGATGAGATTTCAACTAACGAGAGATAATTAATATTAATTAATTAGTACTGTTATCCCCCACTTTCAGGGATAACTAGGAGATCATGTCTCGAAGCCCACATGTCCTAGACATGGAGTACCGAGAGTAGGATTGACTTTAGCATGGCCCTGGAGGGTCCACCTTTTCTCCCTTCCAACATCTTTATCCTACCAGCAGTAGCAGTATCCTCCACCACCATCATCTTGGTCTTGTGTCAGAGAGGGTTCTTGCTTCACGAGGTAATTAGTTCAGGTATCATGGTATGTGTCACTTTGATCATCAAAATCATTGAATGTATGCATCTAATTCCTTTTATTTCTAACAACTACTTGGATCTTACACTTGCCCACTTGACCATGTTTTGGGGATTGACAATATGTCCTAGTAAGCTTGTGTTTGTTGGTTTTGGTTAGACATTGGGGGTTGTCTCTGAGAATCCATCGTCTGCTCCCTTCACAATTTCACTTTTTCATCTTGTTTCCCGCTCACCTGTCCCATTACACTTGTCTGGGCAGTGGGTTGGCCTACTTATAGGGTTGCACCTTATCTAGTGGGAAGAAGGGGCTAAAGGACCATAAGGTAAAATCAAGCTAGTAAAAGATAAAATCCTAAGAATAAAACCTCGAGATGCTTCACCCAGGGATCCCCGAGAAAGCAATAAAAGGATTCTCAACAAGAAACAAGATGGACCCTAAAAAATAATAAAAACAAATACCTAACCAGAGGATAGGGGGTCTCATCACGAGCCAACCTATTAGTTCCATGGGTACCTAGCAGTATGACATTTCCATCAACTGGTTACCATGCCAGGGCAGTGACCTTTGGTTGCATGGCCAAGGGAAAGGGGGTCTCATAACGAGCCAACCTTCTCATTTTTGTGAAAGTACTTGTGGGTAACATTGTCACCACTGGTCACCACGTGAGGGCAGTGTCCTCTGATTATCTCTTGAGCAAAAAGAAAGAAAAAAGCAATAAAAAATGAAATAAAAAAAGAATAAAAGGCATGAATGGACTTGGAAATAATTACATCCATGACAAGTACAACTCGCCTTATACAAAGGCACCCACAGGTAACATCTTGCATCCCTGACCTGCATTGCACCCACCTTCTTGGACATCCCTTGACCACTTCATCCACTTACATGGCTTGGAAAAGGTCTCTTCCGGGAACTTCCCTTATTCAGTGGACACTAGCTCAATAGGATGCCTTTCCCTTTTCCAAGACTTGTATTGTAGGTTTTTGTAAATTCTTTGAGCTATTGATTGATCTATCAAGGGTTTTATGCTTATGTTTAATAAAATTGATAATGAAATGTGATTTACATTTCTATGATCCCTGTGACTGATGAGCCCATGGAGGGCATATCCTTTGATGTGCAGGACCATGCCCAACGGAAATGTACCATCTTGGACCAGTACACATGGGGAGATGATCAATTCAGACCTCCATGGGGCTGAAGAGCCCATTAGGTGGATGTTGAGACCCCATCAGGGGTATATACAGGATAGATATGGATCTGGAGCTTTACATCAGATGAGAAGAGGATGTTCCACCAGAGGCACCCCGACAAAGCTTGATCTGGGGGGGATGACCCTTTCTCAGTGGAATGTTGGGCTTGGAAGGCCTAGGATGTCACCACCTTGACCATGACCTCACCCAACATTATGGACATTTTGGGAGGCAGATTAGGCAACAGTGGCACGTGTGGCAGGTTGGAGAAGCCCAAGGAGGGATAACGTTTTTCTCTAGGACACCCCATCTGCCAAAAAAGTGGCTAACATCTCCCTTGGAGGGGATTTTATGCTCTTTTCAGCTTGATTTAGGATTTAATTTGACAATTTAATGTAAAACAGTATGATTTTGGTATTTTGGCCTTGTCGGCCTTTTACCTGACCTAAAATGTAAAATTAGGTCAAGGTTTTGTATAAATGAGGGATTGTCACTCTCATTTTTCGTCATCACTCATTCACTCCATAAGGAGGTTTGAAATTTGCACCCTCTCTTGGGTATTTGGCTGATTTATTGAGGCACACTTGTTGAAGGAAGACATTTTTAGCATTTTATGGTGTTTCTCTTGCAGGAAGGTGTTACAACTAGGGTTTGCATGGTTATTTCTTGGTGAATTGTAAGTATTTTTCTGCAAAACTTCTTGAATGAATGGTTGTAGTTTAATTTCTTGCATGTATTTATGATTTTTCTAAATCAAAACCCTTGGTGACAACCACACAAGTAGGTCCTTGTCTCATGTCCCCTGATAGAGAATTTTTCATCCATTGAAGAAGGAAGAAGGATCCTAGCTATAGATACACTCTTATTTCTTCTTCCTCTTTTGCTAGTCGTACTATCTGAAGCCAAGAAGAGTGAGACGTCCCTGGCCTAGGTATACTACACTAGGGTCGTACTCTGTCTATGGTTTGCTGAAAGTCTTTACTATAGCAACACCTTGTCTATTCAAACCCTCTTGTTTTGGTTTTATGCTTTATTCTTGAGCTAGTCATTTTTCCAAGGAGGAGAGAGCACGAGGCCTTACTATAGCAACACCAAAGTGAGCCTCTCTCCCCTAGGGTTTTGATTTTGAGGCCTTGCTTTAGAAACACCTCAAAACTCTTCCCTATAGTCCTTAAAATCTTCACCTCCTTCAACTCTTGTGTCCTTCACTTTTGACTCCATTAAACCCTAAGGCACTGATCTAAAGTCCTCCAGCATTGAAATGAAACTTGATTACAACACTCTCAAACCCTTTGAATTGAAACCCTAACTACTAACCCTAGTCTAAAAGCTAACCCTATTAACCCTAAATTGTTGTCGTCATCTTATGTTATTACATCATTAGTGCAACATCATTTTGTTTATGAGCAATTGGATAATGATTAAAGCATTTATTGAATGAAGTATTGATAGGTTACATTGAATGCCATTATTGTTCCAATATTTATTGGTGAAGTGTTATAATTTTCATTGCTATTGATAAACATTGACTTTGTTAACATTTATTGCTAATTGCTTATATGTTATTCAGATAGTCATCTATTATATGAAGTATTAACCCCATTGAGATATAGCTTGCATATATCAGTTTGTTGTTGCTTTGTTCTAAGTAGGTATACTTTCTTTGGGTGTTTACTTTAAATTGGCCTTTGGCTGGACTATCTCTTTGGGTGGTGACTTGTGAGGGGGAAACTTATCCTTGTCTTTTTATCCTCTTGCCTCCTCAAAACCCCAGGTCACCGGTGATGTCTCCCTTGGGCCTCACCTCCCTAAATAGAAATAACCTTCCCATCATGGTGACATTTGGTGGGATAGGTTCTTATTATGTCAGTTTGACCCACAAAATGCGAGCCTTCTATCCTTGCTACAAACTGCATGATAACATTTTGGCATCGTTTCCAGGGAACACTAAGTCAAACATTCCTCAGATGACACATTTTCAGTAAGACTTGCCTCATAAGCCTTATCTTACAAGATTACCTGGCGACTCCACTCAGAGTGTTTTCCCTTTATATTTTTGATGATTTCAAGAAAATCATATGGCGACTCCACAAATATCTAATGACGACCTGTAGTGGGCGTTAGTATATATATTCATCTACTATGACATCTCCAAATCATGTCACCCCTGTAAGTTCTCCCAAAAGGTCTCATAAAGAACTCTTTAGACCTTTACACTTAGCTAACACCCAAGGGGGGTTACATGATCTACCCAAGAAGGTCGAATCAAGGATACCTAAGTTTTCAGGAGAAGATGGATCCTATGGAAATTCTCATTGGACCAAATTCTATGATGCATTCCAATTTCACCAATGTGGACAAGAACACCCTGATGTATTTTTAAGGCTCTTTGTGAGATCACTCACCGAAAGTGCTAAAAGATGGATTAAAAAACTCCCAAAAGGAAGAATCAAAACCCTTGAAGATATTGAACAAGTCTTTAAGAAAAATTGGTGTGAAAAAGAAAGCATGGATTACCTTTACTCTCAATATACTGATATTTTCAAGGCTTCTAGTGATGGAAATAGGGATTTCAATGACAGGTTCAATATTCTCCTCAAAAAGATCCGACCTAGCTTCTCGGAAGAAGCTATCCTCCGACACTACTTGAACTCGTTGGAAGGAGTCTTGTGGTTTACTCTCAAAGATCGGTCACCCTCGACTCTAGAAGAAGCACAATATTTTGCTTATCAGATTGAGAGGAACTTTGAATTCGAAGAATACATCTATCAGGTTAATATCTCACACAATAACAACTCTTGGAAATCTAGTGATGAGGATATCCCAAAAATCCTTGAGGTAGAACTCATGCCTCCCAAAAGGAAATAGAGCACAACTTTCTTAGGCATCGATGATGTCTTGAACTTTTCAAGACAACAAGAACCATCTGAGGGTTTGGGTATGACCACTCATAAAAAACCTAATTTTGAAGTTTCCTTGTTTGTCTTGAACACACAAATGTTGGAAAACCAATATATGAGCGAAACCAATAAGGATCATAAAAATAGGTCTGAAGAGCCCCGAGTACATAGTGGAACCAATTTAAGCATGAGTATGTCCTGTATCTTGCAAAGGGTTAAAATAATTTGTGAGATGTTGAAAACTTCTTTTCTAACAAAGAAAGACATGGATGACAAATTATCTTTTGAGGGGATTCCCACACTATTACAAACCGGTCGTGTTGAGCAAGATTTGCAAACACCTTTTTCCTTATTAACAGATGATCTTGAACCCAGTGACTGTAATTCAGTGGATCCTTACTTCTTACAAGGTTATCCCACTTTTCCCTTAACAGAAGAAGATACAAATTGGGGTGATTATCCCGATGATACCTCTGATGTCTCTGAAGATTTGGATGAATATGTCTATCCAGTACAAAGAGTAGTTGGTTTCGTTTAATGGAACGAAAATGTTTTCAAGGACATAGAAGTCCCAAACACCTTAAAACCTACCAACATTGTGGATGAAATCCCTTGGTGTTTTCAATGCAGTGAAGCACATTGGGAATATGAATGTCCTTACAGTGATAGTGGCCATCAACAAGTGAAAAATATAGGCCATGTCATAGAAGGCCCTCAGATAAATATCATAGCTAAAGAACATCAAGAGGCCATAAAAGAAGCGGCCAGGAAAGCCAGAATGGCGGTAATAAACAACCTAGACCAGGAATCAAAAGAAAAATTGAAGAAACAAGAGTTCCAGGTGTATAGAAGAAAGAAACTGGGCYRACCTACCGYTGAAGAAACAAAACCCCCATCCTTGGATGTTCTTCTTCCTGAAACATCCAAGACTGAAAGGGTTAACTTGAAATTTGACTTTGAAGGGGCACTATCCAAGATGCATGTAACCATTCCCCTGAAAGAGGTCATTAGGGTGCCATCGATCAAAGAACGTTTTGACAATTTTTTTCAAGGATCAGATGGAACCATGGACCCCCCTATCATGTTGCAAGTCGATCACTTCAGGGTCCAATACAGTGAAATTCCCCCCTTCTTCATGACTTTAATAATGAACAAAAAGAGTCTCAACAACTGCATGTTCGATACAGGGGCAGGTGCCAACATAATGTCCTTTAAAGCCATGCAACAACTAGGTTTGAAATTCACATGACCTTATAGGAATGTGTGTGGTTTTGAGTCTAAAGTGATATCCACACATGGGGTGATTGAGAATGTCGAAGTTTTCCTTAAAGAATACCCCGAGAAAGTCATCCACGTGGACATTCAAGATGTGTGGGGGATGTCATTATCTAGGAAGTTTGCCTCAGAGCTTGGAGGTACTCTTGAGATGGACCTCACTTACGTGAATATACCCTTGAAAGATGGAACTAACGGTCATCTCCAGAACATACCTGTGACTACAACTCATGTGCAAGAGCCTAGTGAGTCCATCAAAGATGACAAAGCACATGACGAGACCAGACAAACTCTTCATGAGTATTTTGATCAGATCAAATGGCCCAAGAAAGAGGAATACCAACAAATCCTAGACGAGCTCAAAGGGAAGGAAGTTGGGACTATGAAGATACTGAAGAAGGTAGAAGATGATGTACAGATCCGTCCGTCCCAGCAGGAAGTATTTACAGTAGAATCCCACCCACCTCCCTCTGCACAATACACTAGGGTTTTTCAAGGAACAACCAATTTCAAAATCAAAGAGTACAAGGAGGGGGACATAGTATGGATGTGGGATGCCAATAAAGGGGAGCCTACTAATATGAAAGGAAACACTCATTTTTGGCTTGGCCCTTTTAAGGTTGGAAGAAATTCGGTTAATGACTCTTATTACCTATCTACATTGGAGGGACGAAAACGCACAGTGCCTATCAGCGAGTGCCTCCTCAAACCGCACCAGGGTGGGGTGACCTGACATCATAGGTAAGTAGGCATTTTGCATTCATGTATTATACCATTTGCATTCCATGTTAGTTTTTTTTCACATTCACATCTATTGATTGTTTTATTTCAATCTTTATTTTTATCTATATATGTTGGGGTGGCATTACCAGCCCATTTTGTTACTGATGCTTCTACTTGAGATCAAGTAGTTATGCCAGAGATGTTGAGGTCCTCATGCACTCTATCGTGAGCACATATCCCCGAGTTGGAGCCAGATGTTGTCCCCCACTTTCATGGATAACTAGGAGATCATGTCTCGAGGCCCACAAGTCCTAGAAATGGATTACCAAGAGCAGGATTGAATTCAGCATGGCCCTGGAGGGCCCACCTTTTCTCCCTTCCAGCATATTTATCCTATCAGTCGCAGTAGCATCCTCCACCACCATCAGCTTGGTCTTGTGTCAGAGAAGGTTCTTGCTTCATGAGGTAATTAGTTCAGGTATCATGGTATGTGTCACTTTGATCATCAAAACCATTGAATGTATGCATTTGATTCCTTTTATTTCTAACAACTTCTTAGATCTTACACTTTCCCACTTGACCATGTTTTGGGGATTGACAAGATTTCTTAGTAAGCCTATGTCTGTTGGTTTTGGTTAGCCAATAGGGGTTTTCTTTGAGAAGCCATCGTTCATTCACTTCACAGTTTCACTTTTTCATCTTGTTTCCCGCTCACCTGTCCCATTACACTTGTCCTGGCACTGGGTTGACCTACTTCTAGGGTTGCACCTTATCTAGTGGGAAGAAGGGGCGAAAGGCCCAGAAGGTAAAAGCAAGCTGGTAAAAGATAAAATCTTAAGAATAAAACCTTGATATGCTTCGCCCAGGGATCCCCGAGAAAGAAATAAAAGGCTTCTCAACAAGAAACAAGACGGACCCTAAAAAATAATTAAAAAAAAGACCTAACCAGAGGATAGGGGGTCTCATCACGAGCCAACCTATTAGGTCCATGGGTACCTAGAAATATGACATTTCCATCAACTGGTTACCACGCCAGAGAAGTGACTTTTGGTTGCATGGACAAGGGAAAGGGGGTCTCATCACGAGCCAACCTTCTCCTTTCTGTGAAAGTACTTGTGGGTAACGCTATCACCACTGGTCACCATGCCAGGGCAATGTCCCCTGATTATCTCTTGAGAAAAAAGAAATAAAAAGAAATAAAAAATGAAATAACAAAAAGAATAAAAGGCATGAATAGGATTGGAAATAATTGCATCCATGACAGGTACATCTCGCCTTCTACAAAGTGTTGAAATGTCAACAAGAAACATGTGTCTAATTTAGTTTTCCCTTAATTAAATTAGACAATAAATATTAATCTATTATCTCATTCATAACTGAGTGATTTGGAATTGTAACA
>JZKD02S1920138.1:47938-72920 GCA_000966675.3 Picea glauca | reverse complement strand
TTTAAATTGCTTCCGCAATAATAGTAGAAGCGATTCTGTATTTAACAAGTTGTGGTAATTGTTAGATCAGGAGAATCGCAGGAATACATTAATTTGTATCGAAATTTCTACACAAAGGCACCCACAGGTAACATCTTGCATCCCTGACCTGTGTTGCACCCACCTACTTGGAAATCCCTTTACCACTTCGTCCACTTACATGTATTGGAAGAGGTCTCTTCCAGGAACTTCCTTTATTCAGTGGACACTAGCCCAATAGGATGCCTTTCCCTTTTCCCAGACTTGTATAGTAGGTTTGTGTAATGTCTTTGAGCTATTGATTGATCTATTAGGGGTTTTATGCATACATTTATTAATATTGATGATGAAATGTGATTGGCATTGCTATGATCCCTGTGACTGATGAGCCCATGGAAGGCGTAGCTTTTGATGTGCAGGACCATGCCCGATGGACAGGTACCATCTTGGACTGGTACACATGGGAAGATGATCAGTTCGGATCTCCACAGGGCTGAAGAGCCCATCAGGTGGATGTTGAGACCCCATCAGGGGGAGATATAAGATGGAGATGGATCCAAAGAATTACAATAGAAGATAAGAGGAAGTTCCACCAGAGGCACCCCGACAGAGCTTGACCTAGGGGAGATGACCCTTTCTAAGTGGAACATTGGCCTTTGGAGGCCTAGGACGTCACCACCTTGGCCATGATGTCACCCAGCATCATGGACGTTTGGGGATGGAAGATTACACACTAGTGGGACATGTGGCAGGTTGGAGAAGCCCAGGGAGGGATAACATTTTTCTCCAGGACACCCCATCTACCCTTAAAAAGGGATAATGTCTCCCTTGGAGGGAATTTTACTCTCTTTTCAGCTTGATTTAGGATTTAATTTGACAATTTAATGTAAAACAGTATGATTTTGGTATTTTGGCCTTGTCGGCCTTTTAACTAACCTAAAATGTAAGATTAGGTCAAGGTTTTGTACAAATGAGGGATTTTCACTCTCATTTTTCATCATCACTCATTCACTCCATAAGGAGGTCTGAAATTTGCACCCTCTCTTGGATATTTGGCTGATTTAGTGAGGCACACTTGTTGAAGGAAGACATTTTTGGCATTTTATGGTGTTTCTCTTGAAGTAAGGTGTTACAACTAGGGTTTGCATGGTTATTTCTTGGTGAATTGTAAGTATTTTTTTGCAATTCTTGAATAAATGGTTTTATTTTAATTTCCTGCATGTATTTATGATTTCGCTGAATCAAAACCCTTGGTGACAAGCACACAAGTAGGTTCTTGTCTCATGTCCCCTGATATATAATTTTTTAGCCATTGAAGAAGGAAGAAAGAGCCTAGTTGTAGCTACACTCCTTTTTCTTCTTCTTCTTTTGCTAGCTGTACTATCTGAAGCCAAGAAGAGTGAGACATCCCTGGCCTAGGTCTACTACACTAGGTACATACTCTTTCTAGGGTTTTCTGAAAATCCTTGCTATAGAAACACCTTGTCTATTCAAACCCTCTTGTTTTGGTTTTATTCTTTATTCTTGAGCTAGCCTTTTTTCCAGGAAGGAGGAGAGAGCATGAGGCCTTGTTGTAGCAACAATGGAGTGAGCCTCTCTTCCCTAGGGTTTTGATTTTGAGGCCTTGCTTTAGCAACACCTCAAAACTCTTCCCTCTAGTCCTTAAAATCTTTGCCTCCTTCAACTGTTGCGTCATTCACTTTTGACTCCATTAAACCCTAAGGAACTGATCTAAAGTCCTCCAGCGTTGAAATGAAACTTGATTACAACACTCTCAAACCCTTTGAATTGAAACCCTAACTACTAACCCTAGTCTAAAAGCTAACCCTATTAACCCTAAATTGTTTTCGTCATCTTATGCTAATACATAATTAGTGAAGCATCATTTTGTTTATGAGCAATTGGATAATGGTTAAAGCATTTGTTGAATGAAGTATTGATTGGTTACATTGAATGCCATTGTTGTTCCAATATTTATTGGTGAAGTGTTATAATTTTCATTGCTATTGATAAACATTGACTTCGTCAACATTTATTGCTAATTTTTTATTTGTTATTTAGATAGTCACCTATTATATAAATTACTAACCCCATTGAGATGTATCTTGCATATATCAATTTGTTGTTGCTTTGTTCCAAGAAGGTATACTTTCTTTGGGGGTTTACTTTAAATTGGCCTTTGGCCAGACTATCTGTTTGGGTGGTGACTTGTGAGGGGGAAAATTATCCTTGTCTTTTTATCCTCTTGCCTCCTTAAAACCCTAGGTCACTGGGGATGTCTCCCCTGGGCCTCACCTCCATAAATAGAAAGAACCTTCCCATCGTGGTGAAATTGGGTGGGATAGGTTCCTGTTACGCCAGTTTGACCCACAAAACTTAAGCCTTCTATTCTTGCTACAAACTGCACAATAAAAAGTACCCAAAAGGAGAATTCGGCCCAGGTAAGTCTACCAGAAAAACTATAAATATAGGGTGCCAGTTTCTCATTTGACACACTCTCAGAATTGTAGAATTCACTTATGCACACAGTTTGGCAGTCTTGTGCACAAGTCCTAGGGAAGGTGTTGCGCTAGTTTTGGGTTGGACTCTCTGATCAGCTTTGGTTACTTCTTGCTTGGTGCATTAGCCTTGCTTGGCTATTGGATTGCTACCCAGATTTTTCTCTCTGTCAAGGTCAAGGTGCTCGGAGGGTGGCTTCGGCGTATGGTTGGGTTACAATAGTGATATTGTCAATGGTAAAATGAGCACATCCTTTCATATACTAATGAAGAGAAAGAAGGAATGGAAGGGGATGAAGACAATGTTAGGGTTTCTGCAACTGCTCCTGCTAGTAACTCTAGCGACAATGTCTTGGAAGCTACTCCTACTAGTAAACCTAGCAACAGTTCCTCAGTGAGCTCAGTATCCTAATGGCTATGCTTCCTTCCAGTGTTTAGACTGAATGAAGGAGGTGTGGGCCCATAACTTGTTAGAATATGAAAGGATGTGTTCATTTTACCATTGATAATATCACTATTGTCACCCAACCATAGGCCGAAGCCACCCTCCAAGCACCTTGAACTTGATAGAGAGAAGAATCTTGGTAGCAATCTAATAGCCAAGCAAGGCTAATGCATCAAGCAAGAAGTAACCAAAGATGAACAGAGAGTCCAACCCAAAACTAGTGCAACACCTTCCCTGAGACTTGCCCACAAGACTTCCAAACTACAGTGCCCACAAGTGACTTCTGTGATTCTGAGAGTGTGTCAAATGAGAGACTGGCACCCTGTATTTATAGTATTCTTGGCGGATTTGCCTGGGTCAACTTCTCCTTTTGGGTAAGTGCTTTTGTCTCCAAGCTCTACCTTGTACGATGTCTTCTTCTCATTTGGATTTGAGAGTCTGTCTTGATCTCCCGTCATGTGCCTAGAATCTCCACTATCGATTATCCACATGTCATCTTCAATCATTCCAGTGAGTGTTGAATAGTGTAGAATATTGATCTTTTCACTCATGTCTTCGGTTGACTGGTAGCTGGTCATGCCTTGATCCAAAACTTCAACTTTGAAATTTTTGTCTTCTGAGGGAGCCAAAAGGTGTGATGAATTAGAGTGACTCTGAATATCTTCTGCTTGAGTGAGATGCTCCATCACAAGGTGTCGGATCTGAGATTTAGGGTTTCTGTAACTTCTCCTGCTAGTAACCCTAGCGACAATGTCTTGGAAGTTGCTCCTACTAGTAACCCTAGAGGAAGTTCCTCAGTGAGCTCAATATCCTAATGGCTATGCTTCCTTCCAGCATTTAGACTAAATGAAGGAGGCATGGGTCCATAACTTGTTAGAATATGAAAGGATGTGCTCGTTTTACCATTGACAATATCACTATTGTTACCCAACCATAGGCCGAAGCCACCCTCTGAGCACCTTGACCTTGACAGAGAGAAGAATCTTGGTAGAAATCCAATAGCCAAGCAAGGCTAATGCACCAAGCAAGAAGTAACCAAAGATGATCAGAGAGACCAACCCAAAACTGGCGCAACACCTTCCCTAGGACTTGCACACAAGACTGCCAAACTGCAGTGCGCACAAGTGACTTCTATGATTCTGAGAGTGTGTCAAATGAGAGAATGGTGCCCTGTATTTATAGTATTCCCGACAGATTGCCTGGGCCGACTTCTCCTTCTGGGTACTAATTAATTCATATTAATTATCTCTCTTTAGCTGACATCTCATCTAGGGTTACTTTCATTTCTTTTCTTTCTTCCAGAACATTCTAATCTTTTCAAAGGTCACAATAGAGGTTAAGTGGATGGCCTCCATCTTTCTCATGGGGTTAAGCTGCAGGTAAGTATCCAGCTTCTGCACCCATGATTGTGCTATCATCTTGACCATACCATCAAAGTATGGAATCTCTATCTTTCCTGCCCTTTGTTCAAACTCAAAACTGCACCTATGGTTCGTCCTAGGCTGATTTCTGAACCTGAGTTGGCAATACTGATCTAGGGACATCTGTCTTTGAACTCTCATATCCAAGCTATAGTATTCCTTGGTACTCCTGGCCAATTTTTCTACAAAGTCTTTGACCTGTTCATGTTGCCCTTGCTCATCTGTGAATGAGGGCATGTACGGTCTGGGGTTAGCTCTGCTACCCGAGTGTCAGCCTAGCTGTTCATATGTGAACACTGGCATGTATGGCCTAGGATTGAATCTGCTACCCATCGGTCCATGGGACGTGATACCTCCTAGACTTCCTTCAGATCCTGGTGCTTTCTCCAGGTTATATCTGATTTCCTCATGGGTTCCACCAGAACCACTAGCCTCCTTATTCCCATACGTATTAGGATCCTTCCCTCGATGGGTTACTTGCAACAGAAGGTCAGTTATCTGAGATTGGTTCTCGTTCACCTTTTGTAGATTCTCGTCAACTTTCTTCAAGGTTTCAGAAATTTCGACCTGTCCCCTCTTATTGGTTTCCTGATACTCATCCAAGTGTTGGACCAATATGCTTTCTGTGCGGTTCATGTTTTACTGGAACTTACCAAATTCGGCTACTAAGAAAGGAAAGTCCTGAAGCTCATCGTCATCCCCTGAACCTTCCATTTCTACCTCTATTTTACTGTTGTTTTTCTTCCTTCGACCCATAAAAATTCCACTGTACCTCTGCATGCACCAATCCCTCCATAGGTTTGGAGTATCGAAGCTTTGATACCACTGTAATGATCCCAAGCCAAATTGTTTGCTTGGAATCACTAACTACCACTGATTTGTTGATGTGTAGGTGTTTATTGAGTTATTAAGTGCATACAAGATTCATCCAACACATAAATATCACAATATATTCAAGATATAGAAGCACAAGCAAAGATCTTACCTTTTTATTATGAGCAATGTAGGATCAATACAATAGATGGTCGATCTGGCATAAACCTCAGATGGCTGTACAAACAATAGATACAAGCTGCTAAAAAATGCTCCCGTCAATACAAAAGAAGCCTCAAAAGGTTGGATAAGTAATGAAGACCAGTACCAAGCAGATCTGAATGCCAACCCCTCCAGCTGAAGAGTGCCATGCTCCAAGTGAAGAATGAAGCCCTCAATTATTTGTCCCTGATGGAATAATACTGCAAACGAGCCCAAACTCAATCAAATAATAGATCAGGGCAGTGGGATCCTCCTCCTGAAGTTTCAAACCCAACGTCCAGGGCCCACCTCTCCAACTGCTGAATCTTCTAAGGGAGTTGTGCCCTCCTAAATAGTTGAAACCCTAGGCAACTTGTCCCTAAAGAAATACACCTCCAAATGACGTGAAACTCCTCGAGAATATAGATCGGGCTATGAGAATCCCGTGGGAGAAGTTTCAGACCCAGATCTCAAGCAGATTTCTCTATATCTAAGAAATACGTAAAAGTGGGATGTCCTCCTATCCTCCAAATCGTCCCAAGCTGATGCTGAAGATTGAGTGGTGATAACTCCTCAAGAAAACCCTCATGATGATGGAACACCTACAAATAAAACCCAACTGGTGAAATTCCCAATGCTCTTCCTGATTGGCTAGATCGAACCCTCCTCAATGGTATATTACGTCCTTGCTGGAAACTCCTCAACAGTACGACCCTGCTATCTTTTGAAGCTCTAGAAGGAGATATGCTGAGAGTAGAATGGTGTGGAGGAATCTTTCATCCCCGAGACCAAGCTGTGGAACAAGGTGAGTGGATATTTCACAACTGAGTTGCTCACAAGGGTTTGTACAACAAAACCCCCAAATTGAATGCTCAAGAGAAATAACAAGCAATATACCAAAATTAGAATGACTAATAGGTGCACCCCAGCCTCTTACTTATACTTTTCCTTCTAATTCTCTGCTGAGTTAGGTTAACTCCTAGGGTTAATCTTCTATTCTTCTGTTGATTTATCCTTTACTCCTTTATCCCTTTCATTTATTAAGCCAACTTAAAAATATAACTTTAGCCTCGTTGACTTCCCCCCTCAGTGTGAGACTATGACCTAGTGGGGGTGCCCAGGCCACTAAGTCTCCTCATCACCTCTCTAAGAGGTGGGGGACATTACAGTCTCCCCTGCTTGAAATTGCTTGTCCTCAAGAAATTCCAAACCTATTTCTCTTACCATGTGCTCTGGCTCCCAAGTGACATCCTCAATGGGTAAATCCTTCCACCTGATCAGGTACTCCTTGATGCTTCAGTTTCTGAGCCTCTTCTCTCAGACTTCTAGTACCTCCTCCAGAATCAAAAAAAGTTGTCTCTCCTCATCCATTGGGGGTAATACCTCAATAGGCCTGATGTGTTGACCGAGGACTTTCTTAAGGCATGAGACATGAAAAACGTTGTGAATTTTGCTGCCTTGTGGAAGCTCCAGCTCGTAAGCTACGACCCCTATCCTCCTGCTGACTCTGTAGGGTCCAAAAAAATGTGGTTGTAGTCTCTCTGCTCCGCTTCTTTTAATGGAAGCCTACCTGTATGGTTGCAGCCTCAAATAGACTAAATCGCCAACCTCAAAAGTCCGGTCAACTCTATGATTTTCTGCTTGGACCTTCTGCTGGTTTTGTGCCCTCTGTAGATGATCCTTCAATTCCTTGAGAATGTCTTGGCTCTGCTGTATCCAATCCTATACCATCGGTGCCCTGCTGTCACCAAATGAAATCTCTACAAATGATAAAGGATCATAGCTATACAAATCTCTGAATAGTGAAATGCCAATGGACATATGTTGGGTGGTGTTGTAGCAATATTCTCCCAAATGCAATCATCTGACCCATGCTTTATGTTGGCCTACCACATAGTTTATGAGATATCCTCCACACACTTGTTGACTATCTCCATCTGTCCATTTGTCTAAGGGTGATAGCTGGTGCTAGGGATAAAGGCCGTACCAACCAACCTGAATAACTCCTTCCAGAAAGTACTCATAAACCTGCTATCCCTATCACTAACAATGGTCTTGGGTAGGCCGTGCAACCTGAAAATCTCCCTGAAAAATAGTTCGTCCACTCGTGTTGCACTGAAGTCGGTAGCTATGGAAAAGAAGTGTGAAAACTTTGTTAACTTTTCCACCAATACAAATATGCAGTCTTTCCCTTGCATCTTTCGTAGCCCGGTGATGAAATCCATGGATATGATTTCCCATTTGTGCTCTGGAATGGGAAAGGTTTGCAAAAGTCCTGTTGGGTGCATGTGCTCACCCTTATTTTCCTGACATGTCATACACTCTTTGACGTGCCTAATCACATCCTCCTTGAGCCCTTTCTAAGAGAATCTTTCTCTCACCTGCCTGTACGTCTTGTTGATCCCCTGATGTCTCGCCATTGGTGAGTCATGGCATGCCTGCAATACTTTGGCCTTGAAGGTCGATCCAGAAACCAAGAAGATTCGGTATTTTTAGTAGATGAGGTCATTAATAACCTTGAAATCTTCATCTTGTACCTGTCCATCCAGTAGTTGGCATGCAAACTGATCCTCTGCATACTCCATCACTAGCTGGTCTTTCCAATCAATTGTTATCCTTGTTATGGCAAAGATGGATGGCCTCCTGGATAAAGCATCAGCCACCACATTATTCTTCCCTTTGATAAACTCAATGTCAAATTCATAGGCCTGTATTCTGCTTACCCATTTTTGTTGCCTCTCATTCAAGTCCTTCTGTTCCAATAATTATTTGAGACTATTATGATCTGACTTGACAACAAACTGAGCACCTACCAAGTATTGTCATAATTTGTCTAGTGCATGCATGATAGCCATCATTTCTTTGTCATAAATGTTGTAGAGTAGATCAAGACCCCAGAATTTTCGACTCTCGTAGGCAAGAGGGTTCCTTTTCTGCATCAGTACGGCCCCTATTCCTTCCCCGAATGCATCACACTCCAAGGTAAATGGGAGACTGAAATCTAGAAGGGATAAGACTGGGCACATACTCATCACCTTCTTCATCTTTTCCATCATTTTTTGAGCCTCCTCGTCCCACTTGAATGCTCCTTTCTTAGTCAAATTGGTCAAGGGTTCACACAATTGAGAGAACCCCTTGACAAACTTCCTGTAATATGTGCACATTCCCAGAAATCCTCTCAATTCTATGAGTGTCTTAGGAGTGGGCCATTCCATGATGGCTTCAATTTTCTCCTGATGTACATGTACCCCCTTTTCTATGATAATGTGTCCTAGATAAAGGACCTCCGTCATTCGAAACTCACATTTGGACTCCTTAGCATATAGCAACTATTCCTCCATAATTGACAAAATCTGGTCCAAATCCCTAAGATGCTCCTCCCATGTCTTACTGTAGATAAGTAGGTCATCAAAGAATACCAACAGGTGCTTCCTTAGCTGCTTGTTGAATACATGGTTCATACATGACTGGAACGTAGCAGGGGCATTGGTTAACCCAAAGGGCATCACCAGAAACTCATAATGACCGTAGTGACATCTAAAACCTATTTTTGAGATGTCTTCCTCCCTCATCTTGATTTGATGATAGCCAGAATGAAGGTCAATCTTAGTGAAGTATATGGCCCCATGTAATTCGTCCAATAGTTCATCAATCATTGGTATTGGGTACCTGTTTTTTATGGTCTTTTTATTTAAGGCCCTGAAATCAATGCACATCCTCATAGTGCCATCCTTCTTCTTCACCAACACTACTGAAGAAGCAAAAGGACTACTGCTAGGCCTGATGTGTCCCATGTACAGAAGTTCCTTGATGAACTTGTCTATATCGTCTTTGTACTTCTTGGGATTTTTGTATGGTGTGGTGATCACTGGTTTGGCCCCTTCCTCTAGCTCAATAATGTGCTCAAATCCTCTATCCGGTGGAACCCCCGGAGGAATAGGCCCAAACACCTTGTGGTGTTTGTCAAGGATTTCCTTGATTTCTGGAGTGTAATGAACCTTGCCTTGTTCATCCACACGTGTCACAATCCTGCATTCGACTTTATATACTATTTCATCCCTCTGGAAGATGGCTTCCATCCTCTTGGCCATGACTACCTTTGCAGCATTCCTTGTCATGCCCCGAAGCACTACTTTTTGTCCACCCTCCTCTGTGAATGAAATTTTCATCGTTTTGTAGTTGGTGGTGATAGGCCCAAATGTGTTGAGCCACTGAACTCCTAGGATGATGTTGGTATCCGGAAGGTCCATGACATAGATGTCCTATGTCAACTCATGCCTTCCCAAGGTAAGCTTTAGGCCCGAAATATATCTGTCACAGGGCATGGTGCTTCCTCCTGCAACCTCCACTTTGAATCCTTCAAATTCTACTGTGGGTATGTGCCTTCTCTTCAACAAAGATGCATCAATGAAGTTGTGGGAAGCTCCTCCATCAATCAAGACTATGACTCTCTGACCCTGCAAGACCCCCCTCATTAAGAAGGTGTTATACTTGGGCACTCCACTAATAGATGCCAAGGTGGCCATACTATCCTGTCCTGTGATTTGTTCCTCCTTTGCTGTCTCAGTGGTTTTTTCCTCCATGTTCTATATCTGTCCAATCTCATCTTCTTCTTCATTATCTGAAGTGACCTCAATGTAATGTACCTGTCCACGTCCCATGCACTTGTGTGAGGGATTCCATGGTTCCTTTCATGTGAAGCATAGTTGCTTCATTCTCAGTTCTCTCCTGGTGTTATCATCTATTCTACCATGACCCCTATCATAACCCTTAGGGTCACATCCTCCCTATTTTATTGGAGGCTTTTGATCTCTTCCACCATTGTTAAGAGGAGGTCTGGGTATGAATTTTGGTTTTGCAGCTGGACCGAAATCCCTCATCTTCTAAATGGCCTCCTGTAGGTTGGTAGGCTTGAAGGCCTTTACCCAACCCTTCAAGGGTTCCATCAACCCTTCTGTGAAAAGCATCATGAGCATGGTCGGGGACATATCTTGCACCATCACTACCAACCTCTGGAATTCATCAATGTATGCCTCAGCCGTACCTATTTGCTTGAGTTGGGTGAGCTCTCGAAAATGTAACTCAGGATCTCCTTGATCAAATCTGTCAATGAGCCTCTGAGTAAATTCTGTATAGGATACAATCTGGTTGTGGCCGAGTGTGGTGAGCCCATGATACCACCAGTCATGGGCCTTTCCATCCAAGTACATAGTGGAAAACTTGATGGCCTCCATCTCTCTCATGGGGTTAAGCTGCAGGTAAGTATCCAGCTTCTGCACCCACGATTGTGCTGTCATCATGACCGTACCATCAAAGAATGGAATCTCTATTTTTCTTGCCCTTCATTCAAACTCAAAACTGCCCCTATGGTTCATCCTAGGCTAATTTATGAACCTGAGTTGGCAACATTGATCTAGGGACATCTGTCTTTGAACTCTCATATCCAAGCTGTAGTATTCCTCGGTACTCCTGGCCAATTGTTCTACAAAGTCTTCGACCTGTTCATGTTGCCCTTGCTCATCTGTGAATGTGGGCATGTACGGTCTAGGGTTAGCTATGCTACCCGAGTGTTGGCCTAGATTTTCATCTGTGAACACTGGCATGTATGGCCTAGGATTGACCTTTCTACCCATCTGTCCATGGGACGTGCCACCTCCCAGACTTCCTTCGAATCCTGGTGCTTTCTCTGGGTTATATCTGATTTCCTCATGGGTTCCACCAGAACCACCAACCTCCTTATTCCCATACATATTAGGATCCTTCCCTCGATGGGTTACTTGCAAGAGAAGTTCCGTTATCCGATATTGGTTCTCGTTCATCTTTTGCAGATTCTCATCAACTTTCTTCAAGTTTTAAGAAATTTCAGCCTGTCCCCTCCTGCTGGTTTCCTGATACTCATCCAAGTGTTGGACCAATGTGATTCCTATGCGGTTCATGTTTTGTTGGAACTTACCAAATTCAGATACTAAGAAAGCCAAGACCTGAGGCTCATGGTCATCCCCTGACCCTTCCATTTCTCCTTCTATTTCACTATTGTTTTTCTTCCTTCGACCCATAACAATTCCACTATACCTATGCATGCATCGATCCCTCCACAGGTTTGGAGGATAGAAGCTTTGATACCACTGTAATGATCCCAAGCCAAATGTTTTTCTTGGAATCACTAACTACCACTGATTTGTTGATGTGCAGTTGTTTATTGAGTTATTAAGTGCATACAAGATTCATCCAACACATGAAGATCAAAATATATTCAAGATATAGAAGAACAAGCAAAGATCTGACCTTTTTATTATGAGTAATGTAGGATCAATACAATAGATGGACAATCTAACATAAACCTCAGATGGTCGTACAACAATAGATACGAGCTGCTACAAAATGCTCCCGTCAATACAAAAGAAGCCTCAAAAGGTTGGATAAGTAATGAAGACTAGTACCAAGAAGATCTGAATGCCAACCCTCCAACTGAAGAGTGCCACGCTCCAAGTGAAGCCCTCAATAATTCGGCCCTGATCGAAGAATACTCCAAATGAGCCCAAACTCAGTCAAATAATAGATCAGGGCAGTGGGATCCTCCTCCTGAAGTTTCAAACCCAACGTCCAAGGCCCACCTCTCCAACTGTTGAATATTCTAAGGGAGTTGCGCCCTCCTGAATAGATGAAACCCTAGGCAACTCGTCCCTGAAGAAATACACCTCCAAATGACGTGAAACTCCCTGAGAATATAGATCGGGCTATGAGAATCCCGTGGGAGACGTTTTAGACCTAGATCTCAAGAAAATCTCTCTAGATCTGAGAAATAGAGAAAAGTGGGACGTCCTCCTATCCTCCAAATCGTCCCAAGCGGATGTTGAAGATTGAGTGGTGATAACTCCTTAAGAAAACCCTCAGAATGATGATGGAACACCTACAAATAAAACCCAACTGATGAAACACCCAACGCTCCTGCTGATTGGCTAGATCGAACCCTCCCCAATGGTATGGTGCACCCTTGCTGGAAACTCCCCAACAGTACGGCCCTGCTATCTTCTGAAGCTCTAGAAGGAGATATACTGAGAGTAGAATGGTGTTGAGGAATATTTCATCCCTGAGACCAAGTTGTGGAACAAGGTGAGTGGATATTTCACCACTGAGTTGCTCACAAGGGTTTGTACAACAAAACCCCCAAACTAAATGCTCAAGATCAATAAAAAGAAATATACCAAAATCAGAATGAGTAATAGGTGCGCCCCAACCTCTTACTTATACTTTTCCTTCTAATTCTCTATTGAGTTAGGTTAAATCCCATGGTTAATATTCTATTCTTCTGTTGAGTTATCTTTTACTCCTTTATCCCTTTCCTTTCTTAAGTCAACTTAAAAATATAACTTTAGCCTCGTTGACTTCACCCCTCAGTGTGAGAATATGGCCTAGTGGGGATGCCCAGGCCACTGAGTCTCCTCATCACCTCTCTAAGAGGTGGGGGACATTACATGCACCAAGCAAGAAGTAACCAAAGCTGATCAAAGAGACCAACCCAAAACTAGCACAACCCCTTCCCTAGGAATTGCACACAAGACTGCCAAATTGTAGTGCGCACAAGTGACTTCTGCGATTCTTAGAGTGTGTCAAATTAGAGACTGGCACCCTATATTTATAGTATTCCCAACAGATTGCCTGGGCCGACTTCTCCTTCTAGGTACTAATTAATTCATATTAATTATCTCTCTTTAGCAGACATCTCATCTAGGGTTACCTTCATTTCTTTTCTTTCTTCTAGAACATTCTAATCTCTTCAAAGGTCACAATAGAGGTTCATACCTCCCGAAGCTCCCATAATATCAACACTCCCTCCTAGCTAGGGAGGTATGGTCTTGAGCACAAACAAACCATTCAATTTGTAGCATCACGAGCACCGTTATTATTATCCAACTAGATAATCTCCATGACAACTGGTACAATATCAATTGATAGAACACAACTGTGTTTATCCATGGTAGTACACAACTACTCAAACCATGACACATAATCACAAACAATGGAACATATCCACCACAGTAGCATATCTCTACTGTCTAGAGACAGGCAGTCTCCATAACAATCATCTGATATCAACCTACATAGAAAATATTGTTATGATATAAGATGAATCATCTGGGCCATTCTTTCACTCACATCTATGAGATCTGAAAGAGTATATGCCCTCAGAGTAGAACATCAATGATGAGATATCTAGACTATTCTTCTCAAGCAAGGAAGAATAACTATCCTGATTTTTGAGCTTGGACCATTCCTCACCCTGGGCCATTCCTCCGACACTAAACAAAGTGTAACCTGGAGAGAATGAATCTGCCCTAAGGAATGCCTGTCCCTAATTCTTGAACCTGGACCATTCCCCACCCTGGGCCATTCCTCCGACACTAAACAAAGGTCATCCTGGAGAGAATGAATCTTCCCTAAGGAATGACTTTCTGGACCATTTCCAATGTTAACCACAAGAGGAAATGACTGTCCTGCACCAACCTCCAAAACAGACCATTCCTCATGTTAACCACAAGGAGAAATCATTGTCCGATGAGGCGGGCCGGTCTTCTTGAGTAACCCTCAAGAAGAGAGACTGCCCTATACCACTCCCCATGTTAACCACAATGGGAAGTCGTTGTCTATGGTACATCAACAATCTAGACCATTTTTCAAATTGGAAAATGTCCGTCCATCCGAAATCTCAATCCACTTTCCGAACTGGAAATAATTTGTCCAAGATGGACTATTTTTTAATCTTGAAAGTGAATGTCCTCAATTTAATAATATGTCAGTGTTCCCTCCCAACCTGGAGAGTCATTCTTCCCTTTCAACTAAGGGATTTATTTCCATGATCCCCATCTTCTCTCGGAAACATGCAAACTTTATTCTAGACAAAGGCTTTGATAGGATATCTATCGTCTGCTCATCTGTGGGGATATACTGGAGCTTTATTTCTCCTTCATGGACTTTATCTCGAATAAAGTAGTATTTGATCTCAATATGTTTCGACCTGTCATGAAACACTGGGTTTTCTGATAGTCTTATACAACTCTGATTGTCAAATGTATTATGGTCGAATCTGGAATCTGATCAAATAAATCATAGATTATCTTCCTTAGCCATATTTATTTTGTGCCTGCTTCACATGCTACGATATATTTTTCTTCTACTATGTTGAGTGCAACAAACTTCTGTTTTTTGTTGCCCCAAGATATCATAGCGGAGCCCAAGCTGAAACACATTCTTGAAGTACTCTTTCTGTCTTCTACACTTCCTGCCCAATCCGAATTTGTAAATCCATGAAGTTGTATATCACTGGATGTGGTAAACTTAAGCCATAGTTTATTGACCAATGAATATATATTAGGACATGCTTTGTGGCTATCCAATGCTCATGTCTCGGTTCCACCTGGAAGTGGCATAGTGTATTCACGACAAAACAAATGTCTAGTCAAGTATTTACCAAATACATGAATGACCCAATCAATTGTCGATATAGTGTTGGATCTACTGGATTAGAATCTGGATCTTTTACTTTTCTTATATCTGTAGTCATAGGAGTGTCCATGGATTTGCAATTCATCATTCCAAACTTTTGAAGAATATTTATTGCGTACTTTCCTTGTCCAAGGAATACTTCACCACGCTTCTACCATACTTCTAGTCCCAAGTAATAATGCATGAGACCTAGATCTTTCATATCAAATTCAGAAGCTAGTTCCTTTTTGCACTGGATGATGAGAGACTCTTCACCTATTATGAATAGATCGTCAACATATAGTAGTAGAATTATAGGTGCATTGTCCACGACTTTGTAGTAAAGGTTTATATCTGCATGTCTTTTGGAGAAACCGAGTCTCGTTGGATAGTTGTCCATTCTGGCATACCAAGCCCTTGGAGCTTGCTTGAGTCCATATAAGGCGTTATTTAATATGCACACATGAGTGTCTTTGGAATGTACTTCAAACCCTTGAGGTTGTTCAATATATACTTCTTCTTCGATTGCTGCATTGAGGAAAGTTGTCTTTACATCCATCTGATGTAAGTTCCATTCCATGGAAGTGGCAAGAGATATGATAGCTCTAATGGAAGTATATCTAGCCAATGGAGAAAACGTTTCGTCATAGTCTTCTCCCTCCTTCTGGGAGAACCCTCTAGCTACGAATCTTTCTTTATATTTATCCACGCTTCCGTCTACTGCATGTTTCATCTTGTATACCCATTTTGAAGTTACCACTGGTTTTTCTTTAGGTCTAGGTACAATTTCCCATACATCATTTTTCATAATGGATTGGTTTTCTTCCGTCATAGCTTCTTTCCATTGTTTCTTTTGAACAACTTCTTCAAATGTGGTAGGTTCTTCATCTAGAATATTCGTCATATATGCTGCATAACTTGAGAATCTTTTAGGATTCTTACTTTTTCTGAATGTTCCTTCAGGAACCTTAAGTCTTTCTGCGTCTTGTAAAGTAGCTTCAAGCTGAGCTAGTTGTTTCTTGGTCTTAGGTATGGTGTCTGAATCAATGGTCTCACATGGTTGCATACGATGATCAGGTTGTTCCTTTTCGTCATCTTGGTTTTCTGTGCTTTCTTCAGTAAGTTCTTCATTCTCTTCTTCTTCTATTGTTTCTTCTATAGATTTCTTGAAAGCCATCTTTTCATTGAATTTCACGTCTCTGCTGACTTCGATCTTATGTTGTTCCAGAATATAGATTCTATAATCCTTGGATGAATCGCTATATCCCATGAATATGCCCTTCTTTCTCGAGGATTCTAGTTTATTCCTTTTGTCCCTGGGAATGTGAGAGTAAACAGGACATCCAAAGATTCTTAGGTTTTCCACATTCAGTTTCTTACTTGAGAAGGCTTCTTCTTGAGTCATGTCCTTCAATATGAGGTGAGGACTTTTGTTCTACACATATATTGATGTCATGGTTGTTTCTCCCCATAAGAACATGGATAGACCTTGATCATTTAGTAGTGATTTTACGGTTTCTTCGATAGATCTGTTCATTCTTTCTGCTACACCATTTTGTTGAGGATTATGAGGAACAATTAGCTCCCTCCTAATCCCTGCTGATTTGCAGAATGCAACGAATTCCTTTGATGTGTATTCTCCTCCATTATCTATTATTAAGGTCTTGATCTTCTTGTTCATGAGGTTTTCTATCTCTGCTTGGAATTCTTGAATCTTGTTGAATAATTCGTCTTTTGTCTTCAGTAGATATAACCATGTCTCTCTTGAATAATTGTCTATGAAGATTACGTAGTAAAGAGATCCTCCTAGAGATCTGACAAGCATTAGACCGCAAACATCTGAGTGTATTAGATCTAGAATCTCCTTAGATCTATTGTTGCTTCTTGGAAATGGTTTCTTGATATTCTTTCTAAGAGCATAACCTTTGCAAATTTCTTCATGTGTAGATTGCAACTTTGGTATTCCTTCAACCATTTTTCTGAGAAAATTTAATGCTTAATAATTGATATGAGGGTACCTTCTATGCCAAAGTTCATTGGGATTGACTTTTTCATGTACGAGAGCTTCTTCATTTTGTTCTAGTAGTCTATACAAATTTCCTTCACGACTTCCAATAACCCTAGAATTCTCTATGTTGGAGTCTTTATGCCATGATAACACTTTTCCATCTACGAAAGCTATTCTATTTCCTTTATCTTCTAGGCAAGATATGGATACAAGATTATTTTCTAAACCAGGTACATATAAAACATTGCTTAAGTGAACATTGTTACCTGTTTTCAACTTATGGGCCCACACCTCCTGCATTCAGTCTAACCGCTGGAAGGAAGTATATCCATTAGGATACTGAGCTCACTGAGGAACTTCCGCTAGGGTTACTAGTAGGAGCAGCTTCCAAGACACTGTCACTAGGGTTAAGCAGGAGCAGTTGCAGAAAACCCTAAATCTCAAATCCGACACCTTGTGATGGAGCATCTCTGTCAAGGAGAAGATATTCAAATGCGCCCTAGTTCAGTGCACCTTTTGGCTCTCTCAGAAGAAAAAAACATTAGAGTTGAAGATTTGGATCAAGGCATGACCAACGACCAGTCAACCAAAGACATTAGTGAAAAGATCAGTCTTCTACACTACTCAACACTCACTGGAACGATTGAAGATGACATGTGGATAATAGATAGTGGATCTTCTAGGCACATGATAGGAGATCAAGCCAAACTCTCAAATCTAAATGAGAAGAAGACATCATACAAGTTAGATCTTGGAGACAAAATCACTTACCCGGACGAAGGTTTTGGACAAGCCTTCGTCAAGTTGAAAACAAGTAACACTGTTCGTTTAAGTAATGTTTTATATGTACTTGGTTTAGAAAAGAATATTGTATCCATATCTTGTCTAGAAGACAAAGGAAACTGAATAGATTTCGTAGACGGAAAAGTGTTATCTTGGCATAAAGACTCAAGCATAGAGAATGCTAGGGTTATTGGAGCTCGAGAAGAAAATCTATATAGACTACTAGAACAAAATGAAGAAGCTCTCGTACATGACAAAGTCAATCCCAATGAACTTTGGCATAAAAGGTACGCTCATATTAGTTATCAAGCATTACCTTTTCTCAGAAAGATGGTTGAAGGAATACCACAATTGCAGTCTACACATGAAGGAATTTGCAAAGGTTTTTCTCTTGGAAAGAATATCAAGAAACCATTTCCAAGCAGCAATAATAGATCTAAGATGATTCTAGATCTAATACACTCAGATGTTTGCGGTCCGATGCCACTCAGATCTCTAGGAGGATCTCTTTACTATGTAATCTTCATAGACGATTATTCAAGAAAGACTCAGTTATATCTACCGGAGACAAAAGACGAAGTAGTCAACAAGTTTCAAGAATTCAAAGCAGAGATAGAAAACCTCACGAACAAGAAGATCAAGACCTTAAGAACAAATAATGGAGGAGAATACACATCAAAGGAATTCATTGTATTATGTAAATCGACATGGATTAGGAGGGAGCTAATTGTCCCTCATAATCCTCAACAAAATGGCGTAGCAGAAAGAAATAACAGATCTATCGAAGAAACTGTAAAAGCAATACTAAATGATCAAGGTCTATCCATGTTCTTATGGGGAGAATAAGCCATGAAAACAATATATGTGTAGAACAGAAGTCCTCACCGCATATTGAAGGACATAATTTCAGAAGAATCCTTCTCAGGTAAGAAACCTAATGTGGAAAACCTAAGAATCTTTGGATGTCCTATTTACTCTCACATTCCCAAGGACAAAAGTAATAAACTAGAACCCTCGGGAAAGAAGGGAATATTCGTGGGATATAGTGATCCATCCAAGGCTTATAGAATCTATATTCCGAAACAACATAAGATCGAAGTCAGCAGAGACATGACATTCAATGAAAAGATGGCTTTCAAGAAATCTATAGAAGAAACGATAGAAGAAGAAGAGAATGGAAAACCTACTAAAGAAAGAACAAAAAACCAAGATGATGAAAAGGAACAACCTAATCATCCTATGCAACCATGTGAGAACATTGATTCAGAAACCAAACCTAAGACTAGGAAACGACTAGCTTGGCTTGAAGCTACTTTACAAGATGCAGAAAGACTTAAGGTTCCCGAAGGAACATTCAAAAAAAGTAAGAAGCCTAAAATATTATCAAGTTATGCAGCATATATGACGAAGCTTCTAGATGAATAACCTACCACATTTGAAGAATTTGTTCAAAATAAACAATGGAAAGAAGATATGATGGAAGAACACCAATCCATTATGAAAAAAAATGATGTATGGGAAATTGTACCTAGACCTAAAGAAAAATCAGTGGTAACTTCAAAATGGGTATACAAGATCAAACATGCAGTAGATAGAAGCGTGGATAAATACAAAGCAAGATGCATAGCTAGAGGGTTCTCCCAGAAGGAGGGAGAAGACTATGACGAAACATTTTCTCCAGTGGATAGATATACTTGCATTAGATCCATCATATCTCTTGCCGCTTCCATGGGATAGAACTTACATCCGATGGATGTAAAGACAACTTTCCTAAATGGAGCAATTGAAGAAGAAGTATATATTGAACAACCTCAAGGGTTTAAAGCACATTCCAAAGACACTCATGTGTGCAGATTAAAGAAAGATTTATATGGACTCAAGCAAGCTCCAAGGGCTTGGTATGCCAGAATGGATGGCTATCTAATGAGTCTCGGTTTCTCCAAAAGTCATGCAGATCCAAACCTTTACTATAAAGTCATGGACAATGCACTTGTAATTCTACTACTATATGTTGATGATGTATTCATAACAGGTGAAGAGTCTCTCATCATCTAGTACAAAAAGGAACTAGCTTCTGAATTTGATATGAAAGATCTAAGTCTCATGCATTATTACTTGGGACTAGAAGTATGGCAGAAGCGTGGTGAAGTATTCCTTGGACAAGGAAAGTACGCAATAAAGATTCTTCATAAGTTTGGAATGATGGATTGAAAATCCATGGACACTCCTATGACTACAGATATAAGAAAAGTAAAAGATCCAGATTTTGATCCAGTAGATCCATCACTATATCGACAATTGATTGGGTCATTGATGTATTTGGTAAATACTCGACCAAACATTTGCTTTGTCATGAATACACTAAAAGCCAGTTCCAAGTGGAACCGAGACATGAGAATTGGATAGCCGCAAAGAATGTCCTAAGATATAATCATGGTAAAATAAACTATGGCTTAATATATACCGCATCCAGTGATATATAGCTTCATGGATTTACAGATTCAGATTGGGCAGGAAGTGCAGAAGACAGAAAGAGTACTTCAGGAATGTGTTTCAACTTGGGCTCCACTATGATATCTTGGGGCAGCAGAAAATAGAATTTTGTCACACTCAGCACAAAAGAAGCATAATATATCACAACATGTGTAGCATGCACAGAAGCAATACATCTAAGGAAGATAATCTTTGATTTATTTGATCAGATTCCAGATTCGACCATAATACATTGTGACAATCAGAGTTGTATAAGACTATCAGAACACCTAGTGTTTCATGAAAGGTCGAAACATATTGAGATAAAATACTAATTTATTCAAGATAAAGTCCAGTAAGGAGAAATAAATCTCCAGTATATCCCCATAGATGAGCAGACAATAGATATTTTGACAAAGCCTTTGTCCAGAATAAAGTTTGCATATTTCCAAGAGAAGATGGGGATCGTGGAAATAAATCCCTTAGTTGAAAGGGAAGAATGACTCTCCAGTTTGGGAGGGAGAACTGACATATTATTAAATTGAGGACATTCATTTTCAACATTGAAAATAGTCCAGCTTGGACAAATTCTTTGCAGTTCGAAAAGTGGATTGAGATTTCTGACAAAAAGACATTTTCCAATTCGAAAAATGGTCCATATTGTTGATGTACCATAGACAATGACTTCCCATTGTGGTTAACATGGGGAGTGGTCTAGGGCAGTCTCTCTTCTTGAGGGTTACTCAAAAATACTGGCCCGCCTCGCCAGACAACGATTTCTCGTTGTGGTTAACATGAGGAATGGTCCGTTTTGGAGGTTGGTGCAGGACAGTCATTTCCTCTTGTGGTTAACATTGGAAATGGTCGGGACAATCATTCCTTAGGGTGGATTCATTCTCTCCAAGATGCACTTTGTTTAGTGCCAGAGGAATGGCCCAGGGTGGGGAATGGTCCAGTTTCAACAATCAAGAATAGACATTCCTTAAGGAAGATTCATTCTCTCTAGGTTACACTTTGTTTAGTGTCGGAGGAATGGTCCAAGGTAAGGATTTGTCCAAGCTCAGAAATCATGACAATTATTCTTCCTTGCTTGAGAAGAATAGTCCAGATATCTCATCATTGATGTTCTACTCTGAGGGCAGATACTCTTTTAGATCTCATAAATGTGAGTGAAAGAATGGCTCAGATGATTCAGTTTATATCATAACAATATTTTTTGTGCAGGTTGATATCAGATGATTGTTATGGAGACTTCCCATCTCCAAACTGTAGAGATATGCTACTATGGTGGATATGTTCCACTGTTTGTGACTATGTTTCACGGTTTGATTAGTTGTGTACTACCATGGATAAACACAATTGTGTTCTATCAATTGATATTGTATCAATTGTCATGGATATTATCCAATTGGATAATAATGACGGTGCTAGTGATGCTACAAATTGAATGGTCTATTTGTGCTCAAGACTATACCTCCCTAGCTAGGAGGGAGTGTTGATATTATGGTAGCTTCGGGAGGTGTGAACCTCTATTGTGACCTTTGGCAATATTAGAATGTTCGGAAAGAAAGAAAAGAAATGAAAGTAACCCTAGATGTGATCTCGACTAAAGAGAGATAATTAATATGAATTAATTAGTACCTATAAGGAGAAGTTGGCCTAGGAAAGTCTGCCAGGAATACTATAAATATAGGGTGTCAGTCTCTCATTTGACACACTCTCAGAATCGTAGAAGTCACTTGTGCACACTGCAGTTTGGTAGTCTTGTACGCAAGTCCTAGGGAAGGTGTTGCGCCAGTTTTGGGTTGGACTCTCTGATCACCTTTGGTTACTTATTTCTTGGTGCATTAGCCTTGCTTGGCTATTGGATTGATACCAAGATTCTTCTCTCTATCGAGGTCAAGGTGCTCAAAGGGTGGCTTCGGCCTATGGTTGGGTGACAATAGTAATATTGTCAATGGTAAAATGAGCACATCCTTTCATATTCTAACAATTGTTGAACATTGTTACAGGTTATGGGCCCACACCTCCTGCATTCAGTCTAACCACTGGAAGGAATCATAGCCATTAGGATACTGAGCTTGCTGAGGAATTGCTTCTAGGGTTACTAGCAGGAGCAACTTCCAAGACACTGCCGCTAGGGTTACTAGTAGGAGCAGTTGCAGAAACCCTAAATATCAGATCCGACACCTTGTGATGGAGCATCTCGCTCAAGGAGAAGATATTCAAATGAGCCCTAGTTCAATGACCTTTTGGCTATCTCAGAAGACAGAAACGTCAGAGTTGAAGTTTTGGAGGAGAATACACATCCTTTCATATTCTAACAATTGATGAATATTGTTATAGGTTATGGGCCCACACCTCCTGCATTCAGTCTAAATGTTAGAAGGAATCATAGCCATTAGGATACCAAGGAGAGGAAGAAGGAATGGAATGGGATGAAGACAATGAAAATGACAGTGATGATCATGATCCCCAAAAAGTTAAAGAGAGGAACACACCTCTGTGGAAGTATGTCACAAAGCTTACTGGAGGGAAAGGGGGTGGAACAGGAAATTTATATGCCATGATTGTCATACATAATACATAGGTTCCTATACCCATGTGAGAAATCACCTATGTGGGACTATATACTGGGATGAAGTTAAAAATATAGGAATCAAAACCTGTGTGAGAGTGGATCCTGAAGAAAGAATCAAATACCAAAGGGAAGAGGAGGTAGCACAAAACAAAGACAAAAAACCAAAGGTTGAAGATGAAAATACACAAAGAATGTTCATTGGTCGAGTTGCATCTGCCCATGGTAGTGAAAATTTTCATTCTCTCCTTCGTCTTCACGTAGACGGTATAACACTATCAGATTTCCTTGACCATGTTTGTAGAGATGATGTGGATGTAAATTTTTTTAGTTTTCTCTATGCATGTGGTATACCATTCAATGTTCTTCACTCACCATATTGGCATGAAATGGTCCGAGCCATCAATGGTGCCCCTAAAGGATATAGTAGCCCTGGGTATGACAAAACTAGAACCTTGGGACTGGACAGGGAAAGAGACAAAATCCAAGGTGCTCTAGGAAAATTTACAAATGATTGGAACCGGCATGGGGTATCAATTGTATCTGATGGTTGGAAAAATCTGAAAGGTAGGCCATTGATAAATATTCTTGGTGTGTCTGCTAGTGGTGCGATCTTCCTTTCATCCCATGACTAATGAGATCACTACAAGACATGTACTAATATTGCAGATGCCTTTATTAAAACCATTCAAGAGATTGGGCCCTACAATGTCATTCAAGTCATCACTAATAATGCTGCTAATTGTAAGGCAACATGAGAAATCATTGAAGATAGGTACCCCAATATATTTTGGTTGGGGTGTTTGGTTTACACAATGAACATTTTGATGAATGATATCATTAAAATGAAAGACCATGATTATAGATGGAATGGTTCTTTATTCAAGAGAGGGAAGAAGATGATAAGATTTATTACCAATCATAGCATGGCCCACTTCATTTTTCACAATCACTCCAAGTTGGAGTTACTAAAGATTGCAAAGACCAGATTTGCTAGCTATTATCTCACCTTCAGGCGCTTATTGAGGTAAGAGAGGCATTGTCTAGTATGGCCTCGAGTGATTCATGGAAGTATCTAAAATACAGGGTTACATCCACATCTAAGAGAAGTGACTTTCAGGAGGTGGAGGACACAGTTCTTGATGGCCATTTTTGGCAACAGGGTCGGTATATTCTGCAGTTCACCACACCCATTTATAGTATGATTCGGTTTGCAGATACATATCAGCCAGTGATTGGAGAGGTGTATGAGAAGATGGAAAACATGCTAGGCCAAATCAAAGACATTGTTTAGTCAAGAGATGCAATCTTGTATGATCATATCCATAAACATGTGGTCAAAAGGTGGGATAATTTGAATGTTCCACTCCATGCCCTAGCATATGTCCTTACCCCAAAATATTATTCTTCATCTTGGTTAGCCCTGTTATCCCTAGTTTAGGGATAACTAAGGAGATTATGTCTCAAGGCCCACAGGTCATAGACATGGACTACCGAGAGTTAGATCGACTTAAGCATGGCCCTGGAGGGCCCATGTTTTCTTTTCTTCAACACCTCCACATTGTCAAAAACAACAACATCCATCACCTTGGCCTGGTCCTGTAGCAAAAGTAGATATTGCTCCATGAGGTAATGAGTCTGGGTATCATGGTATGTGTCACTCTAATCCTCAAAACTTTTGAATATTTTAATTTAATTCTTTTTGTTTCTAACGAGTGATTGGATCTTATGCCTATCCACTTGACCATATTTGAGGGGAATGACAAGACACCCTAGTAATATTGTGCCCATAGGTTTTGAGTTTCCACTGGGGGGATTCATAAAAATCCCTTGTCTACTCCCACCATACTTACCACTTTCCATCTTTCTCTCGCTCAGCCATCCCATTACATTGGTCTGGGCATTGGGTTGGCCAAATATTTAAGGGTTGCACCTTACCTTGTGGAAAGAAGGGGCTAAAGGCCCAGAGGGTAAAATCAGCTGGCAAAAGATAAAAGCCTAAAAAAAACCTCAAGATGCTTCGCCCAGGGATCCCCGAGAAAGCAGTAAAAGGCTTCTCAACAAGAAACAGAGGGACCCATAAAAAGTAATAAAACAAGACCTAGTCAGAGGATAGGGGGTCTCATCATGATCCATCCTATTAGGTCCATGGGCATCTAGCGGTATGACCAAGGTTGTTGGGAGCGGGGAGATGGAAGCACAGATTTTCAAAAATCTCCGGGAGCGAGAGCGTTTTTTATATAATACATAAAAAATATATAT
>JZKD02S1920138.1:17850-47888 GCA_000966675.3 Picea glauca | reverse complement strand
ATATATATATATATATATATATATATATATATATATATATATATATATATATAACATGGAGAATGTTGAATCAATTGCAAAAAACATGAAAACATAGATATAAGATCATTTAACTAATTGATTAGTGATGATCATTAAAGCATCAACCATTTAGTACACATATAACATCAAACATAAACATTTGTCATTAGTAGATTGTAACATACTAACAGACAACATCAACCACAAAATGAAATAGACTCTAGAGCATCATATTCATTACCAAAGAGTTGTAAGATTCAATCAATAGTTAAAATTTCAAACTTCAAAGGTAAAATGTCATATAATGTTCATAACTTCATTATTTACAAAATAAGCTATAATAAAGAGTCAAGAGTCGTAACTATGGAACTACTGACCATATTTTTATGCTCAAATCTTAACATTTTGCAAATTGAGCTCATTAGGTATATACCAAGTGTGTGACCTCAGAATTACTGATCAAGAAATTTTAAACCGCATGAACCCAATAATTTCAAAGTGCAGAATCAAACTTGGAAATTGTCCATCAACATAAGAAAGTAACAATGCCAAAGCACTGTTATGTGAACATGCTCAAACCATATATCTATACAGATTTAGATGCATTATATGTAAGGCCTGGTTAAGTGTCTAATGTTTCAATTAGCGTTGTTTTGTGTGGATACAATTAACAGATTTAACCACCAAAGTATGAACAAATACTTACTTTTGGATTACACCAGCATTATTGTGAATTTATTTATGCATCTGTTGATAAATCCAGATCAGGATTTTAGAGAATTTTTATGATTTAACCATGACTCTTCAGGCCAATACAAGAAATCACTAAAATTTAGAGTCTATTATTCTTAGAAATCTTTCATCATGTATCATTAAGCATGTTGAAAAAATTTGTTGCAAGTATAAACCAATCAGAGAATCCTTTCAACATAATGTGTGAATATGCCAAGAAACTGTCCATAGACTATTGTAATGGAATTCCACTGTCTTAATCCTCAAGCAAAATGATTTGAAATCAACACAATTTGCTTAAGAATATCTCAGATTTACTAAAAGACCATGATGTATCAAGTTCATTATCAATGTTGAATCTTGTTTGGAGCTGACAAATTTATGTCAAACCATAACAAACCTTCAGTTCAAACATAATTAGAAGTCAAGTTGTGTTTAGTGGATTAGACCTTCAAATCTATAATATCTCTTAATTTTCAATCCTCAGAGAACTTAAAATATGCATCCATCAAGGAATGACATTCGGAATTAAATTGTTTTCAGTGTTGTTAATGCAGTGAACAATGGTTAAATAAGTCTTAGCATTTACTGCCCATTAAGTATGTTTGCAAGCATATTCTAGGATTTTTTATTTGAGTTCACCTTCATTTTTCATAAAGCATTCAAACCATCAAGAGATGTATCACTTGCAATGTGATATTTAAGTATTCATTCCAACCTCAATCCGATCAATTTAAGACAGGGATCATTTTTAAGGCAGGGAGCGTTTTTGGGAGCGTTTTAAGGTAGGGAGCGTTTTTTTCCCCTAGGGAGCGTGCTCTCGAAAAACACTCCTAGAAGGGAGCGTTCAGGGAGTGATCTTGGGAGCGCGCTCCCCCACAACATAGGGTATGACACTACTAGCAACTGGTTACCACGCCAAGGTAGTGGCTCTTGGTACAAGAAATTAAATCTAGGAGTTTTATTCTTTTCAACAATCAACCATAAATTGAAATACAAATAAACCAATTATTCATCCATGATATAACATCAAAAGGATATAATTTCATAAAAAGGATACTCAGACATAGTTGTTAGATGTAAGTAAAATTAGATTGCTTCAAATAGATAACCAAAATGTAAAGTGAAGCTTGTGGCTTTGTTGAGTGTAAATATGAGACCAATGCCTTAAAGTTAATCGTGGGCAATGTATTTTGTGTGTTTTATTAGGATAAATTGATGTTGAGTTAATGAGATTATTTGGGCCTCCTTATGTATCATTCACCAATCTAAAACTTGTCGACTGGGTGTGCCACAGATCCAACAAGGTGAGTTTCCAGGTGATTTGACACATGCCACCTGGGGTAGAGGTATTAGACAAATGATACCACTTAGATATTGTCCTAATTAATCTATCAACCACTGACCAGCTTAACGTGTATGAAACTTACTTCCAGCAGATCGAGACTAGCTTGCAACTAGAAGGGTCAGGAACCGCACTAAGAGATGAGGGGAATTTGTTTATTTTAAAAAAGAAGTAAATAACTAAAATTGAAATTTTATGCTAATTACTAATCCACACTGACCAGGCCTCTTTCGAGGAGCTGAGGGGATGATTTATTTGCCAACTTTGAAATTGCAAGAAATAAAACTAACTAGCAATTAAAGATTTTACTTTCCAAAATGAAATCTAATCTATGTGAAGATTTCAGTGCTTTGTGATGACTTGAAAGATTTATTTAGCTTATCTTTAGTTATGAAATTTGAATCTAAGCTAAAATTGCAAAATTGAGACAAACACCAAAAACACCATTCCCCAAGGGGGATGAAGAGTGAGAGCTTGTAGCCCCACTTATTTTATTAAAGAACTTACACAACTCTTTATGGGAGTGACTTGCGATCATTCATTAGGGGGGTCACAAGTCTTTACAATGTTTACAAAATACTTATTGAAGAAAAGGGGTGCCCCCAGGGGTCTCGGATGCTCCAAATCCGCCCAAAATGGACAGAACTTCCTCTTATCTATTCATCAACCTGCATAAAACAACAAACAAACAATCACAAAATATGCCCAAAAATAATTTGGAAGTGTCTTGGGTTATTAGTAGGAAAGCCCCAAAATTGACTAAGTAAACTAGCATAAAATGAGCAAAAATAAACTAAGAAGAGAAAGCTAAAGAGCTTGTCCCCTTAGGGTCTTTTCTTCTATTTTAAAACAATAATATAAAGGCACTCTAATTGCCAAATATGGAGTTGAAATCTTTAGGAAAAGAACTATCCTTTAACTTTTAAATTTTTTGAAAGAAAAGCATGTTAAATGAGACTTTTCCTATGCTAGATCTAAGTATTTAGATAAAACTTGAAAGTACAAACTTGGATCTAGTTCATCTTATGCATGTACACTTAGATATTCAGAATTTGAAATAAAGATAGATCTAAGCTACTTCCATTTCCAACAAAGTAACCAAAAAAAAAATTAGATTTTCTTTGAGAAAGAGTGAAGGGAGAAAATTTGTAGCCTTGGAACCCTTGGGCAATGGAGTCTTTAGATGAGCTAAGGAGGGACCGAGTCTTTAGATCCTTGAAGTTGTGAAGAGACAATCAAGTTTCATCACCACTCCAAGCTATGAGAACCTTTAAGCTTTAAGATCTTGCAAATAAACTTGTTAACAAAAATGGTGTCACCTACACAAGAAACTTGAAAAGTATGTTAGTTAACCAAAACATGCATACACATAAAAATATCTAAATGTAAATGAACAATAGGATTAACAACAAATTAGAAAAATTCTATCCTACAAGATTATAGCATCCTTTCAAAGTCCAAGATAACAAATCCAAAGAAGAAATTAGGCAAATATTACCTCATGAATTAAGTACAAATTGACATCAAGCATCCACACACATGTATAACACACCTTCTTGACCTCCAAAGTCTCTTTATTCCAAATGAAAAGTATTACAATAGTATACAACTACAAGAAGCAATCCCCAAACTCCAACTAACTCACAATGGGAGAGAATGCTTGAATATATAGCACAAAAGGCAAATGCCAAAGGGAGGAGGGCGCACCAAGTGTGAGGAGAGGGGAGCCAAGTGGTGAAGCATGGGCTGCCACCTCTCCCACATGCCCAACCTATTCCAAGTGTGAGGCAATGGGGGAGTAGAGGGGCGTCGCCTCTCAAGAGGTAGGCTGCCCTCTCTAGAATGCGCCACCTCTCCAAGAGGGGCACACCTCCCTTTTGGCACATGCTAAAAACCAACTCATACATGCCCCAATTTATTTCTTTGACCAATGGGAGTCTTCTACTAGTTTCCACATAGCGTTTTGGAGTTCCATTTGTCTCCAACATGTCCCCACATGTTTCCTCGATTTTTTCTTTTGCTGATTTTTTTGATTTTATTTTGACTTTTTTGGGTTTTATGAGAAAAAATGATTTTTAAGTGAATAAAATCACTATTTTTGCTCAACCAAGTGGGTACTTAGGTAATATGGGTGCTCTAGGTCTAAAAATGAGCACCCCCAATCCATATGAAGTCCACTAGTACCACTTTTTTAATACATATTTATTTTTTAATTAAAAATTACCGAATTCTGACAAGTTTTTAATTAACTGAAAAAATTAAAAAATCCTAAGGGGGACTTAGTAAATTTCCATAAGAATCTAGGAGTATGTTTAGCATGGTAATATACATTATACACTAGGCTTAGATCCATTCTTAAACCTAGCCATGGGCATATACTCCATCTCTGGAGGGATTGAGTGAAAAAACTCATAAATTATAAATTCCCTGAAAACGACAAAATATAATTAATAAGTAAAAAAAACACTCCAGAGTACAAATCATACTTAGGACATAAGGTGGCTAAGACCTTTTACAAGTTCATCATGCAACATCTCTTATTACAATTTTTATGGAAATGTAAAAGAAAAAGGTTGGTCTTTATGACCGGCTGAACTTCTAAACTCTGAATTTTGAACATGAAAATGTTCAATCTTTGGCGGCTTGCTTGAAATCCATACTAGTGCAAATTGGTGGATAACATTGGCTCCATATGGGGAGGTGTTCTTGATATTTCATAAAAAAAAAGAGCATGCAAGAATCCAAAACACGTCCCTACATCACAAACATCTTGCCAAAACCAACTCTAGCGACACATGTATATGAAGCCCAAGTGTAAATTGAAATTACACAATTATTATTCATGTGAATACAAAAATGAAAATGAACTATTATACATAAAGTATAAATGAAGAAAGTGAACATAAATGAAATTTAAAATGCAGAGGAAAGGGTTAGAGATACATTACAAAGGATGCACCATAGCATCACTGAAGAAAGCCTGAGATTTTTTGTTCACTGGTAGTTTTGACCTTCTCATTATCCAACTAGATGAAGTAGAAAACATAAGTAACAACCATGTCATGGATGAAATAAGACCTCAGATGTCTGAAAAATCCCTGTCCGGGATGACTCGTTGAATATCCTTTTCCAATTTTTATCAACTTGGCTCTTTTCTTAGGATCGGACCACCCAAGAAACATGTTCATTTTATTCAACCAAACATTAATGTCTGGAAATCCTTGCAAAGTTTTGATGAATATTTGCATTGGACTGTCATGGTGGAAGCCCAACCACTGCTCATAATGATCTGACATCGATAAACTAGAGTTGTCTTCCATTTTCCTATTATCTATTTTTAATTCTTCTGACGGATGAGAGATTGGAACTGGGACTGTCAAGACCTCTGCTTCACTAATCATTTCAGGTTCATAATAACTGTTGAAGATCTTCTCTGAGGAGATGGATTCCTCGAGAGGAGGGTGGGGATATGAATTATCTGGATATTCAATCATTTCTAAGTCAAAATCCTTTGTTTCTTCATGACCAGTTAATGACTCATCTATAGGGTCTTCCGGAATTTCCAGGTGAAATTCCCTTTCTTGTTCACTGTGAAGCTCTGGCTTTATAGGGTCTAAATACTTGACAGAAGCTTCTACTTCTGCAAGGTGAGCTTCCATGGGATTTAACTATTTTGCATAGAAAAATTCCATGGCCTGAATGATTTCTTTAAACTTTTGATTAGAATCTGGTGAAGCATCATTCTTAACATCTGAATTGATTGTTTTCATATTTGGAGGTTTCTTCTCGTTCCATTTTTCCATAAAAGCATCAATCAACTCATTGTAAGTACTAACCTGTTTATCGTTAAGTTCTGTAAACCAATCAAGATCATCATCATCAAAAGATAAGATAAACAATTTCATTCCCACATCCTCATATAAGGCATTGCAACACCATTTATTAAATCAAAGGGAAACCTTCTTAACATGATGTCTAGAATCAATAATATTATTACTCTGAAAACAAGGCAAATTTTTAATTGCTTTTTCTTGAATCACATGTGGATAACCACTTATTGCAAAAAAATCAATAGGTTTATAAAGATCATCCATTTCTAAACTAGATTTATTTAAAAAAGAAAAGACTAACAGAAATGGACTGGGACCCAAAAATTAATAAGTATCTCGTTGAGAAGAAAGCTTGGCTAGCCTCCTCCAAAAACACCTTCGGGTTCAAGGATGAATCTAAGCAAACCGTGAGTTCCTCCTTGCAGAATACTTTGTCAAATTATTTTTTGAAGTGGAGTTGCTAGATGATCGAGTTTATTCTAAGCAAACAAGAAGCATCAAACAAAGCAAAAAGAAAAAAGGAAAACAAAAGTCATATTCTGGGAATAGAAAGATTTATCCCTGGCAACGACGCCAAAATGTTGCCGCCTTATACATACCTGGGAGACGTGGAAGAAATATTCAATCCACTCGGTGTGTCCTTAGGGGAAAGTGAGAGTTAAGGTGTTGTCATGTAATCATCAACTCCTCCATCTAGGCCAACTCCTAGCGAAGCCAACGGGGGTAGTCCCTAACAAAAATACTAAGGATTGAACTAAGCTAAGTACAAGAAATTAAATCTAGGAGTTTTATTCTTTTCAACAATCAACCATAAATTGAAATACACATAAACCAATTATTCATCCACGATATAACATGAAAAGGATATAATTGCATAAAAAGGATACTCAGACATAGTTGTTAGATGCAAGTAAAATTAGATTGCTTCAAATAGATAACCAAAATGTAAAGTGAAGCCTGTGGCTCTGTTGAGTGTAAATATGAGACCAGTGTCGTAAAGTTAATCGTGGGCAATGTATTTTGTGTGTTTTATTAAGATAAATTGATGTTGATTTAATGAGATTATTTGGGTCTCCTTATGTATCATTCACCAATCTAAAACTTGTCGATCGGGTGTGCCGCAGATCCAACAAGGTGAGTTTCCAAGTGATTTGACACACGCCACCTGGGGTAGAGGTCTTAGACAAATGATACCACTTAGATATTGTCCTAATTCATCTATCAACCACTGACCAACTTAACGTGTATGAAACTTACTTCCAACATATTGAGACTATCTCGCAACTGGAAGGGTCAGGAACTGCACTAAGAGATGAGGAGAATTTGTTTATTTTAAAAAAGAGGTAAATAACTGAAATTGAAATGTTATGCTAATTACTAATCCACACTGACCATGCCTCTTTCGAGGAGCTGAGGGGATGATTTATTTGCCAACTTTGAAATTGCAAGAAATAAAACTAACTAGCAATTAAAGATTTTACTTTCCAAAATGAAATCCAATCTATGTGAAGATTGCAGTGCTTTGTGATGACTTGAAAGATTACTTTAGCTTATCTTTAGTTATTAAAGTTGAATCTAAGCTAAAATTGCAAAATTTAGACAAACACCAAAAACACCATTCCCCAAGGGGGATGAAGAGTGAGAGCTTGTAGCCCCACTAATTTTATTAAAGAACTTACACAACTCTTTATGGGAGTGACTTGTGACCATTAATTAGGGGGGTCACAAGTCTTTACAATGTTTACAAGATACTTATTGAAGAAAAGGGGTTCCCCCGGGGGTCTCAGATGCTCCAAATCCGCCCAAAATGGACATAACTTCCTCTTATTTGTTCATCAACCTGCATAAAACAAAAAACAAACAATGAAAAAAAATGCCCAAAAACACTTTGGAAGTGTCTTGGGTTATTAGTAGGAAAGCTCCAAAATTGACTAAGTAAACTAGCATAAAATGAGCAAAAATGAACTAAGAAGAGCAAGATAAAGAGCTTGTATCCTTAGGGTATTTTTCTGTTGTTTTAAAACAGCAATATAAAGGCACTCTAATTGCCAAATATGGAATTGAAAGCTTTAGGAAAAGAACTATCCTTTAACTTCTAAAATGTTTGAAAGAAAAGCATGTTAAATGAGACTTTTCCTATGCTAGATCTAAGTATTTAGATAAAACTTGAAAGTACAAACTTGGATCTGATTCATCTTATGCATGTACACTTAGATATTCAGAATTTGAAATAAATATAGATCTAAGCTACTTCCATTTCCAACACAGCAACCAAAAAAAAAATTAGATTTTCTTTGAGAAAGAGTGAAGAGAGAAAATTTGTAGCCTTGGAACCCTTGGGAAATGGAGTCTTTAGATGAGCTAAGGAGGGACCGAGTCTTTAGATCCTTGAAGTTGTGAAGAGACAAACAATTTTCATCACCACTCCAAGCTATGAGAACCTGTAAGCTTTAAGATCTTGCAAATAAACTTGTTAACAAAAATGGTGTCACCTACACAAGAAACTTGAAAAGTATGTTAGTTAACCAAAACATGCATACACATCAAAATCTCTAAATGTAAATGAACAATAGGATTAATAGAAACCTAGATAAATCCTATCCTACAAGATGATAGCATCCTTTCAAAGGCCAAGATAACAAATCCAAAGAAGAAATTAGGCAAATTTTACCTCATGAATTAAGTACAAATTGACATCAAGCATCCACACACATGTATAACACACCTTCTTGACCTCCAAAGTCTTTTTATTCCAAATGAAAAGTATTACAATAGTATACAACTACAAGCAACAATCCCCAAACTCCAACTAATTCACAATGGAAGAGAATTCTTGAATATATCGCACAAAAGGCAAATTCCAAAGGGAGGAGGGCGCACCAAGTGTTCAAGGAGGGCGCACCAAGTGTAAGGAGAGGGGAGCCAAGTGGTGATGCATGGGCTTAAACCTCTCCCACATGCCCAAACTATGCCACGTGTGAGGCAATGGGGGAGTAGAGGAGCGTTGCCTCTCAAGAGGTAGGCTGCCCTCTATAGAATGCGCCACCTCTCCAAGAGGGGCGCACCTCCCTTTTGGCACATGCTAAAAACCAACTCATACATGCCCCACTTTATTGATTTGATCAATGGGAGTCTTCTACTAGTTGTCACATATATTTTTGGAGTTCTATTTGTCTCCAACATGTCCATACATGTTTCCTTAATTTTTGTTTTTGCTGATTTTTTTTATTTTATTTTGACTTTTTTGGGTTTTATGAGAAAAAATGGTTTTTAAGTGATTAAAATCACTATTTTTGCTCAAGCAAGTGGGTGCTTAGGTAATATGGGTGCTCTAGGTCCAAAATTGAGCACCCCCAAGCCATTTAAAGTCCCCTAGTACCACTTTTTTAATACATATTTATTTTTTAATTAAAAATTGCCAAATTCTGGCAATTTTTTAATTAACTGAAAAAATTAAAAAATCCTAAGGAGGACTTAGTAAATTTCCATAAGACTCTAGGAGTATGTTTAGCATGGTAATATACATTAGATACTAGGATTGGATCCATTCTCAAACCTAACCATGGGCATATACTCTAGCTCTTGAGGGATTGAGTGAAAAAACTCATAAATTATAAATTGCCTGAAAACGACAAAATATAATTAATAAGTAAAAAAAACACTCCAGAGTACAACTCATGATTAGGAATTAAGGTGGATAAGAAATTTTACAATTTCATCATGCAACATCTCTTATTACAATTTTTATGGAAATTTAAAAGAAAAAGGTTGGTCTTTATGACCGGCTAAAGTTCTGAACTCTGAATTTTGAACATGAAAATGTTCAATCTTTGGCGGCTTGCTCGAAATCCATCCTAGTGCAACTTGGTGGATAAAAGGTAACATTTCCACCACTAGTCACCATGCCAGGGAAGTGTCCCCTAATTATCTTCTTGAAAGAAAAAGCAGTAAAGAATAAAGATAAAAGGCATGAATGGGCTTGGAAACATTTGCATCCATGATAGGTGTAGCTCACCCTCTACAGAGGCACCCATAGGTAAGACATGCGTTTCCATGCTATCACTGCACCCCTTGTCCAGACATCCCTTACCATCTCATACACTCACATGGATTGGATTTTATTTCTCCCGGAAACACCTCACATCCAGTGAGCATTTTCCCAATAGAACGCCCTGTCACTTCCTCCAAACTTGGCTTGCAGATTTGTATAATGTCTTTGAGCACTTGACTGAGTAAAAGGGGTTTTATGCACATGTTTAATAAAATTGATGATTAGATGTGATTGACATTGCTATGATCCCTATGACTTATGAGCCCATGGAGGGCGTATCTGTTGATGTACAGGACCATACCCGACAGATAGGTACCATTATGGATAGGTACACATGGGGAGATGATTAGTTCGGACCCCCATGGGGCTGAAAGCCCATCAGATGGATGTTGAGACCCCAGCAGGGGGTAGAGACAGGTCAGAGGGTTTTCACCGGGGAAGAGGAGGACCTTCCACCAGAGGAAGCTTAGCAGACCTGTACCCAGGGGGGTTGTTCCCTTTCCACCAAGACGTTGGCCTTGGAAGGCCCATGATGTCACCAAGGACACTCATGACATAATCCAATGCTTGTGGAGGTTTTGGGAGGTAGTTTTGGCAGTTGTGGCATGTGTGGCAACTTTCGGAGGCCCAAGGGGGCCTAACGTTTTTCTCCAAGAGGCCAACGTTGCCCTAAAAAGGGATAATGTCTCCCTAAAAGGGCATGACATCCTCATCTTTACCTGATTTAGGGTTTGATTTTGACATTTAATGTAAAACAATATTATTATGTATTTTTGGCCATGTCGTCCTTTTGTGACCTAAAAATTAATTAAGGTCATTACTATTGTATAAGTGAGAGAGCTAAAACTCTCTTTTATTCATCATCTTTCACTCACACTTGTGTGAGGTATGAAATTTGCGCCCTCTCTTACAGTTTTGGCTGAAATTACAAGTGCGCACTTGTTGAAGGAGGCTTATTTTGGCTATTTTGGACATTTTCTTGGTGTAAGGTTTACAACTAGGGTTTGGCATTCATGATACTTTGTGAATGTAAGTGAATTTATGCAATCCTTCCATTAATTGAATGGTTATATTATTTTACTTGCATTTTGTTAATGAAATTTGCTGGAATAAACCCTAGGAAATAAGCACATGCTGGTGTCCTTAGTTTAATTCCCTGCTAAGATTGTGCCAAGGTGTTTTTACCTATTGAAGACATTGCTAGGGAATTGCCATTGCAACACCCTACCTTTTCTCTTCAATCCTAACCATTTTTATCTTTTCATTGAGCTAAAGAAGGAGGAAAATGCACTAAGGCCTAGGGTTACTACACCTTAGTGAGCCGTTTTCCCCTAGGGTTTGATGGTTGAAGCCTTGGCTCAACAACACTTCACCATCAAACTCTCTTGTCTTTAGCCCTTCCATTATTATATTGCTTCTTCAACTCTTTCCACTACCTTTGACTCCATTTTCCCTATGAATGCACTAGTCTGAGACCTTTATGCTTGAGTGCCTTGATCACAAAACTTCAAACATCCAAACTCTTTGAACAACTATTAATACCTTCTAACCCTAACCTACTAACCCTATTGCTGTCATTATCCATTTGATTTATAATTATACCTTGGAGCATTTCATGCTTCTTTAAAGCAATTGAAAGATTGGCAAAGTGTAGTAGTCTTTGCTTCTAATGAATGTTGATATTGTGACATTGATGATAAATCGTTCTTGCTCATTGTGAATATTATTTAAAATAATTTATTGTGAAGTGACACATTGTGATTGTTATCGCACATTTTGTAGTTAAGGTAAAGGATGGATGAAAGAAAGACAAACTGGTGTAACTGAGACTATCCCACCACTGTCACCTCAATGGGATAGCTCTTTCTGTAGGCCCAGGGGAGACATCCCCGGTGACCTGGGGTTTTGAAAAGGCAAAGGTTTGAAGGCTAAGTATAATATTACCCCTCACAAGTCACTATCGATCAGAAAGTCTCGGCTAATTAGCCAATAAAGATAGTAATAACCAAGAAAGTGTACTTGCCCGAGACAAAGCAACAAGGAAACTATACTTATGCAAGTTTACTTGTTGGTTAGTACTTCATATAAAAGACTTTCTGATAATAAGAAATTGAGCAACAATATTGATGAAGAAAATCAATGTTGTATAATAGCAATGATTGCAGTATATATCACTTCTCAATAAATGCTAATGAAGCTTCACAATAAACAAATGGGAATTTATCATCAATATAACAATACTAGAAGCAACGCTTTAGCCAATCATTCAATTGCTTTAAAGATAAATAGATGTTGCATAGAGATGTTTATAGCATGAATAGATGACGATAGTAATAGGGTTAGTGATTGTTAGTCCAAGCTAGGGTTAGAAGGATTAGTAGTTGTTCAAAGTATTTGGATGTATGTGTGATCAAGGTACTCAACACAAGAAGTCTTAGATCAGTGCGTCATTAGGGAAAATGGAGTAAAAAAGCTGCAAATGTTGAAGGGCCATGATAATAGTGATATTGCTAAAGACAAGAGGGTTAAGTGTTGAGGTGTTGCTAACGCAAGTCCTCAACAATGAAAACCTAGGGGAGAAAGGCTCACTAAGGTGTATAAACCCTAGGCCTTAGTGCTTTATCCTCCTTCTTTAGCTCATTGGCAAGATGAAATCAGCTAGCCTGAGTAAAAATTTATAGGGCTAAAGAAAAGAGAGTTTGAAGATGAAGCATTGATAAGGTAAGGCTTCATCAATCAAACCCTAGGGGAAAATGGCTCACCAAGGTGCAAAAACCCTAGGCCTTGATGTGTTTTCCCCCTTCTTAGCTCAACAACAAGGATAAAATGGCTAGGCTAGAAGAGTAGAGGTAGAGTGTTGCTATGACAAGGCTATATCTATCTTCAGCAAATCAAATGGATCTTAACTTAGTAGGGACATGAGACAAGGACACCAACATTTTCTTGTCACCTAGGGTTTAATTCAGCAAATCATAATAAAAAAATGCAAGTAAACAATACCATAACTATTCAAATAAGAAGTGTTTTGTAGAAATTCACTTACATTTATCAAGCATTCACATAGCCATACCCTACTTGTAAACCTTCCATCAAGATATTTCCAAAAAATAGCCAACAAGAGACTCCTTCAACAAGTGCGCATCAATTTTCAGCCAAAAATACTAGAGTAGGGCACAAATTTCAGACCTCACTATGTGTGAGTGAAATATCATGATCAGAAAGAGAGTTTTGTTCTCTTACTTATACAGTACAAATGACCTTAATTAAATTTTAGGTCATCAAAAGGCCGACAAGGCCAAAATACCAAATAATATTGTTTAACATTAAAATGTCATGATGAAACCCTAATCAAGAAAATAATGAGACGTCATGCCCTTTCTAGGGTGACGTTAGCCATTTTTAGGGTAGCATAGGCCTCCTGGAGCAAAACGTTAGCCCTACTTGGGCTTCTCTAAGCTTCCACACATGCCACCACTGCCATAACGGTCTCCCAAAACGTCCATAATGATGGATGACATCATGGGCATACTGGGTGACATCATGGGTCTTCCAAGGCCAATGTTTCAGTGGAGAGGGCACAACCCCCTAGGTAAGGCTCTGTCAGGGTGCCTCTGTGGAATGTTCTCCTCTTCTCCGGTGAAAACCCCTCTGTTTTGTATTTTCCCCCTACTGGGGTCTCAACATCCATCTGGTGGGCTCTTTGTAATGTCTCCCACCTCTTAGAGAGGTGATGAGGAGACTCAGTGGCCTGGGCACCCCCACTAGGTCATAGTCTCACACTGAGGGGGGGAAAAGTCAAGAAGTTAAAAGTTATATTTTTAAGTTGNGGAGCATTTTGTAGCAGCTCATATCTATTGCTTGTATGACCATCTGAGGTTTATGCCAAATCGGCCATCTATTGTATTGATCTTACATTGCTCATAATAAAAAGGTCAGATCTTTTCTTGTGCTTATACATCTTGAATATATTGTGATCTTCATGTGTTGATGAATATTGTATGCACTTAATAACTCAATAAATACCTGGACATCAATAGATCAGTAGTAGTTAGTGATTCCAAGAAAATATTTGGCTTGGGATCATTACACTCTTAAGCCCCATGGAGGTCTGAACTAATCATCTCCCCATGTGTACCTATCCAATATGGTACCTGTCTGTCGGATATGATCCTGCACATCAACGGATACACCCTCCATGGGATCATAAGTCACAGGGATCATAGCAATGTCAATCACATCTAATCATCAATTTTATTAAACATGTGCATAAAACCCTTTCTACCCAGTCAAGTGCTCAAAGACATTATACAAATCTGCAAGGCAAGTTTGGGGGAAGTGACAAGGCATCCTATTGGGATAGTTTCCACTGGAAATGGAATGTTTTCGGAAGAGATCAAAACCAAGTCATGTTAAATGGATAAGGTGGATAAGAGATGTCCTGACAATGGGTGCAGTGATAGTAGGGAAATGAAAGGCTTACCTCTGGGTGCCTTTGTAGAAGGCGAACTGCACCTATCCTGGATGCAAATGTTTCCAAGCCCATTAATGCCTTTATTTATTTATTCTTTATTTCTTTTTCTTTCAAGAAGATAATCAGGGGGCATTGCCCTGGCGTAGTGACCAATAGTGGTAGTGTTACGCACAAGTAATTTTACGGAAATGAGAAAGTTGGCTCGTGATGAGACCCCATTTCTCTTGTCCATGCAACCAAGAGCCACTACCCTGATGTGGTAACCAACTGCTAGTAGTGTCATACCGTTAGGTACTTATAGACCTAATAGGCTGGCTCGTGATGAGACCCCCTATCCTCTGACTAGGTATTGTTTTATTATTTTATGGGTCCCTCTTGTTTCTTGCTGAGAATCTTTTTACTGATTTCTTGGGGATCCCTAGGTGAAGCATCTCAAGGTTTTATTTCTATGATTTTATCTTTTTCCATCTTTCTTTTACATTCTGGGCCTTTAGCCCCTTCTTCCCACAAGGCAAGGTGCAACCCTTAAATGATTGGCCAACCTAATGCTCAGACAAATGTAATGGAATGGATGAGCGAGAGTAAGATGGAAAGTGGTAAGTATGACGGGAGCAGACGATGAATTATCAGAAATCCCCCCAGTGGAAACACAAAACCTATGGGCACAGGCTTGCTAGGGAATCCTGTCATCCCCCCCAGACAAGGTCAAGTGGATAAGTATGAGATCCAAGCACCCGTTAAAAAAAAAAAGAACTATATGCACATATTCAAAGGTTTTGAGGATCAGAGTGACACATACCATGATACCCGAACTCATTACCTCATGGAGCAAGAACCATCTCTGATACAGGACCAAGCCGAGGTGATGGATTCTGCTGCTACTAACAAAGTGGAGTTGCTGAAAGGAAGAGAAGATGGGCCCTTCAGGGCCATGTTTAAGTCGATCTGGCTCTTAGTACTCCATGTCTAGGACCTGTGGGCTTCGAGACATAATCTCCTAGTTATCCCTTGATCTGAAAATAGAAGGCTGACTTGTTATGCTATGCAAGCACCCTCTACCTCATAAAAATAAACCTTAACAGGACCTTGCTTCATGTGTTAAAATATGCAAGATTGGTTTATGTGTTAAGTTCTTTCTTGTTCTTCTCAATGTTTATGTGTGAGGAATGATATTTTAAAAGATTAAATATGTGTTATAGACAAATACACAGTAGTATACAATGCAGCAAATAACACATAAAACTCACAACAATAGCAAGATGATAAAGGAGTTCACCCCTCTCTGGGCTACATCTCCTTGAGCCTACTTCAATGGACTTGGCTCTCTGGGATTAGTTGTCAAATGTTCTTTTACAAGCTGCTGCTCAACTCCAATGGTTTTACAGACTGTACCATTGGGTTCAGAATACACAAAAACCCCAAAATTGACTGTTACAACTCTGGAAATGGACAATGGCTCATCCAACAATGACCTCTTCTACATGTGACCTCCAAGCTTCCCAAAATGAGCTTGAATGAGGCAAAAATACCTGTAGAAGTCCTCCAATGGATCTGAAACCTATCCCAAAATGTTCAGAGCATAATAATCAGTCAGAAATGACTATTCAGTCTCAGAAATTGAATATGTGCTCATCTGAGCAATGCCTCAAACAATGAGGTCTTTAAGGCTCCTGAAGCTTCATCAAACTTCAAATGTGAAAAACCTGCAAATGGGCTCTTCAAATGCCTGTGAAAATGGTTCCAATGGACTCAGGACGTCCAAAAACCCCTATCTGGGCTTTTACAGCTCCTGATTTGGTCAAAAACTCATCAAGTTATGCTTGCTGCCATTTTTCTTTTCTTCCAAGCTCTGTTACAGGCTCGCCATATTGCACCTGTGTGAAAGTGAACCTAGCCTCTGAGCGTTTTCCCGTGCAAAAAAAAAGCATACATGCGCATTCCAAAATTGGTGCAATCTGTCGAAAGGTTACCCGAAATCAAGCCCCCCAAATCGGAGGTGTTGGGCGCATGGGGCCATGTGGCCACCTTCCGCGCATAAAAAGGGATAAAATGCCACTGTTTAATGTTGGGTTGACAAGTGGCGGGTGTAACCGTTTGAAACCAAAAAATAAAGCCAAGTTTAATATCCCGCGCGTTTATCCACCGGAATGGTCATATCAATGGTTAAATAAAAACCGTGGGTTATTTGAAAACACACCCGCGCAAACATATGTATATAAATCATATGTTAATATATGAAACCATATATATAAAATAAACAACTCCCGCGTGCGAGTAGAGTCACATGGATAGAAATGTGACCGCGGCTAGGGCTAAGCCCTAGCCCGGTCCCCCGCCATGTATAACCAATTTCAACATTAAATATATTTTTAAACATATGGTTAATAAGAGCCATATAGTGGCGCGTTGGTGTGTAAGCTTTTGTTAAAGCTTTGAATGGACGGGGAGGTCTGGGGGTCGAACCCCGCGGCCTCCAAATAATTTTATCAAACCATACAAACACCATCAACCTATAAATGGGTGCCACGTGGCGGCCCCTGATTGGTCCACGTGGCACCATGCCATTTGCCCGAAGTTTGCCACGTGTCCAAATATAATTCACCCACCAGCGATCAATCATAACTTGCCACGTCAGCACTGTACGACCCTGCCACGTGGCAGTACGGCCTACCCAGTCAACATCCTCTTTTTTTACCTGTTTGGCTCAGCGAACAGACCTCGATAACTTCTCCATACGGACTCCATTTGCGAAAGTAAATATACCGCCGAAATCAGGAGAACGAGACAGACGCAATGGCACTGTTTTTGTCTCATTTCGAGCACTTTGAAAATTGAGCACTTTTTAGACCCCTGGTCCAGATTTTGATCATCCCTAAAAGTGGGGGATAACATATGGCTCCAAATCGGGGACATGTGCTCACCGTAGAGTGCATGAGAACCTTAGAATCTCTAGCATAACCTGTAACCTGCATGATCTCAATAGAATCTATTAGTAATCATTTGGGGTGGTGATATCACCCCTAGTTCATATATATATATATATGCAAAAACAAAAGCAATCATATGTACAAGTGCGAAAGAAAACTAATCTAGTATGCAATGAAATGGTATATACAATGAATGAAAATGCCTACATACTTACCTGCACTTACCTGTCATGTTGCGGGTGGGTAGTAATGCTTGATGTGCAAAGCGTTCACTGGAATCTTCAGAGCTTCTCCTTCCATGGTTCCAAGGTTGAAAGAGTTTGTGCCTGCATGACTCATGATCTTGTAAGGCCCTGTCCATAGCCCATCCAACTTTCTGTGCATATCAGGCTTCTCCCTTCTCTTATCCCATAGCAACACGAGATATCCCTCAGTGAAGTCTCTTTCCTTTTCCCTGTGATCGAAGGTATTTTTTATATTCTCTTGGTTTCTTCCCATTTGGCTTAGAGCGTTTCTTATAGATTCATCCAACTCTATCAACTAGTTAATTCGCCCTTGGATTTCTTCTCCATCTGTAGCATACTGTTGAACAAAACAGAGAATGGGAATCTACAGGTTTACATGAATCTTTTCTTTTAATCCGTATACTAGCTCAAAAGGGGTTTTTCCTGTCAAGGTCTTTGTTGTTATTCGATATGCCCATAAGGCATACTAAATTTTTCTATCCCGAGACCTCTTATTTCCCCCCATGACTTTCTTGATAATATTCATAAGGTTCTTGTTGCTAGACTCTGCTAATCCATTCCCTTGCGGATAGTAATTGGAGGAGTGGGATAGGACAATGCCATAATTGAAACAAAATGTTTCTAGTGCATGGGAGTTGAATGCCTTGGCATTGTCTATGGTGATCTTGGAAGGGACACCAAACCTAGTTATGATCCGTTCCTCCAAAAAATTCATGACTACTTCCTCAGTGGCCTTCTTCGTGGGGATAGACTCTACACACCTAGTAAAGTAATCTATAGATGTTAGGATCCAATGGTATCCATTACTTGAATTATCCTTAAACTCTCCAATGAAATCCAAACCCCATTGTTGGAAGGGAGCTTCCACTACCATGAGTTTTAAAGGTTGAGATGGGAGTTTTAGTTTACCAAAGAAGTACTAGCAAGGATGGCAAGATCAGACATATCGATGAGTATCAAAAAATAGTGACGGGCAATAATATCCAACCCTTAAGATCTTGTGGGTAGTAGTGTGAGCTTCGAAATGTCCACCACAAAATCCAAAATGTAATTCTTTTAATAATTTCTCAGCCTCCTTTTGGTTGACACATCTAAGGAGAAATCCATCAGGCTATTTCCAACTAAGGCCATTTTTGGTCAGACAGTATTTCATAGCCTTAAGTCTCAAATCCATTCTCTTGTAGTCTACTAGGTGACCAGGGCATGATAAATTCTTAAGGTAATGGATGATATCAGAATACCACTCATCATGTTCTAATTCACTGACCACTACATTTATCTGTTCACTTTCTCCCATCTATATGGCCTCTTGGTTGCTCTCGATTAGCATCTGGGCCAAACCTTGTCCTTTTATTATCTTGGTGGGTTTTATCTCTAAGTAATACCCCTGAATTTTGGAGACCTACTTGCCCCTAGTACCCATACAATCTTGCTATGATAAAACATCCTTTACTACCGAGTAGGGGACATAGGCTTTGATTTTATTGTAGCCAACGTAGTTTCTAAAGTGCTTGTGGGATTTCACCAAGGCATATGCTTTCTTTTCAGTAATGGAGTAATTCAACTCTGAATGTCTAAGGACTTTACTCATGAAGGCTACGAGGTTGTTCATAATCATCAGTGTCCTTTTGCAATAAAACATCTGCAATGGTATCCTGGGAGTCAAACGAGAATATTATGAAATCTCGTGAATAATCAGGGCTAATCAAGACTGGGGCTTGGGAGATAGCATCCTTTATATCTTCAAAATATTTGATTGATTTATCATCCCACTTGAAGGAAACATCCTTTTTTAGAAAAACACTCATGGGTTTTATCCTTTCGACAAAATTTGGGACAAATCTTTGAAAGAAATTGATCTTTCCAAAAAAGGATTGCAAGGAATTTTTGTTGATTGGGGGGTGGAAATATTTTATCGATTGGACCCTTTCAGGTTCTATGGATATTCCCATCTTGGAAGCCATGTGACCCAAAATTTTTCCTTCATCGATCCCAAAAACAGACTTCTTAGGATTTAAGGAGATACCATACTTTCTACATCATTCAAAAATGATCCCGAGGTGTGAAATGTGGTCCCTCCTATCCTTTGAGACAACTGTGAGATCGTCTTGGTAAATTTCTATGATTTTCTGTATGACATCCCTAAAGGAAAAATCCATTGCTCTCTGGAAAGTGGCACCATCGTTCATAAGACCAAATGGCATTCGTAAATACATAAATGTTCCCCAAGGTGTAGTAAATGTTGTTTTAAGTTGGTCCTCTCTTTTAAGAAAGACTTGGTTGTATCCAGAGAATCCATCCAACATGGACATCATCCCTTCCCTTGTAACCCTTTGTAGAAAATGTTCCATGTTTGAGAGGGGATATTTGTCTTTCAATGACAATTGGTTAAGGTTGTGGAAATCAACACAAAGACGTATATCACCGGTTTTCTTTCATATAACTACCAAATTTTACATCCATGAAGAATATCTAATGGGAGCTATGATACCAAGATCAACCATATTTTATAGCTCCTTTTGTATTTGGCTTGCTAACTTTAGATTGATGTGCCTTAGTTTTTGTCAGAAAGGTTTGGCTCCTTCTATCATGAGTATAGCATGCTATATGACATCACCCCTATAGGCTTTTAACTCATCATAATTCCAAGCAAAAGTATCCTTGAATTATCTTATGAGGTCTAGAATCTCAATTCTTTCCTTCTTAGTGGTTCATTTCCCTATCTTGGCCATCCTTGGATCTATTTCCATACCGATATTGAATTCAAGGGCTTCATCCGCTTGTTTGCTAGGCCTATTTCTTTTGAAGACGTCATGTCTGTCAAAGAGGTCTTCTAAAGGAATGCATACCTTGGGCAAGGTGTTATTTTGAAGGTTTACAACCTCTAAGTTCATGGAAGCAGCCAGGAAATTTGTTTGTGAATCGATGATTTCTTTGTTGTTTTCCATAAACCTAATTATTTGGTCATCATCATCAAAGACTCAACAATGTTCCAAATTATCTGGGATAGAAGGTCTAAAGAGGATTTCCATTTTACACAGGTTTTGGAGAAAACCATCACAAGGTTGCAAGGTAGAGGTAGAAACAGCTAAGGCATTAGCCACATGGTTTTCTTCTCGAGGGATAGCTTCGATTGATATAATCTTGAAAGATTCAACAATGGATTGTACAAGGTCATGATACCTCTTCAAATTCTCATTTTTGGTAGAAACATTTTGCAACACTTGTGATACTATGAGGTCTGAATCCCCTTTTACCCTTAGGTATTCGACACCTTTGTCAATTGCTAGGTTGAGACCTCAGATCAATGCTTCATATTCAGCAATGTTGTTTGTGCAGTGATACTCAAGCCTATAAGAGTAGTAGAAAGTCTCATGGGAAGGGGTCGTTAAGACAATCCCAACACCTGATCCAGAACTTGAGTGAGATCCATCAAATTCTAGAGTCCAAACTTCCTTGGGTGTTTCAATAGTATCACCTTCAGAAATTCCTCCTTGGATGAACCAATTATCAATGCCATCGTTAATACACAGGAGTTGATCATTTGGTCCATCGAGGGTTTCAATTAAGGATCCTACGAGGGGTTCTCGGTGGAGGGTAAAGAATCCTCCCTCAGGGTGAGGAATGTCTGCTTTAGATTCTTGGTCTTGTAAACTTCTAGCTAGGTGTTCTATAAGGTCTTTGTGGAGAATGATGCCCCAATTTCTCAAAGAATCAACCACCATCATGTCTATAGAAAAAGGGGCACTAGGGAAAGATTCGAAGGCAACGTCTAGATCCTTGATAATCCCCTTTGCAAAACCTCCTTGTGCATTTGGTTGTGAAAGGCTCAGTCCTAACTGGTGCATGACCTCTTCAGTCATGATGTTGGTTGCATCGTTTGGATGAAAGACACAATTATGGAGGAGGAATTAATTGACTTGGAGAGTGACATAAAAGGGAGTAACCTCCCCATATTTGATCCAATGTCTTCTACCTAGTGGACAAAAGGAGAAACTCCTTCAAGAGGATCATCTTTATAAATTTGCAGCAAGGAAGCTTCAAACTATTAATTCTTGTGTGGAGAAAATATGTCTTCAAAGGGTTCTACTTCCATGGGAGGTTCCTTTTGATGAGACAAGAGGGGAACATCTTGTATATTGGTATGAGAATTGCTCCACTTCCTCTTGAGAACCAGTGGTTTCACTTCAAGGATTTCTAGAAGGTTAGGTTCAGTTTATATAATACCTTCTTCACTAGATCCCCAGGGGTCATTATTGTGCATAAGGTTAATTTGATGGATGGAGTCTTCAAACTTGAGGTTCTCCGGTCTTCAAGCAAGGGGGGCACACCATTTTTGGAGAGAAATTCATTGCAGGTGATTGGTAGGGATTTTGGACATTCTATCACCTAGGTTTTCATTGTAGGGCCTTGGACATCAGATCTAGTCCATTCAGGAGGAGTTTCAGGTGCCATTTGATTTATTATATGCATGGGACGAATTAGAGGAGAGGAGCAAACTTTAGAATTTGTTTTCAGTCATTTGCTAGCTCGAATCTTCACCATTTCGCTTGGGACTTCACCAGGGAGGTAACTAAGCCCCGATCTATCATTCTAGTGGTTTTGTTGAGCATTTGGAGGAATCTAGGAGTGAGGCTGATTTAGCTAGGGTTTCAGGCACCCAGGGGGGCGCACCATTCAGTGGAGGAGGTTCAAATCTATAGGGTTTGAGAGGGATCTTGGAGATTCAGACACCTGGGTTGTTCTTGCCATCACCCGATCTATTGTTTGGCATATTTCTTGAGGTGATTGGGCATATTTGATAGGAGGGCCAAATTATTAAGGCTATTCAAGGTTCTAGCAGGACGTGGCATCTTCTAGTAGGAGTTTGGCACTTCATACGGCCCATATCTACCTTGGCATTGGTCTTCATCTCTTATCTAGCCTTTGGAGGCTTATTTTGTATTATCAAGAGCTTTTTGTAGTAGCTCAATTGTCTATATTCTTAGCCATCTGTTGAGCATTCCAGATCGACATCTTCATTGTAGCAGTTTCTTCTATTTCATGAATAAAAGAAGATTTGAGATGTTTTGGTTTGTCTATCATATTGCATATGGTTGAGGTATGTTCCATGGTTCTATCTTCTTGTTATTTGCTGCAACACACATATATAACACATTAGTAAACCCTAAGGCCGAAATCAAGAGGCCATCTTGCAAGTAAACACATGTAAACAAGTAGGCCAACAAAGTGTTTGATGAAATACCACAACCAGAAAAAGTTTTAAAAAGACACCCAAAATTGTGATGATCCTAGCATAATGGCTTGGGATGATTACAGTGGTATCAGAGCTTAAATCCTACCAACCCGAGGGGTCTCTCATAGGGATAAATGGATAGTTGGAAAGAAATGGATAAGATATCCTTTGAAGTAACATGCTTGGAGATAATATATTCCATCCTTAGCGAGGAAAGGAGGGCCCTTCCCAAAGTATGCAGCCTATAGAAATCCCCATTGGAGAAAAGAGGATATTTTACATGGGATCATCATAGTAGATAAAAAGAGAAAAGAAGCAGCTAGATGGATGGAAGAACAGAGAAACCCCACGCCCAGTATAAGCATGCAACCTTGCTACAGTTGCAAGGTGCCTTGGGAACTAGATCATAGGTGTAGGGGTAAGGATCAGAAGCAAATTAGTGAGGCACACTATGACAGTGATGATGAGGTGTGTGAGGATGGAACGATATATGTTGATTCAGATCAGTCTGATGATGGCAGTGACTCTCGCACCGATGCTAGTGGTAGTGACTCTACCATAGAGGCTAGTGATAGTGACTCTTGCACAAAGACTGATGATTCTAGCATGCTAGAGGAGGATAGTGACCCTTGTGTAGTGGATAGACAGTTGGATAAAAAGGATAATAGTACCAATGTCTCAACAGACATCTCACATACCATTGATGACCTTACACCTTAGTAGAGTGGTGACACTAGTGAGGATTCACACGTTTTAGCACCTAGATATGGTGAGCTTCCTATGATGGTCGTGACACATATGTCATCCTTCTAGACAACCTTGATAGCCACATCACATGAGGAGGACAGTGACATGTCAGATATGGTTGAGGAGCCTTGTGTGAGGGATGCACACCACAGATATGTAGATTCACCGATCTAGGAGGAGATACAATATGTACAAACAGTTGAACTTACACATACAGATCAACATGAGGAGATTGAGTCATAGTTTTTGGAGACTCCATTAGTTGAGCAGGTTGTGGACGCTGACAGGTTGATGGAGCACTTACTTCTAGGATCGGCTTGAATTGATGAGGATGCACTCTTTAGTTGTCAAGATGACCATAGCATGTGTCTGAATACATCTATATTGGATCCAGGTGCAGATGATAGTAGCAGGTTGAGTGCATAGGAGGATACGACTGCTCATACAAGATACAGGGTGATTCAGGGGGAGATAGCATCTAGTGATGGGGTGCACTGGCATAAAGGAGTACCCAACAACACAATAGACAATGGATAGTTCAGCATGTTATCTTATGCAAAGAGTGTTTTTGGGGATTCCAGAGTTGACACTAGTAGTGAGGAGTATGAGGTGGCACCTCAGCACGACTGTGATCAGGAGTCACACCACTTAGTAGCATAGTTGAGATTCAGTGAGGATATGACCATGGAAGCCACCAGGCACAGTGATGACATGCAGGAATTGATGGAAAATTACTACTGGAGAGAATCAGTGGCACGTGGTAGTTCAGATGAGGGATCTTCCATGGATGATTTTTAGACTCTTAGGGAGAGAGTGTTGATGACGAGGACTGACTACCAGCAGTTGCTGACTGACAGGGACTACCTATTGAGGATTGGTGAGATGTATCATAAGGCCCTGAGGGAGAAGGAGTTGGAGGTGGACAGACTTACTTGGGAGTTGGAGAGAACTCGAGGATTCTTGAGAGGCACACAGATAGCCCTTCAAGAATCACAGTCTAGACCAGATGAGCCTCTTGAGGATATTTGTTAGAGATCTACTTCATCTGTCTTAGTAGACACTCAAATATATCATTCAGTCACTTTACTAGGAGATGTTGATGATCTAGCAAAGGAGAACCAGTTGATGGATGACACTTCCACTTGTGTTCCGAGAGCGGTTGACCTCCATGTAGAGGTTGATCCAATAGTACGCCCGGGATCTATGATGCAGCATGAGTCTACAAGAGATGACATGAGTATGTCAGAGCATACAATGATGAGTGATAGCTCATAGAGGCATGTTGAGATATATGGTGGGATTCAAAGGGGTGTATTGCCTTGCAAGGAGGAGACTTACTTAGGCGAGTAGGAATATGCCACTCCTTTGCAGCATCACATAGTTAGGGGAGATCACCTTCACCCTATCAGTAGTGGAATGGGAGATGAGAGGTATAGGTTGGTGAACCCGAAGTTGGAGGAGTTACATCCGGTTGTACTGGATCATTGGGTGCTAGTGATCAGCACAGGAGAGTATGTACCATGGATGCTAGTGGACGAGCTTTTGGTTGATTCCTTGAGATCGACCAAAGCATGTGATGCTTTACAGATCTACAGTTAGTTATAGAGGTTTTTTTTAGCCTCTCCCGACAAATTTATCATTAACAACAACATGAGGAGGATAGTAGATGAGAACAGAGGGATTCTGACAATAATCTGTCTCACACAGGAGCAGCTAGATGAGATAAATTCCAAGTATGCCATGGGATCCGGTAGTTAACTTTGTTAGCAGGACGTTTTACATCATGATGACCCAGGTTACACTAGAGAGCCACTTACTCCACCTTGGGTCGGTTTGGAGTGGGCCTTGTTATCCCCACTTTTTAGGGATAACTAGGAGATCATGTCTCGAGGCCCACAGGTCCTAGACATGGAGTACCGAGAGCAGGATTGACTTGAGCATGGCCCTGGAGGGCCCATCCTTTTCTTCTTCCATCAACTTTGTCTTTTCAGCAACAGAAGCATCCATCACCATCGGCTTGGTCTTGTATCAGAAGAGGTTCTTGCTCCATGAGGTAATTGGTCCAGGTATCATGGTTTGTGTCACTTTTGATCATTGAAACCTTTAAATATATGCATCTAATTCCTTTTATCTCTAAAAACTGCTTGGATCTTACATTATTCCACTTGACCATGATTGGGGATATTGGCAGGGTGCCCTAGCACGCCTGTGCCCATAGGTCTTGGTTTTCCATTGGGGGAATTTCTGAAAATCCATCGTCCGCTCCCATCATAGCACCACTCTTTCATCTTATCTCTTGCTCATTTATCCCATTCCCCTTGTCCAGGCATTGGGTTGACCTATTTCTAGGATTGCACCTTATCTCGTGGGAAGAAGGGGCTAAAGGCCCAGAAGGTAAAAGCAGTTGATAAAAGACAAAATCCTAGAAATAAAACCTCGAGATGCTTCACCCAGGAATCTCCGAGAAGGAAATAAAAAGCCTCTCAGCAAGAAACAAGAGGGACCCAAAAAATAACAAACAAGACCTAGACAGACGATAGGAAGTCTCATCATGAGCTAGTCTATTAGGTTCATGGGTACCTAACAGTATGATATTGTTTCCATTTGGTTACCATGCCAGGGCAGTGACCTTTGGTTGCATGGCCAAAGGAAAGGGGGTCTCATCACGAGCCAGCCTTCTAATCTCTATGAAAGTACTTGTGGGTAACATTGTCAGCTCTGGTCACCATGCCAAGGTAGTTTCCTTTGGTTATCCCTTGAATAAAAAGAAAAAGAAGAAGAAAAATCAAAAGAATAAAGCAAGAAAAAGAATAAAAGCAAGAACGGGCTTGGAAAAAATGCATCCATGACAAGTACAGCTCGCCTTCTACAAAGGCACCCATAGATAACATTATGCATCCTTGGCCCTCACTGCACTCACATGTGTGGACATCCCCTAGGCACATCACCTTACTTACATGGCTTGGATGAAATCTTCTTGGAAACTTTCCTTTTCTTGTGGACACTAGCCCAATAGGACATCTTGTCTTTTTCTCCAATATTGTATTGTAGGTTTTTGTAATGTATTTGAGCTATTGACTGATGTATTAGGGTTTTTATGCATATGTTTAATAATATTGATGATGATATGTGATTAACATTGCTATGATCCCGGTGACTGATGAGCCCATGGAGGGAGTAGCTTTTGATGTGCAGGACCATGCCCGACAGACAGGTACCATTTGGACCGATACACATGGGGAGATGACCAGTTCGGACCTCCATGGGTCTGAAGAGCCCACTAGATGGATGTTGAGACCCCATCAGGGGGTAGAGATAGGATGGAGATGGATCAGGGCTTTTGCACCGAAGAGGAAGAGGACGTTCCATCAGAGGCACTCCGACAAGACTAGACCTAGGGGGGAATGACCCCTTTTCAATGGAACGCCAACCTTGGAAGGCTTGGGACATCTCCAGCTTCACCATGATGTCATCCAGCTTCATGGATTCTTTTGGAGGAAGACTGGGTAGCAGCAGCACGTGTGGCATGTTGGAGAGGCCCCTGGGGGGCTAACGTTTTGCTCCTTGGTGTCTCATTTTCCCTAGAAAGGGTTATCGCCTCCCTTCTCTCATTTTTACTTGATTAGGGATTTTTACTTAGCATTTAATGTAAAAACAATATGATTTTGAAATTATGGCCTTGTCGACCTTTTTTATGACCTAAAAAGTAAAATTAGGTCATTGATACACTATATATTGAGGGTTTGGACTCTCATTTTATCATCAATTTTCACTCACTCATAGTGAGCTCTGATTTTTAGTGCCCTATTGGGGTTTTTGGCTGAACTAAGTTATGTGCACTTGTTGAAGGAAGATGTTTTTGGCATTTATGGTGTTTCTCTTGAAGGAAGGTGTTACAACTAGGGTTTGCATGGTTATTTCTTCATGAATTGTAAGTGTTTTTTCTGCAAAACTTCTTATTGAATGGTTGTAGTTTAAATTTCTTGCATATTGCTTATAAATTTGTTGAATCAAAACCCTAGGTGACAAGTACACAAGTAGTTCCTTGTCTCATGGCCCCTGATAGAGAAACCTTTAACCATTGAAAGAGAGGAAGAGAGCCTAGCCATAGCTACACTCCTTGTTTCTCTTTCCCCTGTGCTAGTCATACCTTGTAGAATCCAAGAGAAGGAAGACATCCTAGGCCTAGGTTATCTACACCTAGGGCCATTTTTCTTTAGGGTTTGAAGAAAGAGCCTTGCCGTAGCAACACTCTCCCTCTTTAAGCCTTCTCATTTTGATTTTGTGCTTCATCTGAGCTAGTCGTTTTCCAGGAAGGAGGAGAGAGCACGAGGCCTTTATTTTGCAACACTAGAGTGAGCCTCTCTCCCCTAGGGTTCTGTCTTTGAGGCCCTACTTTAGCAACACCTTGAAACTTTTCCCTCTAGTCCTTTTAAATCTTGTCTCCTTCAACCTGTGTGTCCTTCACTTTTTGACTCCATTTAACCTTAAGGCATTGATCTCCAGCCTCAAACATTGAAGGAGAATTGCATCTAAAACACTCTCAAACCTTTTTGAATTGAAACCCTAAATACACTAACCCTAACCTACTAACCCTAAGTTGTTGACATCATCTTTGAATATTTCATATTTATTGCAACAACGTTTCATCTTGTGAGCAATTGAATGGTAGTTGAAGGCATTAATTGAGTTGAGAAGTGATTTGTTATATTGAATGTTGTATCATTATAGTATTTATTGGTGAAGTGACATTACTACTATTGCTATTTTGTAAACATTGACTTCATCAACATTTACTTTCAAATTTCTCATATTGAATACCAGATAGTCTTTAATATATATGAAGTACTAGTCAAAGATTGCACATATCAGTTTCCTTGTTGTATTGTCTCAAGAAGGTTCTTTTCTTTTCTTTCGTTATACCTTGTTATTGGTTGTTTAGCTGGGATTATCTGCTTGGTGGTGATCTGTGAAAGGGGGAATTTTTCTTGTCCTATTATCTTTTGCCCTTTCAAAGCCGCAGGTCACCGGGGATGTCTCCCCTGGGCCTAGCCTCCTTAAAGAGAAAGAACCTACCCATCGTGGTGACATTGGATGGGATAGGTTCATGTTACTCCAGTTTGGCCCTCTACTTTATAGCCTCTACTCCTAGCTACAAACTGTGCGATAACATTTTGGTGCCATTGCCGGGGAACACTGAGTCAATTCTCCTCAAACAAAAAATCTTTTTGGTAAGCCTTGCCTTAGATCCTTATCTTACAAACTTACCTAGCGACTCCACTAGGATGTTTTCCCTATTCCTTTGATAGTTTCAAGAAAACTATCTAGCGACTCCACTGATGAAAAAGCCAACTATGGCTTCACAATGGGATCCAGGGAACTACAAACCTTTGGACATGAGTAAAATCCTAGGATATCCGAGACGAATGCCCCCCTTTTATAAAAATTGGCTCCCTAGATTCGCTAGCATCGATGGAGAAAGTCCTGATTATCACATGAGCAAATTATGGGTTTTCTTTCAATACCACCCTGTCAGTGATGAGGCTGAAGATTTGGTGATGAAACTCTTCTCTGCCTCTCTACATGGAGAGGCTAGAAGATGGTATGATAATCTTCCAGCTTCCAGCATCACATCTGTGGACCATTTTGAAGAAATATTCCTTGCAAGGTGGGTTATGAAATTGGAATATATACAATCATTGTTGAAAGGTCTTGAATGCATAAAAAAAATAGAGGATGAGATTGTCAAAGTTTTCGGAGCTAGGTTCTAGAGGTTTTTTTACCAGATTCCTGAAAGCCATTGTCCTAAAGACAAGTACCTCGTTTATCTCTATACTAATGGACTTCAGGGGCATTTGAGCTTCCTCCTAAATAAAAAGAATCCAAAAACACTTGTAGAAGCTCACAACATGGCTATTCAAATTGAAAATAATCTCTCCTTTTCCAGAACCAATAACCATACCATGGACACTCTCAGCTTGACAAAACTAGTTTTCCTGGAAACCTTTGCTAAAGATCCATAAGAGAGAAGGGAACAAGTTTTTGACCAGCAGAATGAGGACGTGATTAAGGAGCAAAAACCTAAGCAATATGATGAAGTACCAACCCGTGCTCCTCACTCTGATGAGGTCATCCAAGAACCTATTTCTCTTGCACAACAAAGCGAAGATGAGGTTAGTTGCTTTCCACTTCAGGGTTCTGATGACACCTTATTCCTTGATTTAGAAAATGAAGGAGAAATGAAAGCTTTGAACGGAATGGATATTCCTTGCTGTACAATTGAAGACAAAGAAGCAATCCATGAGGATGAAACAATAACACATGCTGAAAATGCCAAAGTCCTCGAAGCCCCTGCACAAGAAGAAACAATAAGTTTCCCTCCTCCCCTAGTTTTTGATGATGCTTTACTTTATGATGAAGGAAATGAGGAGGA
>JZKD02S1920127.1:31557-55876 GCA_000966675.3 Picea glauca | reverse complement strand
CACACACACACACATTTAAATTTGGCTATTAGATTACTAAATGTGGAACATGAAAATGCTATATGCATATTTTTTTGTTACACTTTTGAAAATAGAAATTCCACATGGTATTTCAATCTTCTAGTAGGATCCATTACTAAATGGAATGATTTAGAAAAATATTTGATTGGTAAGTTTGGTGAAGAATATACCCCAATTGCAGTCTTGAAAGAACCAATGACAATCAAAATGGATAAGAAAGAACTAATAAAAGACTTTAACTAGTGTCTGACCACCATTCTAAATAATCTTTTAGCAAATTTTTTCCATGTTACGGTCCTAACCTCCCTAACCCATAAAGTAGATAGAATGTTATGTATTTGTATGTAATAAAGGCCATCATTAGTAAATAAGTCCTATGTAATAATGTGAATACAAATATTGTAAGAAGACTTACTAGAAGGTTCTGCCTCTAGAACGTTCCTCCTCTACAATGTTCTTAAGAAGATAGAAGTAGTATCTATAGAGGTAGAAAACATTATAAAAGTTGTCTTGTGGAATCATTTGTTACTTAAGCTATTCTCTATCAGAGGTTTCCCCCTTGAAGAGGCAAGTTGACAATGATTTTTATATTAATTAAGGTATCATTTTTTGGCCCATATTGTTATTGTGCTCATTGTTGTGTTTCTTTACAGTAAATATTTTGATAATATTTGTGCTTTTTATTTTCACAATCTGAACTTTCCCAAAGCCTGAAGGAAATTAGGCTTAGATTGACGTAACATGGAGGTAACCCTATCACTATCACCCAAATAGGGTACCTATTTATCTTTAGGAGGAGGAAAGCCTCACTTCAAGGGATATTTCCCATTACCTAGTTGGTTGATGAAGGGAAAAACAATACAGTGAAAACCCACCCCTCTCTCTAGGGCACTTAGAAGAAGAAGTTTCTTTGGTGAAGTTGAAAGGAAAAGGGGAAATGAAAATGGGTTTGTACATGTCCTTTACCAATGAAACATCATATGTTAGTAGCAACAGTTATACTCAATGACTTATTAAAAAAATTATGTGTTTCTTTAACAAGTTACTATACAATGAAAGTGAGTTCACAGTAGCAATAATGTATCTTGAAAGGTGCAAGTTATGATGATAAGGAAGATATACAATAGTCTTGAAAACTTGATAATGGTTTGTCACTCACACTTTTCAAGATAAATACAAGTCAATGAATGACTTAAATGGATCTCCAAACACCATTAATTAATGATGATGACAATAATAAAACCACTTCAGAAAGGTACTATAATAGAGCAATAAGAAACTACTTCAATATCCAATGATTATGGTTTTCTTAGTAAAAATGCCCAATGGTTTTATGGATGATTTTAGGACTGTTAAGGGCTACAACAATGGTTGTAAAAACAACTATTACATCAATAACACCTTCATAATTTGCACTCCAAAAAGGCAATTAAACATACACTTTAACACTTATTGATAGTACCTTGCGTTATACAAATTATGGGATGACTTAGATGGTTGGTAGGATAATATAAGCTGCAAAATGATAGTTGTAGCAGTGATTATGACAACAAAAAATTCCCTATTAGTATTTATAGACTAGGTTAGCAAATTATTAGAATATAAAGTGAAAGATGTTGAACAACTGAGAGGGGGNNCTAAATCAGTTGTTACCATGCTTAAAAAATTATGCTTATTTTAAACTCTTTGCAGAGCACTTAATGACAATCACAATAATGCAAGGAGGTAAGTAATAGAGCATTCGACATCAGTCACACATATCAAATATATAGAGACAGATATTTCCTGAGGAAACCCATAAAGGGTAAAAACCTCTTCTTCTTGGTATGATAAGTAATCTTTACATTCTGTACATTATCATACAAATGAGCTCCAACTCATTGTGAGGCTACAACCTCTGTTTTTCAAGGTGCAACTTGCTGAGAGAACCAACTCTCTGTTTTCTATAGCACCAACTAAAAGGAAGCACTCACTCCCTGTGTTTCTCTAGCACCCACTAGAAGGAAGCACAAACTCCCTGGTTTCTCTAGCACCCACTAGAAGGAAGAAAAAACTCCCTAAATGTTCCAGCACCAACTGGATGGAATCACCAACCTCCATTCACACAGGCACCAACGTGTAAAATAGAGAAAAACATTTCTCACTTACACCACCCTGCCACCCTGGTTTCTCTGGCTGCAACCAGATGGAAGCTACAATTATCTGTGTTCAAGCACCCACTTTAACCTCTGAGGAAAACAGTCCTCCCTAGCACCTCCCTACCACCCTAGAATATCAAGTTTGATTTATATCAATTTATCACAGTGATACAATATTTATCAATGGCTTACCGGTCTCATCACTGTTCAGCTACACTGCTCTGCTCAACCTGCATCATTGTCTTCCTGCACACTTTGCCTTGCACTTTATATTCTTCTACCTTTTAAGCTCTCTCTACCATGTCCATTCAATGCACCATTCCTCTTCTCTATATTTCAGTTGCTGCACACTGCCTCCTTCTACAAACCTGAATCACTCTCAACAGTCGCACCCATGTCTTCTCTGTTCTGCATATTTATCCTATCTGTGCACCTTCTTCATCCTCCATGCCCAATGCATCTGCATGCTCTTCAACGTGCAATGGTTCGGTTCATCAGGTTGTTCACTACCACTCCACTTTTTCTCTACTTCGCTCCCTCAAGCATCAACACACTCTCTCTGTTCTACATGTTCTCCTCGTGTCGAGTCCTCTTCCTGATCATCATAGCAAATCCTCAACTTTTCTGGCGGTTATACCCATGTGTTCATCATCACTGGGTGTTATGCTGAGATTCCTTATCCTGTCTAGCAGTCGAGAGTCTTTGTATTCTCTATCACAATCGAGCTCATCCTCTCTGTTGAAATTATAGGATTCAACGCTCTTCCATCTGTCAACCACCTCTATCAACAGTCTTCATTCCACTGGTAGCTGCCCTGAGACTCTTCATCTCCTCTGGAAATCACACTGAGGCCTCTTTGATTCCTCTGGAAAAAACCATCAGTGGTTTCTAGCAGTTATAGTGTGAATCTTGAAATGGAGCCTAGCTATGCTAGCTCCTTCCACTTACGTGACCACTGGTGGTGACCACCGGCTACATCGACATTTTTACATTTCAAAATTTTGGCATTCGACATTTTGACATTCCTATGATAAAGTGTCTCGACACTCCAAGTCGTGATCCCCAAAATGGAGCTTGGTTTCACTAGATCCTTCCTCCATCTTCCACAGATGTGACCACTAGCTGTGACCACAACCTTATTCAAAAACGTATTTCACACTTTCACATTTCGGGGATTCTGTGATGAGTCGTCTCGACTGTCCATGTCACAAGCTCCAAAATAGAGATTTGCTTCTATAGCTATGCTCTCCAGCTCTCGACAATGTGACCACGAGATATGACCACTCTCCAATCAAACAAGCACTTTGCTCTCCAAATCAATGGACCATGATCTGTGGTGATCGGATGGCTATCCTCTACCCTAGGACTTCAGCCTTCGAGACTTTAGGGGAGTGATGAAGCTAAAACTCCCGAAGAAAAACTCCCAGAGTGAGGTCACTCTTGCATCACTCGATGACATGTCGTGACTCGAGTGGCTGCTGCGTGTCACTCTAAATTGTGATTTAGAAAATTCATGGGCCTTCGTCATGCCTGATCAATGGTCTAGATCAAACCTCGATCCAATAGCCAAGATCATTTCACAAATTCATGAGCCTTCATTGTGCTTGATTCGGGATTTCGGCATTTCACATTTTGCAACTTCGGGACTCCTGTGATGAAGAATATCGATTCTTGACTCCTCCAACTCCCGGTATCCGAAACCTTTGTTGATGTGCCTGTTTCAGGATTTTGGAATTTCGCAACTTCGGGACTCCTATTATGAAGAGTCTCGAATCTTGAATCCTCCAATTCCCAGTATCTAAAACCCTTGTTGACGTGCCTGTTTCATGATTTCGATGTTTCACATTTTGCAACTTCGGGACTCCTGTGATGAAGAGTCTCGACTCTTGACTCCTCCAACTCCCGATATCCGAAACCTTTGTTGATGTGCCTGTTTCAGGATTTCGATGTTTCACATTTTGTGATTTCGGGATTTCTGTGATGAAGAGTCTCGACTCTTGAGTCCTCCAACTCCCAATATCTGAAACCTTTGTTGATGTGCCTGTTTTGGGATTTCGGCATTTCACATTTTGTGATTTTCTGCGGTGAGTTGCTTCCTTGACTCCTGGAGTTTACGCTTCTGAATGTGATCCAACGATCACTTGTTGAACTTTCCATTGCCATGCCATTATCCCTGTGCTCCTGGTCATGATCTTTGCCATCAATGACAAGAACACTCTTTCACTCTGTGTGCACCTCTGCACTATCTCTTCTGGTCTTGACGAGATTGCTCTACTGCATCTTCCCAAAATAGTTTTGGTTCCTGCCTGACACATTATACTTGTACTCAAGCCATCATCATTGTTGTACTTTCCATCAATGACAAGCATACATTGCCTGTAAAACATGAAAACAATCTCCCCCTTTGGCATTGATGGCAACAAAGGCACCCAAACCTGTTCTTTTCTCCCCCTTGTACATCAATGTCAAAGAAAACACGCTCCCCCTGAGCTGTTGCAGTATTTTTTTGAGGCATCATATATTCAATCAATACAAACTCCCCCTAACAGGATGGACTCTCTTAGGTGTGAGACGGGATGACATGCAACTTTTGCCGGAGATATTCAAATAGTGTCTTGGCTAGGGGTTTAGTAAAGATGTCTTCAATTTGTTCTGTGGTTGGAATGTAATGGACCTGAACAATTTGATTGGTGACTTGCTCTCTCAAAAAATGGTATTTTATGGGAATATGCTTGGTCTTGGAGTGGAATGTAGGATTCTTGGACACACTGATGGCACTAGTGTTATCACAATGAATTGGGATCGATGCAGTGTATTTTACCTCCAAGTCTACAAGTGTCTAACTCATCCATAATACCTAAGTGCAATAGGTAGCAGCATCAATGTACTCTGCCTCTGTAGTTGATAAAGAAATGGAACCTTGTTTTTTACTCAACCATGCTACTAGAGAATCTCCTAAGAAGAACGCACCTCCACTCGTGCTTTTCCTTTCATCCATGCAGTTAGCCCAATTAGCATATGAGTAGACTGATAATTGAAATTTTTGATATTTAGGATACCATAGGCCATGGTTCATTGTTTCTTTCAAATATATGAATATCCTTTTGATAGCTAGCAACTAACTCTGTTTAGGTACAGATTGATATCTTCCTACCATTCCAACAACATGCATTATGTCTGGGTGAGATGCTGTGATGTACAACCGGCTACCTATCATTGACCTATATGAACTTTGATCAACCTCAAGTGAGTCATCATCCTTTATTAATTTGCATCCAGTAACCATAGGTGTTCCCAAAGGTTTAGAATCTTCCATTTGAAACCTTTTCAACATTTCTCTTAGATATTTTTCTTGAGAAATGAACATCCCTTCAGACCTCTGAATAATTTGAAGACCAAGAAAAAATGATAGTTCACCTATCATAGAAATTTCAAACTCAAACTCCATGGCAGAAGCAAACCATTGTACCAATAAATCCTTATTACATCTGAAGATGATGTCATCTACATAGACCAACAGGATGAGCAAATCATTATCCTCTGTTTTGATATATAGATTTTTGTCAATTGTACCTCTCTTGAACCCTTTGTCTTTGAGATATGTATCCAGTCTATGATACCAGGCACGAGGGGCTTGTTTTAACCCATATAAATCTTTCTTCAACTTGCATACTAAGTCAGGGTTATTAGATAGTTCGAAACCTTCTAGTTGTTCCATATAGACTTCTTCATTTAAATATCCATTTAGAAAATCTGACTTGACATCCATTTGATAGACTTTAAACCTTTTATGACAAGCATAGGCAAGAAATATTCTGATAGCTTCTAATCTTGCTACGGGTGAAAATGTTTCATCAAAATCCAGTCCTTCTATTTGAGCATATCCTTTATAGACCAATCTTGCTTTGTTCCTGATAACTTGTCCCTGCTCATTCAACTTATTCTTAAAGATCCATTTGGAACCAATGATATGTTTACCTTCAGTTCTATGAACCATCTCCCAAGTATTGTTTTTTTCAATCTGATCAATTTCATCATTCATTGTTTTAACCCAATGGTCATATTTGGTAGCTTCATTAAAATTCTTGGGTTCCAGCATGGATATGAAAGATATATGTGATTGTTCGGTGTTTTTGATTATCTTTCTCATGGTTTGTACACCTTTGTCGTTTTCACCAATTATTTGACTTGCAGGATGATTCTTTTGAGTGATTCTGGAGGAGGAATTTGAAGTTGTCTATTGATTTGAGTCTGTCTGAGTATCTGTGTCTTCATCTGATTTAGAGTCTTCATTTTCTGATTCTTGGACCTGTTCATATTCAAATTTAGTCGTGTCCTCTGTAGAAGACTCATTATTGTACGCCTCTCTTGCTGGGATTCCTTCATCAACTTTTCTGTCAATACAGTCAACCATTTTATGCAACCTCTTATTATAGCATCTGTATCCTTTATTGTTTGTAGAATACCCTAAGAAGATACCTTCATCGGCCCTGTCATCATATTTTCCAAGGTTCTCATCATTATTCTTTATGTAATATTTACTCCCAAAGACTTTGAAGTGTTTGATTGAAGCAGGTCTCCCATACCACAGTTCATAAGGTGTCTTGTCACTTTGTGGTCTGAGGTGGGCTTTGTTAAGAACATGGAATGTTGTGTGTATTTCTTCTACCCAGTAGGTTTGACCAATGTTCTTTTCATTCATCATTGACTTGGCCATTTGCTGCACTATTCTGTTTTGCCTCTCAACTACTCCATTTTGTTGTGGAGTTATTAGGATTGTGTATTCTCTCTTGATCCCATGATTATCACAGAATTCCTTGAAATCACTTGACATAAATTATCCTCCTCTGTCTGATCTTACTGCCTTTAACCTCTTGCCTATTTGATTCTCAGTTAAAGCGTTAAATTTTTTAAACTTCTCAAATTCTTCATCTTTTTCCTTGAGAAAGGAAACCCAAGTAATTTTGGAGTAATCATCAATAATCAACATGAAGTAGTTTTATTTCCTCGTGTCTTCCTATCTTGATGGTCCACATAAATCCATATGAACTAGTTGGAGTGGTTTCTCTGTTGAAGTAGAGCTTTTGGACTTAAACTGTGTCTTGGTTAGCTTTCCTACTTGGCAAGGTTTACACTTAGAATCTTGGGGCTTTGATATTCTCAGAAGATCTTTTACTGCCTCAAGATTTTTTAGCTTGATTAAGTGGTCAAAGTTTAGATGTCCAAGTCTCTTATGCCATAACCAAAATTCATCATGTTTTCTTAGATGACACTCTTCTCTATCTTCTTTTAGCACATATACATTATTTTCTATCCTTATGCCTTTGGCCACCACTTGTCCTGAGTTTACAAACTTTATCTTCCAGTCCTTGGACATGAACACCACTTCACATCCTCTGTCACACATTTGACTTACACTGATTAGATTATGCTTCAACCCATCTACAAGTAGAACATCTTGGGATTTTCCTTTTCCATTACTTAAACTCAGCATCCCTTTACCCTTTATTTTACCTAGAGCATCATTTCCAAAGGTTACATTTCCCGATTTTCTTTCACTTAGAGATAGAAAATTACCTTTGTCTCTCGTCATATGTTTGGAGCATCCACTGTCTATATACCAAGGGTTTGTTTGTATTTGAGATGACAACACTAATCCACACTTGTCACTTTCTTTCTTCTTCCAAACCTTGACATTTTTAGTAGGGAAATTCAAATCCCATTCATAGTTCCTTAAGCGACAATCAACAGATTTATGTCCATAGTTATGACAGATGTAACATTCTGGTTTGTCGAATAAAGGATCATAACAATTGTTATGCTTAACCCATGTCCTTTTCCCATCCATCAAGTGATTTACAGTCTATGGTGGTTTGTTACTTGGATATCTCATTCTTTGTTGTGGAAGATATCTATACCTTGAATGTCTTGATTGCTCATAATTTAATTTTAAAGAACACTTTACAACTTTATGACCAAAGTTAGAACAAAAGAAACAATATCCATAGAAAAAACGTTGGTACCTGGAAAATGGTTGTCTTCTTTGAGAAGGTCGATTTCTTCTATGTTGATGATTTCTTTGAACAAAGAGTACATTATTTCTCTAATCCATAGTTTCAGTTCTGGCACCTCTTTCATTACTCCTCCTGGGCAGATGATTATCTTCTTTTGTTTCTGCAGGTTTTTTGTTGTCATAGATGGTACATTTGACAAACTTGATGGGTTCTTTGTTGCCTAGTTGATCACTACTTGATCCCTCTTTATAACCCATACCTGTTTTCAGCTTTGGGTTTCTTTGCTGATTCATAATGGTGGCCAATTCTTCTGATGCTTTGATACTTGACAGATTTTGATGATACAAGGCTTGGAACTTCTCCAACTCTTTCCTGGTTTTCACTACTTCTTTTTCCAGAGCTTCACATCTTGCCTTCTTTTCTGATAACTGTTGTTTCAGAATGTCTTCGATTTTCTTTTCCTCTTCTAATTCCACTTTTACTAGGGAAAAGTATTCATCAGGATGTTTACTGTCTTTCTCAAACTGTATCAGCAATTGTTTTTTCTTTCTGTTCTTAATTCCGAGTCTGTCAATTTCTTCCAAAGAACTGATTAATTCACCTTCCATATCCACCACAGCATCTTCATAATCCATTTCACCTCCTGTGTGTTCATCATCAAAATCTCCCATAGCCATAAGCATAAAATCATTTAGTTTATCTTCAATAGGGGAGTCATTGTCTTCATCATTTAAAGGATCATCATCATTGTTTACACAAAGACTTTTCTTCTTAAAATTATTCTCTTTAAATAAATTTATGTGTTTGTGCTTCTCCTCATCATCACATGTCTAATCCTTTCTTTTTTGAGGACATTTATTTGCAAAATAACCTATCTTACCACAGTTGAAACATTTGAAAGGAAGTTTACCATTGTATTTGCCTGATCCCTTCTTCAGTCTCTTCACAAATTTTTCTTCAATTTCAACAGGCTCAGAATCCTCATTCTTGTCTGCCTTAAATGATACTTCTCTAGAGGTGGGTTTATCTTTAACTATTCTCATTTCATATGCAATCAATGTTCCTAGAAGTTCATCAAACTCCAAGGTTTTTAGATCATTAAGTTCTTCTATAGCAGAGACCTTCGGGTTGAACCTATCTGGTAGAGATCTCAAAATTTTCTGAACTAAAGAAGGTTCCTTGATTTTTTTACCAAGTGATTTCATTACATTTACCAGTTCTTCAACTCTCAGAAAGTATTTTCCAACAGTTTCATCTTCTTTCATCTTTAGCTGTTCAAACTGTACTCTATATGTTTGAAGATTGGTGTCCTTTACCTTCTCATTACCTTCATAACTGCTAATGAGTTTGTCCCACATTTATTTGATAGTTCCTAGGTGCATAACTTTTATGAATTATGCTTCTGGAAGCCCACTCAAGATAGCATTCATAGCCTTAGCGTTGAAGCTAAATTCTAGCTTGTCATCCTTATTATCCAGTACAACTGGCTTTACATAACTAGTATCTACCACATCCCAGACATTTGCCCCTAAAGCCATTATGTAGGTTCTCATTCTAACTTTCGAGAAGGCAAAGTTTGTTCCATTGAATAGAGGGGCCTTATTGGTTGAATTTCCTTTATGGATTGACATGTTTAAGCTCTAGGATCTACCCTTAGATAAAAGGGGTTGGATCTGATACCAATTGTTGAACAACTGAGAGGGGGGGGTGAATCAGTTATTACTGTGCTTAAACAATTATGTTTATTTTAAATTCTTTGCAGATCACTTAATGACAATCACAATAATGTAGGGAGGTAAGCAATAGAACATTCGACATCAGTCACACCTATGAAATATACAGAGACATATATTTCCTGAGGAAACCCATAAAGGGTAAAAACCTCTTCTTCTTGGTATGATAAGTAATCTTTACATTCTGTACATTATCATACAAATGAGCTCCAACTCATTGTGAGGCTACAACCTCTGTTTTGCAAGATGCAACTTGCTGAGAACACCGATTCTCTGTTTTCTCTAGCACCAACTAGAAGGAAGCACCCACTACCTGTGTTTCTCTAGCACCCACTAGAAGGAAGCACCAACTCCCTGGTTTCTCTAGCACCCAATAGAAGGAAGAGAAAAATCCCTAAGTGTTCCAACACCAACTGGATGGAAGTAGCAACTTCCAGTCACACGGGCACCAACCTGTAAAACAGAGAACAACAGTTCTCCCTTGCACCACCCTGCCACCCTGGTTTCTCTGGCTGCAACCAGATGGAAGCTACAACTCCCTATGCTCAAGCACCCACTTGAACCTCTGAGGACAACAATCCTCCCTAGCACCTCCCTAGCACCCTGGAATATCAAGTTTCTTTATATCAATTTGCCAAAGTGATACAATATTTATCAATGGCTTATCGGTCTCATCACTATTTTGCTACACTGCTCTGCTCAAGCTACATCAGTGTCTTCCTGCACACTTTGCCTTGCACTTGTTGAACTTTCCATTTCCATGCCATTAACCCTACGCTGTTGGTCATGATATTTTCCATCAATGACAAGCACACTCTTGCACTCTACATGCACCTCTGCACTATCTCTTCTGGTCTTCATGAGATTTCTCTGCTATGTCTTCCCAAAATACTTCTGGTTCCCGCCTAACACATTATACCTATACTCAAGCCATCATCGCTGCTATACTTTCCATCAATGACAAGCATACACTGCCTGTAAAACATGCCAACAAAAGAGTTTGAGTATGAAGTGAAGGAGTCTAAGTTGAGTCTTGTCAAGAGGTAAGAGAGGAGGACTAGTTCCTTCAAGGGTAATGGAGTCAAGGTGGATGGATTCTTCTAAGGCTACAAATCAATAATGATGATGCACAAAAGTCTAAGAGGGAAAATGCATAGCAGAAGTAGTAACTTAAGTCCCTCTATGCACTGACCTCAAGAGACAAGATGCTAGGGTGTAGGCAATTCTATGCCCTAGCGCCTTGCTCTTCTTAGGCTTATTATGGATTAAAATTTATGCAAAGATAACTATGTCAAAACCCGTAGAGTCCTAGCAATTTAGGGATCTAAGGTTTTACTAGTTACTAGATCAATTCAATAAAAAGTTTGGCAAATAAAAAGTAAGAAAGTAGGAATTTAAGTTTCTTACTTCAAACATTATGTACACCATACAATTTCATAATCTTGTATGAGAAAATAAAACCATACACAAACCATTCAATAGATGACAAAAAATGCATATTTTACTTACTTGCACCAAGAATAATAATGAGAATACCATGCAAGATCACCATAAAAACTTCCAAGATTGATCCAAGTTGCAAAAAATAGCCTTATACAAGAGTGTGCCTCACAATTTCAGCCAATAACCCTCACTAGGGCACCAATTTCAGACCTCTTGTCTTAGATCACAAGTTTTTATGTAAAAATGAGAGTACTTTATGTTTATTTATAAAACAAATTGACATTTAATTAATTTTCAGGTCAAAAACAAGGTCGACTTGGCCAATTTACAACAAAATTCAATTTTGACATAAATAAAATTAATTTTCATCTAGAAACACCTCCAAGGGTGACGTCATGCCCCTCTAGAGTGAAGTTGAGCCCCATAAGTGAAATGCTAGGATGGAAAAGTTGGGTTCTTGGCCTACAGAATCCCCAAATGATGCCCACACATGCCACCGGGCTCACAAATTCCTCCAAAAATGAAACCCTTCCCAAGCAAATTTATCCCTCCTTAGTTAGAGCCTTGACATATTTGATTGAGTGTTATTGTTGGACCCCACAAGTATATTAAAGAATTATATCATAGGGCACTCCCTTGTCTTTAGGAACCTTCAAAAACCTACCTCTTTCTGCGAGAATATAAATAGTGTTGAAATTTTTCATATCCAGTATTGGGAAACCTTGCTTCATGCACCTAGGCTGTGAAATTCCTACACAATATTCAATATTTAGAATTTGGGAATTCTATCAATGCAATATTATTCAACCATTGACACCCTTATTTTGGATCTATCTCAATAGATTCCTCTCTTTGCGCTGGTTGCAGTGGTACCCCTCTTTCCTAAGTCTTTTTCTTGTGTGGACCCACCCACCCTATCTTGCACCTTTATTTGGGACCTATCTCACTAGATTCCTTTCTTCAAATTGATCGTCTTCATACAACTCTCCAGTAAGCCTTTATATGTGGAATCACTCACCCCTTCCATACTCCCCTCTTACTCTTAATTTTGCACCCTCCTTAGATGGAAACCCATAATAGTGACTTTGGCAATCGCATGGGTTCCCTTGAAGAATCCTTTAGCAAATTTCAGGACCAGTGCAAAGCAATTCAAAATTAGAGCGATCAAAGTTTGGCTCAAATTAATTCCAACATTGCTCACCTTAATTCCCAACTAGTTGAACTTGACCTAAATTCTATGATAGCTTTTGTGAATCAATTCAAGGGCCCTAAATCGACATAACAACATTTACACCAAGAGGGAGTTGAATCATCCCATTCCATGGATTTTCATACTGATTCCCTTGCTCTTGATATACATCTTTCTAAAGTGTGGGTGAATAAACTTGATGGCTTGGACCCCATTGGTTGGGTCACTCAAATGGAAAATTATTTCTCATTGCATAAAATTGATGACTTAATAAAACTTTGTGTAGGTGCCCTCTATTTAGATCCAAAGAACTAGAAATGGTGGTAATGACATAAAAATTTCCAACGAGGTTATATTGCTTGGGATAATTTTGTTGTCGGTATTTATGAATGTTTTGACATAGACAATCATCATTTGGGTCATCTGACCAAGCTTAAACAATCAAGTACAATTGAATACTACATCAATACTTTTTAGCAACTAGCTTTCTGCATTGAAGAAATGTTGAACACCTTCTTCCATGAATTCCTTATTAGTGGTCTTAAGGAAAACATTTGTTCTCACCCTAATACCTAGCTTGAATCCACTCATAAATCCAAGGAAGCACAACAAGTTTTCACTACTCAAATAAAAAATCCGTCCTTTATTCCCTATCCCCACCCCAACAATCCAACTCCTCCCCCTCCTTTTAAGGTCCATAAATTAACCAGGAAAGAAACGGATGAATGCCAACTTAAGGGTACTTGCTACAATTGTGATGAAAAGTACTTTCTGGGGCACATATGTAAAGAGAAAAATATTTTTATGGCCATTTTTTAGGACATTTATGAAGATGAATATGATGTTTCCCCTCCTGAATCATTTCCCTAGGTAGATGATAAAAGTACACCATTTAATAAAACTGAGGTAGAACCCCTCATCTCTCTCCATGCTCTAACCAGTATTTCAACTCCCCAAACTCTTAAATTAATTGTCTATATCAAGCATTGTAAAGTCATTATCCTCATCGATAGTAGCAACACCCATAACTTTACTCATCGATGAATTGATCAAGAATACAATTTCTATATTCATGTAGTCAACAAATTTCAAATCATGATTACTATTGGAGGTTCCACGGAATGTGGGGGTCGTTGTGAAAATGTGCACCTACAAATTGGTGATTATTCTTTGAAATCTCACATGTTTTCCATTGAAATGGGGGTTGTGAAATTTATCTAGGTGTTGAATGGTTATGTACTCCAGGCCCCATCACCATGGATTTCAAGGAATTATAAATGAGCTTCTAACAATATGGACATCACTACAAGTTCCAATTCATCACAACAGGTTCTCCCGAGATCATCAGTTCATACCAAATGGAAAAACTCCTAAAAAAGGGTCATTCTAGCATTATTTCCTAGTTCCATGTTATCCAAGCCTTTCAGACTCAATCCCCAACCATTCATCAAGACATGCAACTTATCCTCTCCAAACACCACTTAGTTTTTGAAAACCTCCAAGGCCTCCCACCTTCCCATGGCCCCCATGATCATTTCATCCCACTTGTACATTGTATAATTCCAACCAACCTCACTCTTATCGCCACCCAATCGCTCAGAAAAATGAGATTGAAAAAATCATTCAAGAATTATTATATGTGGGTGTCACCCTCCCTAGTAATATCCGTTATTCATTTCATCTGGTCATGGTACTCAAAAAATTAGGTACTTTGTGCATCTTCCCTAATTTTTGGGCTCTCAACAAAATTATCATCAAAGATAAATGTCACGCCCATTCCCGTCATTGATGACCTTTTTGGATGAATTGACTGGTGCTCAATTCTTTACCAAACTCGATATGAATTCTACCTAGCATCACCAAATCCATATGAAGGAGGATGGTATTCCCAAGACTTCCTTTCATACTCATGAGTTCTTGGTCATGCCCTTTGGCATGTGAAATGCACCCTCCAATTTCCAAAGTTTTATGAATCACATCTTCTGACCCTTTGTTTGTCATTTTTTCCTTGTCTTCTTTGATGACATACTCATTTATAATAAAACTTGGCAATCCCATATTTTCCATGTGGATCAGGTCTTACACCTACTTTCTCATCATTAAATCTTCCTCAAAAGGTCCAAATGTGCCTTTGGGGCCTCAACAGTATAATACTAGGGCCATATTGTTAGTAAGGATGGTCTCCGAGTGGATCCTAAGAAAATTAAAGATATGAAGGATTGGACCCTCCATAGGACTCTTAAAAGTTTGTGAGTTTTCCTTGGTTTAATTGGATGCTAACAAAAGTTCATCCAAAATTGTGGAAAAAAAACAGCCCCACTCACTGTCCTCGTTAAGAAAAATGCTTTTAGATGGAATGTGACTGTCGATAAAGCCTTGCAAGCCTTGAAAGAGGCTATGTGTACAACTCAAGTATGTCAGAATTATTTTCATTGATGTCAAAGGATTAATGTTTTCATTAATTTCATATTACAACATTACAATACACACAATATTTCCAATATTTCCAATATATATATATAAGTTTACAAGTATATAAAAAAAGGGGCGCATGTGAAAAAGTAAAAGTGAAATGGTGGTTTCAAACCCATGGTTTGGGGTATTTTCCCATGGTATTGAGAATCAATTATTTAATTAATGGACAAGTCCCTTCATGAAGGGTTATGAAAAAGTATAAAAATAGAAAGGATTGAGAGAAAGTGTGTGTGTGTGTGAAAAATGGATTAGCAAAGATTGAATTACAAAATCAGTTTCAGGTCATCTCTATTCGATAGTTGGTTGTCATTGATGTCAACCCTTGGAGAGGTCTAGATATGCTGGACAATTGTATGATCAGGATTAATGGTGAATTAGTTGGGTGTATTTGATGTAGTCTACATGTATCCCCAGAGGTGTGGTTAAGGAACCTGAGTTTGTATGAGGAATAAATACATGAAGATTAGTGAATTTGTAGGTAAGACTATCATAGATGGATAGTGCATGTCGTGTCATTTCTGGTGATATGTGGTACATTACATGATTCCTCACGGTTGAGGAGATATGGCTTTGTGAAGTTGGAGGACCCTCATGAATATTCTAGAAGTCCCTATAAGGTCAAAAAATAAGTCAATTATTCTAGAAGCTCCTAGAAATTCATCAAGAAGTTTATTAGTCAAAGTGGTTGCAACTAGACATTAATTATGGGTAAAGTTGTTGAAATAAAAAAATAATTAAAAATAAATTAGTTGCAACAAGAAGTGGTGAGTTTATTAATTATGGGTAAAGTAGTTTCAATAAGAAAGTGGATTATACCTAAAAGAGGCAAGTTGGGTAAAACAATTAGAATATGACCCCTAAAGGAGGGAACTTGGAGAGTATAAATAAGAGAGCAAGAGAATCCCATTAACACCTATTGGGAACATTGAATATCTATATTGTGAAAGGTTTATTGCAGGTACTCATTTATACATCGAAAGTTGCGAAATTATGAGGTAGCGAAGGAAGAGTGATGGAAGAGTTTCACAATTGTATACGAGAGTGGGAAAGTCATGAAAAACCCTAATTAGGGTCATCCTCGCAGGTCAAAGAGTAAACATCCCATGAGGCATCCCCACGGCTTGCCTATATCCTATCATGCGAGGCCCCACTCGACACCCATATTCGCCACGTGAGACACTACCATATATGAAGATTGAGGAGTGAATCTAGTTGCAAAATATGAAGAGAGGCTACAGGAAGTGTGACATTGTTTAGTAAAACAAATCTATCTGTAGAATCTAAAGGTATGTTATGTGCTTGTTTGTAGTTGGATGTTGGTGATTGTTTGAGGTATGGTCACGGGAGATTGAGTATTTTCCCTTGGAGGACTATTGGTTGTATGGTAGATGTTGCATGAGGAAGATATACAGAGGTACATTTCTACTACTCATGCTATTTGTTGTTGGCACACTTTATTGGGTATATTGTTGAGTCATATCTTGTATCACTTGGTACATGTTTGAGGGTTTTTGGTTAAGGTGTTTTGATGAAGTTATTGGTATATATTGAGGTGGCATAACAGTATGGGTTTTATGCATGGTTGACATGAGGGTTTACTATACATGGTTTATGGATGTTTGTATATGTATGACACATGATTAGAGAGACATAGTTGTACACAGTTTGAGCTATACACATGTGACAATTGGTATCATATCTATGTGGTCAGATCTGATTAGTTGATGAGATTAATGTGATAGGTTGTTGGTACAGGTTTCGATAGGTTGTTGGTACAGGCTGTGATAGGTTTTTGAATTACATGTTTGATGTGCATGATTGACACATGATATGGTAAAAGATTGATACTTGGTATAGTTGATGCACTTGTTATGGTACATGGTTGATGGTACATGTTTAGGTACACGTTTGGTGCATGGTTGATGCACTTGTTATGGAAAATGGTTGATGGGATAGGTTGAGGTACATGTTGATGCATGGTATAGGTGGGCACTTGGATGAGACACATATCTTGTAATGGTATGCAGTGATCTTGGTACATTCTTGGTAGAGGCATGATCAGAAAAGATCTTTTAAAGACTGTGGTTGAGTTTTTAAAGAATGAGTTCATTAACCATTTAGGAATTTGGAGAAAGAGGAAGAATTAAAGATTTAACATAGAAGCCATAATAAGATATATAGATCTGGAAATTAACACAAATAATTAGCAAACCATAACAACAAAATTTTTAACAGAGTTTGGCAATATCGCCTACGTCTCCCGGCCTTTTGTCTTAGTGGGTGAGGTTTTCTTATTTCTCTTAAAAGCTTCAAATGGATTACAAATTGATCTAGATGTGTTATTATAGATATCAAGAACCCAACACAACTGATGACACTGAAAACGGATGAATGAAGCTCCCGGAAATGGCCCGCAAAGTTTCTCTCCTCAATACCTTCCCTGCATAAAAATGGCTTTGAATGGAAAATTCCTCAACATTTCTCCTTCTTTGAACCTCCCTAAGGCTTCCAAGAACATATGGTTTATATAGGATTCAAATGGTAACATCCTCCCAACTTCCTCCCAATATCTGGCCTCAAAAAGAGCTCCAGATCCTCCAATAATGGCCAAAATCTCCCAAAACAGGCTAACAATTCACTAAAAAATATATTATATAGTTTTAAAACCCATATTTTGGGAAAAATCAAGTGCATCCCTCGATTTCTGGGCCCCTGTTCATATGAACGCCCTCCATGTGGCCGAGGGCTGGGCTAGCTCAATTGGGCTCCTCTGGTCCTGGATCCTAGTCTCATGGCTTGGGCCATATGGCCATGCCCCAAACCTCCCATGTGCACCTAGTTGGTTAGAACCCGAGTTCTTATCTCTTGGTCACGGGTTAGGTGACATGTGTTAAGCATTTCCCCCCCCTCGCCGACCAGGGCTAGCCCTTAATCTTCCAACACATTCAACTTAAAACACTATTCCACCATGTATGGTTAATCTCTGCCAGGTAGCCCATCCGATCTGCGTGCTCTCCTGAAGTCACTATCTCCCTCGGAGGTCATGGATTCGATTCCTGAGAGTTTCTAACAATTTTTTACCTAGCCATCATTGGGAAAATTTTGGGTGCCATGTGGCACCCTCTGATTGGGCCATGTTTCACCCTGGGATTGGGTCATACTACTAATTCATCGGCCCAGTTAGCTTCCCAGTCAACACTACCATGTCACCTTTGTACCTTCCATGTGTCCGTCATACTTGCCACGTGTCATACCTGCCATGTATCATCCGTACTTCACAGTCACCTTCCCAGTCACCTGCCATGCCAGCTTGTCGTATGCCCAATTGTCATCCATACAACCATGTGTCCACCTGTCATTGGGCCATGTCACTGTACAGATTACCACATGTCATCCATACAGTGACATGTGTCAAATCCATATAGTACCAACTCATCTTGAAAGTGATGAAAATGAGTGACATGTGTCACCTCCTGGTGATGCCACGTAAGCATGATGATGCCATCATGACATCATCCTAATGCATGTTAATGTCACCTATCGTACCTACTGACATCAGCATTGAATTTTACCATTTTAACTTTTTACCGATTTGGGATTTCATTCAAAACACGATAACTTTCACATACCATGTTTGTTTGAGGAAACAACTATATAGGGAGAATCAATGTGATGAGGCGAACGCAATGTCATTGGTTTTGTCTGATTGCAAGAACTTTTATTTTTAGGCCTTCCTGGACCCATTTTGGTTCCTAGATCCATTTTGGATCACGTATCCCCACTAGGACCTTTTTGTCCTCTAAAAGGATACTAACCAGTCATCAAGTGCGAGATAGGCCACCCCACTTGTTCTTTGTCTTTAAACTCTGTCCTATGCACTTGTCTCATCAAGATCAATTGCAAACAAAACCATGACAACTGACAACATATTGCTAGTCACTTGTACTCTGTCACATCTTACTGAAGCCACTATCATCCATGTTGACAACATTAGCAATGATAACATCAGAAATATGATTGCAAATGAGCTAATATGTTTTTAGTACTTGCACGACATTAGCTTATCTTGAAGCAAATTATGATTGAACTTCCATTCTACAATCATCACATGTTCATGCTTAATATCAATTAATTGATTTGGCACAATTATAGGTGTGTTTCTTGCATGAGATTCCTTCCTTAATTGTTCCATTGTTTGAAGAGATTGATTTTCTTTTAAGTGATGAGCATGTACCACATATTCATTTCCTTCATTGATTAAGTGATATTGATTTTGTTCCCTGTAGAAGATTTCTGTGCAATCATACAAATAGGGACTGCCTAAGACCATTCCACATTCATTTAGTGGCACCACACCACATGTTACCTCATCCAAAAACTTAGATGAAATTGCAAAATTTAAAGTGCATTTCTTAGTTATGTGCAATTTATGATTGTTTCTTATCCATTTAAGTGAGTAAGGTTTATGATGCATCTGAGTGTTTAATCTCAAATTTTTAACCACTTCTTATAAAATCAAGTTATATTGAGATCCACTATCTATCAATGTTTCGACCTTAGTATGCCTCATTACGACCCTTATGCAAAACAATTTACTTCTAGAATCAAATCCATCACCAATTTTACCTGTCAAACCAACCGTTGTTATTTTAGACTCATCACTCGAATCTGATCCCAAGTCTAGTGGTCATGATGTTGCTGCCACTGTTTGCCTCCCTTTCCTTTCTTTGAACCACTTCAGTCTCTTTTTGGGATGCAATTTCCAGCAATGGTCATCAACATGCCCTTCCTTCTTGCAATGCTTGCAAGAGATATTATCTTCCCTTCTTGTCACTGAATTTTCTTTCATACCATTCCCCTTCCTTTTTTCCTCTTTTCTTGAAGACGATTCCCCTGATACACCAAATCATGTTTTCCCTACCTCAATGTATGTTGCTTGAACATAAACCTCATCAAGTTTAGTAGGTCCAAACATAAATACAGTTTTACAAATGTGTGCAGGTAAGCCTCCTATATACTTCATAAGAGTTTCTTGGGTATGTAATGGAATGTCTAACATTAATGGCATCTTACAAAATTCATCTGTGTATTCTTTCACTATTTGTCCCTTTCTTAGTTCAAGATCTCTCCATTCAATTAAAGCCCTCTCTTTATAACCCAAAGGACAATTTGTTTTTCTAAGTGCATAAACAAAAACTTGCCATGATGGAAATACATTACCCACTTGTTGCATGCCATTTTGCAACTTGCTTTTCCACCATATGAGTGTTGTGCCTACAATTCGAAGCGATGCCAATTTTATTTGAGTTGCATCATCCTTCATTTGTTGCACACTGCAATAAAATTCCATTTGTTTGACCTAGTTATCAAGCCTCTCTGCATTGACTTCACCATCATACATGGGTAATTCAAACTCCACATCAAGCTTAAGTAAAGGCATATCATGTTTATGTTTATGCGAATGTTTTCTTGTGTTGGATTTGGAACTTGTGCTTGAAGAAGAAGAAGTTTATGGAGAAGAAGGAGGTGAAGGAGGAAGATTAGGAGAACCCTCTCCTTCTTCACTTTTGGCCTTTGAATATTCACCTAGAATTGGTCTCTTCCTCTCCAAGTAATCATCATATAAAACCTTTACCATCTCTGACATGGAGAAGAAGGTGTTTTGAAACTCTATCTCATCATGAGAAAGTCCCTCTTGCGATACCATCTTCTCACTTTGAGAAGTTATCTTTCTCGATCCAATCTTAGGATTCTCTTCAACAAGCTTACCTTCACCACAATTCAACTTTTCCCTAGTAATTATGCAAACTCAAAAACCAACTGTCAACCTTCTCTGATACCACTGAATCCTAAAAGATCTTTTAAAGACCATGGTTGAGTTTTTAAAGCATGAGTTCATTAACCATTTATGAATTTGAATAAAGAAGAGGAATTAAAGATTTAACATAGCAACCATAATAAGATATACATATCTGGAAATGAACACAAAGAATCAGCAAACCATAATAGAAAAATTGTTAATGGAGTTCAGCAATATCGCCTACGTCTTTGGGTCACTTGTCTCAGTGGGTGAGGTTTTCTTATTTCTCTTCAAAGATTAAAAACTAATTTGGATGTGTTTTTTTAGATCTCAAGAACCCAACACAACTTATGGCACTAAAAATGGATGAACAAAGCTCCCGGAAATGGCCCGCAAAGTTGCTCTCCTCAATAGCTTCCCTGCATAAAAATGTCTTTGACTGACAAATTCCTCAACATTTCTCCTTCTATGAATCTCCCTAAGGCTGCCAAGAACCTCTTGTTTATATAGGATTAAATTTGGTAACATCCTCCCAATATTTGGCCTCAAAAAGAGCTCTAGATCCTCAAATAATGGCCAAAATCTCCCAAAACAGGCTGTAAAATCACTAAAAAATATATTATATAGTTTTGAAACCCATATTTTTGGCAAAATCAGGTGCAACCCCTGAATTATGGGCTCCTATTCATATGTGTTCCCTCCATGTCATCGAGGGATGGGCTGGTGTTATCGGACTAATCGGTAGGTGCAGACACTAATAGATCTCCCTAGATCCACCTGGATCTAGAACAAAATAGGACATGACATGACTCTTTCCCTAAGTTGCAATCATTGAATTAGCTAGTAAGGAGGAACAAGTGACGTACCTTTATATCGCTTCCTTAGGCCTCTGTTGCTCCTGCTTCACTCCGGTGCTCTCGTGAGGTCAAGACCAAGACAACACAAACCAACTAAAGTGAAGATAGAAAAATGTATTCAATGTCAACTTATGCATATGATCAAGGAATTATACAATAAAGTAAGAGTGACTTTATGAGAAAGGGACATACCGTTGTATCATATTAATTGAAAGTAGAAGATACAACCTGATTGCCTTGATGTTGCAAGCTTCCTTTTGGTGACTCTTGGTTCCAACACACACACTTGCTCTGTACTTGCATGAAGAAGATCCAATTCTTCTTGATAGACCAACTAGAGCCTTCAAGCCTCTATCCAAGCAGGGTTCTTCACACAATTCCTTCACCAATTCTTCAATTAATTATTCTTAACCTTTTCCATGAGAATGCTTTCAATATATAGGAGAGGGTGAGGTGGTTACATGGATGAGAATGATCCCATCAAATCAGAGAAGCTAGTAAAATGACAACCATGCGAATGCCAACTCATTCTCTAAAATATTTCCTTCTAGAACCCTCGAGACCTCTTCTCTTTCCAAAGCTTAAAAACAATTTCACACCCTGTGTATATAGAAAACTACGAGAAGTTCGCACCCTAGATGAAGGTGGCCTACAAGAATGAGTCATTCTCACACCCTAGGCCATATGTAGCCTGCGAACCCACTTTAAAAATATGTATTCTGGAATGAGATAAATGCCACTTTTATTAGGAGAAAGTTCTAGTTGGGAGCTTGAATACACCCTTGTTAAGATATCACCAAGATGACCAAAATCATGTGTAACAGAATGCCCCCCAAAGTATGAGGCCAGAATCTGTGACAACTGAAATACTTTGTAAACTGCGTGTGTGTGTCAGAAACCAGGAGCACACCTAATCAGAAACTTGCAAACAATCAAGCATCGACAGAATATCATACCATTTCTGAGGTAGGCATTCCCATACTCAGATCACAGATAGACGACATCATGAACATAGGTCATGGCCACCAATCATACATCATGGATCCATGCCATCAAAATATCGCATAGCCACCAAGAATACACTATGGATCTATGCAAGAAGATTTAAATTAAGACGACATAGCCACGAGACATACAAAGTGGATCTATGTGTCGACAAGTTATACATATTCCATCGCAACTTGGATCAAAAAGATGAGACCCAGGGTCTCCAATCTCGTCACCTGAAAGTACGAATCTAACCATGTGATTACATACGCTGAGGTCGAACATGATAGAAACCACTTGATTACCATTCATTGATGAAACTGTTAACAAGTGTGAGGGAAATCACCATTAATGTCAATGACTCCCAAGGTACACTAGTACAATCCATCGAATGTGAATAAATCAGTTGAGGTCAAACATCCGACAGAGTCTCCCGATCAGGGGTCAATGATGAAAATCCACTGTTGAAAGCAAGAAAACCTGCCATTGAGGCATGCAATTTCCAAGGTACCAAATAATTTCTAAGTCTTGTTTTTGGATAATGAGCTGGATTCGATGGAACAAAACTCGTCACAAGAGGGCCTTGATGTATCCCTCAGCAATGACACGAAATGAGTAACATATTTTGAAGGTGAAACAGAGTATGATGTAGGTTGAACTGGACACAGGGGAGGATGACATGGAGAGAATGGACAACTGCTGATGGTCGACTCAATAGAGGTTTCAGATGAACTTCTCTTGAGCATATGAATGACACGATTATTGATTTGGAAGCACTTACTCAGAGATGACTTAGGATATGACCTTGTAGCAAGTCGAATGAGAGACAAGTGGATTTCCCAAACTGGCTTCAGATAATTAATAGGGGGGTGTCATGTTCAAGAGTGACACTTACTGCCAATAATATGAATGTGAAAACACATCCCTTTCCCAAATTTCCCCCGACCATTTCTGGCGAGTACCTTTTTATTTTTATGCAAGCTTGAGGAGGATAACATATGCTTGTTTATGTAAGCTCATTCTTTGGATGAGTCCCTTGGAGTATGTTTAACGAACCCTAGGAAGGATTGGTTCAGTCCCATTACGGGTCTTTCAATGTTTGTTTAACAAGTCCAAAGATAGAAAACTCGAAGGTTTTTCATGATTATAGAGTCTGGAAAAACACTTAAAAGAGAACTCTCTCAGTTCCTTTTTCGTAAAGTAGTCTGATGAGACCTAAAAAGAGATAAACTATCGCTCAATAGACGTTTTCTTCAAATACTTTAACGAGCATGAAAATAACAATATCGTTCGACAATCTTTTCATGTTTAGAGAGTCTAAAAAGAGCTTAAAGGGAACTCCAGGGGGTTCCTTTTTCGTATAACCTTTACGAGTCCGAAAAAGTGATAAAAGTATACTCGGTTACATTCTCACTTTTTTACGAGCATGAGAAAGAACAAAGACTAAGCTCGGTAACTTATTCTCATGTATTTACGAGCATGATAAAGAACAAAGACTAAGCTCGTGATTGTTTTCATTTTTACGCAAGCTTTAAAAACAAAACAAAACTATGCTTGGGATAGATTTTAATTTTACACAAGCTTAAAAACTAAACAAAACTATGCTTGGACCTAGTTTCATTTTTACACAAGCTTGAACCAGAGGAAACTATGCTTGAGGTA
>JZKD02S1920127.1:17756-31547 GCA_000966675.3 Picea glauca | reverse complement strand
TGATCCTGTAGATAATATTAATCAATGTCTTCTCTGAAAATTATCCAAGTTTCACTCCTTGAATTCCAACCAAAACAAGTTATAGAGAGAATGGAAAACCTTGTTCAATTCTGGTTTATTCAGGAGAGCGAACTTGTACAGAATTCCTCGCGCTCAATATTTAACACAAGATTCTGAAACTCTCACACAAGAAATTGAAGTCTGTACACTTTTCAATGCAATAAGTCCCACTTCATTTGGATTCTCTATGAATAAGTTATGACTATTTTTCTCGGAACACCTGTTTATGACTAGCTTCGGGACTGGTCAAAAACCCTATCTTCCACAGAGTGTATCTCCATAATTATAGTGAATCAAGAGCTAGAAATTTTACCACAGGTACATTGATATGTCTTATCAATACCATATCAATTTCACCATCTGAATCATTCTAGAAAAAACTTTATAGTGAAAATGGTAAGATGACCTATAAATAACATACCTTAGAACACATCACCAAAAGACTTCATCCATCCTTCAAATTCGGCTTTCTTTACTTGTGATTTCCTATGAAATTTGACTTGTGTATCAAATGAATGTATAATGATATTTACTTATACCATTTATGTCACTTCCTTTTAAAATTACGGTCGACCTAACACTTTCTTATTTTGTAATTCTTTTCTTTAATTATCTTCAGGGCCTACATGTACTTCCTTCTTCAATTCACTTTGTCATATTCAAAAATTTGTTTCTACTCAACCATGAGGATCCACATGACGTGCCAACTACCACCGAAAATAACATGATGTATACTGTCCATCCATGGGTTTTTTTTCTGCATGTACATTGTCCTACATGTCCAAATACCTTCATGTCCTGCATGTCCAAATGACTAGGGTTGACGTTAATGAAAACAACCAATCTTCCAACAATCTCCCCCTTTTTCATTGATGGAAACACTCCCTATCATCATGATCCCAATATCTCTCCCCCTTTGACATCAATGGAAAAGGGTAGGGATTCTCCCCCTAAGTTTAATGGCACAAGGTAACTCTCTTCTTTGAGCATGTTCCCCCTGAACATGTGGCACTCAATAATACGTCATCCTTATTTTTGGTCTTTGGGAATTTTTCTTCCTTGGAATCCTTTTGTGTGGATTATGTCTTCTCTCTTTTCTTCATTTCTAGTATGTATATGTTGTTTAGTCTTCTTGTTGTAGTTGCAACCAATCTTCTTCATTTATTTCCTTTGATTTTACATTTTCGGGAGTCAAACGTAAGAGTGTATCCTTGATCACACATTTTACTAACACTGATTAGATTATGCTTCAAGTATTCAACCAATATGACATTCTTTTCTTTTACATTTTTTCTTCCAATCTCTACTAGACCTTCTCCAAGTATTTTGGCAAATGAGTCATCTCCAAATGCAACATTGCCACCCTTTCTCTTCAAGTTGATGAATTTGTCTTGATCCTCGGTCATGTGTGAACAACATCCACTCTCTATGTACCATTCATCTTATTTTTAAAATTCTCCAGTAGTTAATGATATTCGACAATCTTCATTGCTTGGAATCTCTTTCCTTCTCCATACTATGGTTGGCATAGGGACATCTTCATTCATATATCTTCAATCTCGTGGTTTGTGACCAAGATAATTACATTTGTAGCATACAATATTTGTGTCCATTAATGGGGAAAATGAATTATAACTTATGCTGACAAATACACGATTATTTCCATATCTTCTATTTACACCATTCATGTTTCTTGCATATTTGTTCCTTTCATTGATTCTGCAATTGATTGCCTTGTGTCCAAAATTTCCACAAGTATAACAATGTCCAAGAAAGAAATTTTGATACTTGGGAGTAAGTGATCTTCTTTATGGCATGGTCCATCTGGGTTCATGATATATTCTTGTGTAGTTTCCTTCATAATGATTTCTTTCATACCTGATGGGAGAGGATCTTCTTGATGTCTCATTCCTTCTCAATTCTAGTCTTCTATCTTGTTGTTGAACTTGTTCTAGAGTGTTGGTTTCATCATTTTCATCTTCCTTCTCTTGTTTTGTTGTCTTCAAATTGTCATTGTATCCTAGTCCTGTCTTTTCATTTTGAGATCTTTGATTGCTAAGGATCTCATCTAATTTTTCAATGCTTTTTTCGAACTTCTTCAAATTTTCTATTGCCAATAGTAGCTCCCTTTTTGTGTGATCCAATTCTTCTTTTAATTTCTCATAATCTTCTAATTGTTCCTTCAAGCTATCAATGGTATTTCAAGGGATTAATTCTCTTCTTCACAACTACGCAATTCAACTTTTAGTATTATGTTTGTGTTTCTAAGCTTGCTATTTTCAGTTTCAACATGGTTCAACTTTTCAAGATTCCCATATTCTTCTTCACTCGCTGCATTGTCTTTGTATCCCCAAAAGGAATCAAGGCTGGTTTCCTCATCTGAATCTTCTTCATAAATGATTTCTTCTTCTTTAGAAGTCTTGTGAACATCATCCTAGGTTTCTTGGGTTACGAAGACGAATTATCCTCCATCATTATCTTCTTCATCACTCTAATCTGAGGATATGTCATCATCCTTGGAGTAGAATCTCTTTTTATTGTTGAGACTTCTATTTTTATAGTAGAAGTTTTCAACAATATGTCCTATTCTACCACAGTTAAAGAATTTGAGAGGAGACTTACCTTTGTATCTTCCACTTCCCTTCTGGAACCTTCTTACGAAATTTTCTATTTCTTCATCAAGGTTGTTATCCTTGTATTTTTTCTTCTTTATGTCTTTAAAGGCTGCTTCATTGTTTGGTTGGTCACTTTCTGTACCTCTTCTCATTTCATATGCTATATAAGAGACCCATATAATTCATCCATTGTCATTTTGGTTAAGTCCCTAGTTTCTTCAATGGTAGAGACCTTAGCATTATACTTCAAGAAAAGTGATCTCAACAATTTTTGTACAACCAAGGATTCATTAAGCTCTTCACCTAATCCTCTGATAGAATTAACAACTTCATAAACTCTAAGAAAATATGTTGCAATATCTTCCTTTTCATTCATCTTCAAAATTTCAAATTCTTCTCTATGTCATTGAAGCTTGACCTGCTTAACTTTTGGATCACCTTCGTAGATATTCTTGAGTTTATCCCATAACTCTTTAGCAGTGTTGAAACCCATCACTTTGATAGCAATGGTTGGTGCCAATGCTCCTAGAATAACCTGTCTTCCTTTTGAATTACAACTCATAATCTTCTTCTCATTTGGATCAGTTGGAGCATTATTTGGGATTACATAGTCATTTACAACTGAGTACCAAATGTCTACTCCCAAAGTTGTTAGGTAGGTTTTCACTCTATCACTCTAGTATGCATAATTTATTCCATCAAATCTTTGAATCCCATTTGAAATGTGTTCATGGTCATCAATCTCTGCTCAGGATTTTCCTTCCAATGGTTAAACTGTTCTAAAGGCAACCTGCTCTGATACCAATTGTTGATACTGAGATGGGGGTGAATCAGTATCAAGTACAATTTAAATCCTTTTTCAACTTATACTTAAACCATTCAATTATATCCAATGAGAAATTAACAATAGTATAAGAGTTACACCAATACACCATGCACAATATATGATAAATAATCAATAGTTATTGTTCAAGGAAAGTAATGACTTCCAAAGGTAGCTACAACTTCCAAATGTAAAGGGAGGGATAAACCTTCAAGCGGAAGATACAATCCTCCAATATCAACAAAGGTTTGAACTCTCCATCCTTGCCCCTTCCTTCCACCCAGGAATATATTAGAGATAGTAAAAATTTACATTAAATCATCACCATCAACCAACCATCACATAGAACCTGGTAATGCTTCCTAAGACTTCTTCAATTTCTGCAATTCTTCAATTCTTGGAATAATCCGATCCTGTAGATAATATTACTCAATGTATTCTCTGAAAATTCTCCAAGTTTCACTCTTTGAATTCCCCCCCAAAACAAGTTATAGAGAGAATGGTAGACCTTGTTCAATTGTGGTTTATCCACGAGAGCGAACTTTAACACAATACCCAACACTCAATATTTAACATCAGATTCTGAAACTCTCACAAAAGAGACTAAAGTCCATACCCTTTCCAATTCAATTTGTCCCACTTCATTTGTATTCTATATGAATAATTTATGACTATTTTACTCGGAACACCTGTTTATGACTAGCTTCAAAACTGGTCAAAAACCCTATCTTCCACGGAGTGTATCTCCATAATTATAACAAATCAATAGCTGAAATGTTTACCACAGGTACCTTGATATGCCTTATAAATACCATAGCAATTTCACCATCTGAATCATTCTAGAAAAAAATATATAGAGAAAATGGTAAGATGACCTGTAATTAACATACCTTAGAACACATCACCAAAAGACTTCATCCATCCTTGATCTCCGGCCTTCTTTCCTTCTGATTTCCTATGAAATTCGACTTGTGTATCAAATGAATGTATAATGATATTTATTTATACCATTTAGGTTACTTCCTTTTAACATTAGGGTCGACCTGACACTTTCTTATTTTGTAATTCTTTTCTTTAATTATCGTCAGGGCCTACATGTACTTCCTTCTTCAATTCACTTTGTCATCTTCAAAAATTCATTTCTCCTCAACCATGAGGATCCACATGATGTGCTACCTACCACCACAAATAACATGATGTATACTATCCATCCATGGGTTTTTTTTTCTGCATGTACATTGTCCTTCATGTCCAAATACCTTCATCAATCTTGCGGTCCAAAACCAATGACAAGGGTTGACATCAATGACAACAACCAATCTTCCAACATTGATGTCGATTCAATGGTGACCATAGATGATATTAATCTATGGTAAGATATATTTTAAACTTTTGAGACCAATCTTTGCTAAGTAAAAGAGCATAAGATTCAAAAATATTAACAACAATAATGTTAATGGTCCAGTATACCTTTTGGTTTGAAGCTACCCCGATTTAAATCTATTTAAGTTCCTCAATAAATTTAACATATGACTTGTGTGGTTATATAATTTCAGTTTCACACTTGGTTGGAATAACATTTATTTTACTAATACTGATAAAGGCATTACCTTTAATGATGCTCCTAAGTCAACCAAACAGTTATGCACATTATGGTTAAAATTTTTAAAGGTCAACATAAATGGTAGGGTTTGAGACTTGGATTTATTACCAATTATAACATCATTCATAGAGCCTTTTTATTTTGTCTCAAAGTTTGGTTTTACCAAAGAATGGTTGTGTTTTGCTTCAAAATTTTCCACTATCTTGTGAGATACATCCAAATATGTCTTGAAAGTTTGTAAAATGAGGTCTCTATTTTGAAGAATATTGCAAATGTCAAAAAATAAAACATTTAATCTCATTTTCTTGATGTCCTCAATCACATTGTAATTATTGGATTACATGGACATTCTCCTACTATTTAGGAAGACAAGTATTTATAATAGGTCTATTTTTAGTTGGTTATTTCTTATATGTAATACCATGGGTAAATACCATGGGCTCATAAACCACAATTAGGTAAATTCCTATTTTCTAGGAGGAGCTATGTCGGTGTCAATTGTTCTTCTATATTTGAGGTGTTCAATAATGGTGGAAAATATGCCCGAAGGAGGTCCACATTAAATACTAGGTGCAATCCAAGGAAGGGGGGAAGGTTGAGCTCAAAATCATTATCACCAACAACCTTGGTGATGGTGTAAGGTTCATAAAATAGTGGATGAAGATTCTAATGGACTTTGTAAGGTGTTCTTTCTGCAAATGCAACCAAACTTTATCGCCCACCTGAAACTTGTGGGGCACCTGATGTTGATCATGGAGCTACTTGTACTTGGCATTGGACTTCTGAAAAATATCTTGAACATGTTGGTGGATGTTATGGATTCATTCGATGAACCGATCGGATTTTTTTGGCTTCGTTATGAGCATGGGATGAGTCTTCTTCTGTGGACACAAGGGGTAGTGAAACATCCATGGGACACAATGGTTGAAATCCCAATCCCACGTAAACGAGGTTGTGGTCAGTTGAGCTATGTAGGGATCTGTTGTAACTGTGTTGAACATAGGGAACACTCCCATCCCATTTGTGCAGATGCTTGTAATTGTACATGCATAAGATGTTCAAAATCATCCTATTGACGACCTCATTTTCGTCACCCGTTTGGGGGTGGAAGGTTGTGGATTTGGTGAGCTTGGTGTCCAACTGTGACCAGGGGCTTGATAAAAATGTAATGAGGAACCATTTGTCCCGATATGAGATGATGGTTTTTGGTATCCAAAAATGTACCCACTCTCGTTTGAAGAATATCTCGGCATTGGCCTCTATTGCGATTCTCTTCTTGCAGGAAACCATAATATCCATATTGTAGAATTGATCAACAACCAAAAAAGAAAAGTCATTTCCCTGCTTGGTTGAGGGAAGGCTAGACATGTATTCCATCGAGATGGATTCCCATGGCCTGAAGGGAGTAAAAAGAGGGGTGTACATGCCTTGTTTCTTAATGTCCAGTTTGGAAATGATGTAGGCCATGAAGGACCTAATATACTTGTTGACATCATGTTGGAGTTTCAACCAATAGAAATGTTGTTGCAGTACTACCATTGTATTTTTCTATGTGAAAGTGTCCTTCCACTTGACTGTAGTGAGCTTCCCAAATCATCTTTCCTCGCTTGATGGGAATCCATCATTCATCCATCCTTGAAATATGACCTTCTTTACTTCTGTTTTCCTATGAAATTTGACTTGTGTATCAAATGAATGTATAATGATATTTATTTATACCATTTATGTCACTTCCTTTTCACATTAGGGTTGACCTGACACTTTCTTACTTTGTAATTATTATTTTTAATTATCTTCATAGCCTACATGTACTTCCTTCTTCAATTCACTTTGTCATCTTCAAATATTCATTTCCTCAACCATGAGGATCCACGTGATGTGCCACCTACCACCATAAACAACATGATGTATACTATCCATCCATGGGTTTTTTTTCTGCATGTACATTGTCCTTCATGTCCAAATACCTTCATCAATCTTGCGGTCCAAAACCAATGACTAGGGTTGACATCAATGACAACAAGAAATCTTCCAACATTGATGTCCATTCAATGGTAACCATAGATGAGATCAATCTATGGTAATATATATTTTCAACTTTTGAGACCAATCCTTGCTAAGTAAAAGAGCATAAGATTCAAAAATATTAACAACAATAATGTTAATGGTCCAGTATACCTTTTGGTTTGAAGCTACCTCGATTTAAATGTATTTAAGTTCCTCAATAAATTTAACTTATGACTTGTGTGGTTAGATGATTTGAGTTTCACACTTGGTTGGAATAAAATTTATATTACTAATACTGATAAAGGCATTACCTTTGATGATGCTCCTAAGTCAACCAAACAGTTATGCACATTATGGTTAAAATTTTTAAAGATCAACATAAATGGTAGGGTTTGAGACTTGGATTTATTACCAATTATAAAATCATTCATAGAGCCTTTTTATTTTGTCTCAAAGTTTGGTTTTACCAAAGAATGGTTGTGTTTTGCTTTGAAATTTTCCACTATCTTGTGAGATACATCCAAATATGTCTTGAAAGTTTGTAAAATGAATTCTCTATTTTGAAGAATATTGCAAATGTCAAAAAATAAAACATGTAATCTCATTTTCTTGATGTCCTCAATCACATTGTAATTATTGGACTACATGGACATTTTCCTACTATTTAGGAAGACAAGTATTTATAATAGGTCTATTTTTAGTTGGTTATTTCTTATATGTAATACCATGGGTAAATACCATGGGCTCATAAACCAGAATTAGGTAAATTCCTATTTTCTAGGAGGAGCTATGTCGGTGTCAATTGTTCTTCTATATTTGAGGTGTCCAATAATGGTGGAAAATATGCCCGAAGGAGGTCCACATTAAACACTGGGTGCAATCCAAGGAAGGGGGGAAGGTTAAGCTCAAAATCATTATCACCAACAACCTTGGTGATGGTGTAAGGTTCATAACATAGTGGACGAAGATTCTAATGGAGTTTGTAAGGTGTTCTTTATGCAAATGCAAACAAACTTTATCACCCACCTGAAACTTGTGGGGCACCTGATGTTGATCATGGAGCTACTTTTACTTGGCATTGGACTTCTGAAAAATATTTTGAACATGTTGGTGGATGTTATGGATTCATTCAATGAACCGATTGGCTTTTTTGGCTTCATTATGAGCATGGGACGAGTCTTATTCTGTGTACACAAGGGGTAGTGCAACATCCATGGGACACAATGGTTGAAATCCCAACCCCACGTAAACAAGGTTGTGGTCAGTTGAGCAATGTAGGGATATGTTGTAACTGTTTTGAACATAGGGAACAATCCCATCCCATTTGTGTAGATGCTTGTAATTGTACATGTGTAAGATGTTCACAATCATCCTATTGACGACCTCATTTTGGTCACCCATTTGGGGGTGGAAGGTTGTGGATTTTGTGAGCTTGATGTACAAATGTGACCAGAGGCTTGATAAAAATGTAATGAGGAACCATTTGTCTCGATATGAGATGATTATTTTTGGTATCCAAAAATGTACCCACTCTCATTCGAAGAATATATTGGTAGTGGACTCCATTGTGATTCTCTTCTTCCAGGCAACCATAATCTCCATCTTGGAGAATTGATCAACAACCACAAAAAAAATGTCATTTCCCTGCTTGGTTGAGGGAAGGCTAGACATGTAGTCCATTGAGATGGATTCCCATGGCCTGAAGGGAGTAAGCAAAGGGTTGTACATGCCTTGTTTCTTAATGTCTAGTTTGGCAATGATGCAGGCCATGAAGGACCTAATATACTTGTTGACATCATGTCGGAGTTTTGACCAATAGAAATGTTGCTGTAGTACTACCACTTTATTTTTATATTTGAAAGTGTCCTTCCACCTGACTGTAGAGAGATTCCTAAGTCATCCTTTTGTGCTCACTTGATGGGATGCAAATGTGTCCCATATGGCACAAAAACTTGTCCTGAAGATGGAAATCAATGACAATTGTGTTGGTGCCCAGCATATGGTAGGTAGTGGTGAATTCAGGATCTCTCTTGTATATTTGGGGCCATACAGAGGTATCATGTCTATGGGAGTGTAGAACCATGGTTAGTATTGCAACTGGAGGTCGACTGAGGTAGTCGGCGACATGGTTGGTGCTCCTTGTCTTATATTTGATTTTGAGATGGAACTGCTGCAAGCATGTGGACCACCTATGATGGTGGTCATTTTGCATTTTTCCTTGTGTCTACATGAACTTCAGAGGCTTATGATCAATGTGGATGACTATCTCCTTCCTAAGAATTTAATGCCTCCACTGGCAGTAGCCTTATACAATGGAGTACATTTCTTTGCCATAAGTGGGATACTTACAGATGGTATCTAATAGCATCTCATTATGATAGGCCACATGATGTCTGTGTTGAGTGAGAAATGTACCCACAATATAGTCTGAAGCATACATCTCAATCTCAAAAGATTGTTGTAGGTTGAGTAATGAGATCATCGGGGATGAGCACCAACACTGCTTCAAATCATCGAACACTTTATTTTGTGATTGGCCCCACATGAATTTTACCTTGCCACCACATTGGTCACTTGGCTAAGGACCCATGCAATGTGGGATAATCCCAACACGAACCTGCAATAGAAATTAGTAAGGCATAAGAAGCTTCGAAGCTCAGTGAGTGTGTTCAGGGATGGCCAGTCATAGATGACCTAGATCTTAGCTTGATCGACATGCATCGCGTGCTCATCAACAATGTAGCCTAGGTGATAGACCTGTTTCATGTCAAAGGAACATTTTTCCAAATTTGCATATAGCTTGTGTTGTCGCAGAGTGTGCAGAACCTATTGAATATGATTCAAGTGTTCCGCTCAACTCTTGTTGAAGATGCGAGTGTCATCCAAATACACCACCACAAAATAATTGATTAAATATCACAAGATATTTTCCATCATTGTCATGAAAGTTTTTGGGGAATGTGTCAAGACAAATGGCATGACCAGTCATTCAAAGAGACCTTCTTTGGACTTGAAGGCAGTTTTCGATACATCGATCTACTTTATTGGGACCTGGTGGTAGCTAGACTTCAGATGAATCGTATTGTATTATTTGTCTCCCTTGAGATGATCAAGGAGATCATTGATTTAGGGAATTAGGTACCAGTTCATGACTATGATTTTATTTAGGGCTCGGTAATTAATGTAAAGTCTCCAAGAACTGTCTTTATTCTTCACCAACACAATTGGGATTCCACAAGGTGATGAGCCTCGAACGTTTAGGACTCAAAAAGATAAAAAATAAACGTCCAAGATGAATATTGTATGTGATCCAGTTGGAAGAGTTGGGTGGCCACTGATATCCACCTAGATCAAATATTTTCAAGTGTAGATGGGTCTACAGGACCAAGAGGTAAGTAGATGGATAGGTGAGGAGGTACAAGGAAATACTAGTTTCCAAAGGAATTCATCAGATCCATACATACTTCGACATCTTCAACAAAATCTTCACCAAGCATAAACTTGCATTGTTGTGAGGTATCCTTCAAGTGAAGGATATAGTTTCTTAGCAATTGTCTTTCTTTCCTTATTCATTTTTGTATGCAATGTACTTTGAGAGGGGGGGTTCTCATGAGTTTTCCCCTCTTTCCTCCTTTTTTAGTATTCTTTCATTAGTGCATTGTAAAATGGGTACCTAACATGGATAAAACTTGTCGAGACTCATTCATTGTGCACACCCCAGTTGTGCTTTAGCGGGGTGTTGGCGTACATGCACATTTTCCTACTATTTAGGAGGACTGCTATTTATAACAGTTTTATTTATAGTATGTGTATTTCTATATGGTGGTCACCTATATGTAATACCATGGGAAATTACCATGGGCTCATAAACCACAGTTAGTTAAATTCCTATCTTCTAGGAGGAAGAGCACTTCATTCCTTGATTTTAGGAGATAATTCCCATTCCATGGCTAGAGAGTGCACTTGAGTGAGAATATTTTTCTCCTAGATAAGTGTGCACTTCTACTTAAGTTCTCACTTGTGCATGGATAAATCCATTTATGACTAGCTAACTCCATTTATGGCTAGCTAATTGATACTAAGAGGGATTTTGACTTTGTTATTACATGTGAATACACTAGAAGCTCAACCTAGTATGCATTACTCCTCTCTCCTATAGAGTATTATAAATTTCCACTCTTGAAATTCAATTTTATATGTAGTGTTAATAAAATTCTATTATTTCTCTCAATCTTGCTTCTCTCTCTCTCTCTAGTTCCTTTTGTAAGCTTTCTATGAATTTTGTCTATCTAGGTTCTCTGTGAAAGGTTTCAGGGTTTCACCCAAACTTCATAGTAATCCATGCTCATCCAAGATATGTTTTTCACTGCTTCTTTCTTGGGTCGTTAAGGAACTATATTTTTCATAGGATTAATGGTAAGTTGTGATGTATAAGGATTTGAGTGAACATTCCCCTTATTTCTTAAGTTGTAATCTCTTTGTATTGTTGGAGTAGCCTAAATTTTTCCACCATTTTCTCTTCATCATCTTGAATACCAAGTGACTTTTCACATAAGAACATTGTCTCCTCCCTAGTTTCCTCCTCTTCTTTCACAACTTCTTCATTTAGAAATTTTTGAATAGGTGGTTCAACATAGTTTTGTTGATCCAAAACTTGATTTTCCACTAAAGTCATCAAATGTAACCACCGTGGACATGTTTTTTTAGAATTATTTGGATGCTTATTAATGAAATAATTGTCCATTCCTACATCCTTTGATTTCAAGTTAAAATTGGTAGGTTCAGGTGGCTTTGGAGAAGTGACATTGTTCCTATAGAAAGGTCTAAAGTTTACAAGGTTAGAATTTCCTTCTCCATAGTTCTTTTTCGAAACCACAATCACATTTGATAAGTGCTTAACCAAGTTTAAAACACTCTCCATATCTATAGGGTATTTATCTCGAAGCTCATTGTTTGTTTTAGAGGTTGGTTTGGGAATAGAAAAGAACTTCTTAAGAGTTGGTTCAATTTCCTCATTTCCTTGGTTTCTTTCCCAAATTAGTATCTCTTTTTCTACATTCTTATCTTATTCAAAATTTTTAACTAAAGTGTTCTTACCAATTCTCTTAACAAGCATGGAAATAGGTGCATGCAAACAAGAAGTATAATATTCAATTGCTACCTCTTTAGTTGGGACTATAAGGTACCAAATAGAATATTTAGAGCAAGAGAACAAATATTATCAAAGTATTTAGTAGAAATAAACATAGCAGTGAGCACATTAACAATATGGGCTGAAATATGAAACATTTATAAATGTAGAAAGCATTGTTCACTTGCCTCTTCGAGGGGAATACCTCTAATACAGAAATGATTACACAAGACAACTTTTACAAGGATTTATACCTATATATATACTACTTATATCTTCTTAATAACATTATATACGAGGAACTTTCTAGAGTTGGAACATTCTAGTAAGTCTTCCTACAATAGTTATGTTCACATTATTACATAGGCCTTATTTACTAAGCATGGCCTCTATTACATAGAAATGCATAGTATTCTATGTACGTTAGGGGTTAGGGAGGTTAGGACCCTAACATGTCCTCCCCCTTAAATAAAAGCCTTGTCCTCAAGGCTTGAGATGTGGAAATTAATGTAGAATGGTTGTTGGCTCCCATTTGGCATCCTCGAGCTGTGTATCATTCCACTTTATTAAAAATTCATGAATTAAGCATTGATGGATATGATTCTCATATTGGGCCATGAAATATTGTTCCTGCAACCAAATGGATCTTTCTTCATCTAATTCAGAGAGACTAGTTTGAATCTAGCATTTGGATCCAATCACTTTCTTTAAACAAGAGACATGAAAAAATAGATGGAGCTTAGAGTGATTAGGAAGGGATAGTTTTTAAGCCATGGGACCAACATGCTTTATGATATTAAAGGGGCCATAAAAATTTGGAGTAAGATTCCAGAAGTGGTCTAATTTGGGGGAAGGTTGCTTATATTTTTGTAGATTAAGAAACACCTAATCCCCTTAAGAAAAATTGTGTTCAAAACAACATTGATAATCTTGTTGCTTCATTCGATTTACAATCATGAACAAATTGTCTTTGAGAGTGCATAAAATGCCATCCCAAACTGTAAGGTTTATTTCAACCTCCTATACCTTGGAGACACCTAACATGTAATATTGGAGGGGAATTTTGACCATATACCTCCTGAAACGGAGTCATGTGAGTGGCACCATGGTAAGTTGTATTGTACCACCATTCAACAAGGGGTAACCACTGAACCCATTGATATTATAATTCAGACACAAATCACCTCAAATAGGATTCCAAGAACTCATTAACAATTTCGGTTTGACCATTAGTCCAGGGGTGATATGCAGTGTTGAGATGTAATTGGGTGCCTTGGAGCATGAACAATTATTTCCAGAAGTTGCTTGTGAAATTTGGATCACGGTCTGAGACAATATCTTGTGGCATTCCATGTAGTTTAAAGATATTGTCCATGAAAACTTGATCCATTATGGAAGCTTTAAATGGGTGTTGGAGGGAACAAAAATGAACATATTTGGAAATTTGATCAACCATAACCGTGATGATTGATTTATTACTAGATTTGGGTAATTTGACGATGAATCCCATAGAGATATATGTCCATATAGTAAGTGGGATAGGGAGATGTTG
>JZKD02S1920105.1:23173-72370 GCA_000966675.3 Picea glauca | reverse complement strand
AATTTATTAACTAAGAAGTAAATTAAATGTGTAAAATGATTGTGTCTTGAAGAAAAATCCTATAAAGAAATTGGTAAGGAGAAAAATAGGATCATCATTGGTATGCATAAAGTTATGTTGCCGTAATTTCTTTGAATGATTTTTCTTGTGAGAGTTGGGATACCCAACTCAAGAAAGAGAGTGGTAGCTCGACCTTGCGAGGCGAGATAGGAGCTAGATTTTTCTTTGGCTTGGTATGCATGGCCCCTTTGCAGCTCGGGGGGATAAGGGGGAAGAAGAGTACCCCTAGCGTTGGTTGGGAGGTACCGGTGAGGTATCGACGAATAGCAAGAAGGAGAAAGGAGGAACGCCAGCTACCGAAGAACATCAACAAGCCATTTCACCGATTACGATACTCACATTTAATATTGTATTTGTAATTGAGTTAAAAATTATGTAATGGATTTATGAAATTAGTTGGGCAAGTTTTGCTTGATATTGTGTAGTTTGGAATAAATTTAGATGGATTTTCATTCTTTGATTATTATAATTTCTCACTCATTGACATCCTTCCACAACCCTTGATCCAAGAGTAAAGAATGTAATTATTGATTAAAATTTTTGTTTTCTCCCTGGCGAAACCCCTACTCTAAATTTAAAGGATTGGATCCATGATTAATTTTATTTTTCTTTGCGTTGATGACAGGGCATGGATATGCGCCTTCTTTCCTTGCTCATCATTTTAATTTTTTTTTACTCTGCGTTGATGGAAGGGAATGGCTCTGTGCCCTCTTGCCTTTATAAGCAATTTATTTTCATTTTACCCTACGTTTTGTGTGATCTTACCCTCATCAAATCTAATTATGGATATCCATGTGTTTTACCTCTACTATTCATCTAGATTTTCCCAGCAAATTCGTATCTACCCTCAACAATTGTAATTATGGAGATCCTTGCATTTTACCTCTGCTATTCATTTAATTCCGCCCAACAATTCGTAGATTTCCTCAATGAATTTATGATGGTAATCTCTACGATTTTCTTTCCTCCCTTCCATCTTATACCTCTGCGAATTGGTTAAGAAACCCTCTGTGATCTCAACCACACTCCCAGTGAAGTTACACCATCCCAAAATTCTTTGCGTTCACATTAACTACTTAGCAAATTTTCACCTCCCACAATTCTCCGCGTTCACTTTACTACTCAACATCTCACTCTTAATTTTCCCATCGATCTCCTAGTTTTATGCAGAAAATATAACCATTAAGGCCCTGTATTTATTTGTGTATTTGACTCAACGTTTCTTTCTTAATTCGACCAAGATTTTTCCCTATAGTTTCATTGAGATTTTTTTGGGAGGGACACACCCTCGGTCATTTAAAATTTGCATGCCTAGATGCTTGTCTGTTCACTGCGATTTGGAGAGGGACATGACCCTCTATCATTTTAATTCGCATGCCTAGTATTTCCTTGTCAGATTCGTTGTGTTTTGGGGAGGGACACACCCTCCTCCATCTAAATCATCATGCCCAAATTGTTGTCAGATTCACAATTAGAGTGTCATTACCTATTACAATGGTTAATGGAGGAATATTGAACACTTTTGGTCTCTTTTCTGATTCTTTTTCAAGATTGATAATATTCTCTCTAGATTTATTATTCATCTCTTATAGGTTGCACCAAGTTTATTTATCCCCTTCTCGGTCTCGTCATAAACTCTCACTACATCTCTAGATAACTTTGAGATAATAACATCCTTTACTACAATGATTTGGTTTCTTTGTGGTATGATCCAAAGGTGTTTTGCAACTATATGTTTATAATGAACCTTTTTATCAAACATGGAAATAATAAATACATCATCAATTTAAAATAATATGGATCATGTAAAATTGATATTGAGGACCATGCAACAAATTTATTGGAAGCATTTTACTCAATGACCAAATTTCGAGGAGTACTTCTATCAAGGAGACTCCCTTAAGGAGCATAATTTTTTTTTTATTATTACCACCCCTAAATTCTTACTTGAAGTAAGATATCGAAGGATTGTTGGATTTCATGATTTGATCTATTGTTTAGTCCTCAACCCTTAGAACTTAAATCACACATTTACTCCCTAAATATATTGATCCAACTAGCCCTTTTTGTGCAAATGGAAAAGTAATGAAAGGAATGTTGTTCTAGATAATAGATTTCTTGTGCGCATAAATATATAATGTTTTGAATGATTTTTGTGGACCTTAGACTTCTTGCGCTCAATAAATTATAATTTAAGGGGTGCTTTCTTTAGACATTAGACATCTTGTGAAACATAAATTATACTGTAATGTATTTTGATTTAACAATTATTACTTGCGTCATTAAATTTGTTAATGTATGATGGATTAATAACTAGTTTTCTGTTGTGCCATTGAATATTGATGTTTCCTGATTGGATTAGAATTTGGTTACTATTGCACCTTTAAATATTATTGAAGTATGATTGATTTATTAATTGTATTATCTTGTTCCTTGTGAAATAAAATCGATATCTCATGCGTCTTGAATTATTGATGTGTAAATGATGGATTAATTGAATAGAATTCTCGCGTGTAGTTCAATAATGTGATGTATGAACCCCCGAATGGGGTGCCACATTGTAAACCGGAGCCACACGGAACAATGTCGAGACGGAGCATTAATGCATCCACCGGCGACCATCCTCTCAGCCATTAACCAAGTATGAGTCTGTGCAGCCATATCCAGGCGACGAGCCCCTTCACGCAAGTGATCGGTACAATGCACCAGCGCACTCAGCAACAAGCCTTAATGGTTATGGTGGCCACAGATGCCCTCCTCCTTATCACTGGCCTTGACAGAATTGAGCAACATTCGCCCTTCACAGCGTCGAGTGCAGAGCTAATTTCACTAGAGAAGAAATTTGGGGACCCTACAAAGCTCTAGAGCAGAGCCTTCCACCCGCAAGGAACCCTGGTCATATACAGGGTCTCCACCATGCCCAGAGCACGAGGTAAGCCACGTAGGGGTGCCTCTTGGTACACAGTTGAATCTCACCACTAGAGACAAAAGAAATTTGAGCAGGTGTTAGCCATGGCGTCCTTCCGAAGGCGTAAGAAACCACGAACACCTCCAATGGCGTACGTGGAAGAGATTACCTTGGAAGACGACATGAAAAGCTATCCCAAGCTCCCTCTATTTACAGTCCCATACAATTGGAATCCACCCACTTATTTTGGCACAGACGACAAGCTTCCACCTTCGGGAAAAATTCTTGGCTCCAGTGCCAATAGCCCAACAGAGAATTTTACCACCTGCTATGTAGAAGAAGAGATCCCGTCCCGCACACAAGGAAGCAGAGACTCACCCCCCGGTGCACCTATGGAGGTGGCGACCCAACTTTCCAACCGACCAACACATGCAAGTGAGGGAGCAACAGGGCCCATTCCTGCAACTTTCGTCGACAACCACTGGTAGGACCAACACCCCTTCATCAACTCGGGGTACCTCGCTCTCATCTTCGACATGAGGAGTCTGTTGGACGACCAAGTCTTTCGCATCGCCCGAATTGATCAATGACTCGACATGTTGTTCGTGGCTCATTCCAGAACTCTTCCTAAACGACAATGCCCAACATGCGCGCATGCTTACATGTTTCCAGCAGAATGGCGCAAGCACAGGGATGAGGACGAGCTCACCAGATAAGAGGTTCAATGATGTTCTTGGTTAGAATTTTTTTCCTGTTTCCGAACCAGGCTTTTGCCCAGTTAGATCTTAGTTAGTTTGCAACTAGTCTTTGATGCACAATTTAAACTTAATGGTTGACAGTCCTGGTTTCCTTCGGGCAAGACGATACTCTGATAGTTTTGTTTACTGGGAAACAAATGGCACAGGATGCCTAGCTGTCTCGGTTTCCTGTTTATGCGGGCCAACTGGCTTCATAAACAGTCATTGTAACTTGATAATGATAATATAACAGGTCCTATCCTTTTTTACTTAAAAATAATAATAATAATGTGATGTATGACTAGTTGATGAATTAGAATCCTTGCGCGCACTAAATTATAATGCAATGTATGATGTTTAGATATTGGACTTCTCCTGTGAATGGAATTTAATGTCATGAATGATGGTTTTAGATATTAGTCTTCTTGCGTGAAATGAAAATTTATTATGATGGATGATTGCATATTGTGATTGGGATTTGTGCCTCGAATATAACTGATAAATTCTTTTGCACCTTGAATTTAATATGGTCTATGATGTTCTATGCGAATGATTACTCGTGCACCATGTTTAATTGTGGTTTAGGATTGATGAAATTGATTATCCTTGATGTTGTTGATTTAGCATAGTTAGTTTGGAATTGATTGGGCTAGTGGGATGTAGACACCTCCTTGTTCCTTAGAACTGTCACCAGCCCTGAGACATTAAATGGTTAAAATCAATTGAAACATGGGCTTGAGCATTTCTTATGTGTCCTAGAGGTCCTAACCTTGCAGGGTAAATTGCCTCAAGCTATTTTGATGTGCTAATATGCTATGTTATTTATGTTATGTGTCGCTATCCTTCGTTGATTGTTTCATTAGTGATTTCCATGATGAGTACCTGGTACTGCCTTACTTATGATGTTTTTGAATAGGCGTTTCCATGATCATGTGTTGATGTTAATTTCTTAATGAAATTTTTTTTACCTTGCGTGCTTCAACTTTTCTTAGGCTTAACTTGAGAGGTTTTTTACACATGGTATCAGAGCAAGTTCAACTCCATGAATAGGGATCATTACGCCTTCCACTGTATACAAAATTGATTAATAAATTATCACTAATTAAATTGAATTGTGTATGTGTAGGTAATCATGGTTAGAGGATGTCGCGGAGGCAAACGACGTGGTGCTAGGGGAGGATGCATGACACCTCCAGTAGCATCCACACCAGAGGGGTATAACCCCCAAGGAGAATAACAAGTCATTAGATAGGAACAAATTGATGTAGGGAATGTGGTTAGGTTGATGAGGTCCTTTCAGAGTATGTTAGAGGCCTCAATTAGTCATCTAGATAGAGATGAGGTTAGGGCACCTGTACCCCTTGAGGCTCCACAACGCGCCCCAGTCGGTAGTGGTAGCGTTCACCGAGAACTTGAGAAGGTCAAGTTTCCCAAGTTATTGGGTGCCATGGACGGTGCAACCATTGAGGCATGGCTGGATAACATGGTGATGTGCTTTGCACTTCACAACGACACCTCCAACATGAAGGTCCACATGGAGGTCTTTCAGCTGAAGGGGAGTGATCTTCTATGGTGGAAGATGCTCCTATGACAACTAAACATGGTCGTTGAAGATGTGTCATGGGAATTGTTCGAGGAGAGGTTCCCGGAGAGGTATTTGTCTGAGGAATTCATTGAGTGTCATCTCAATGAGTTCAACTTCGTACAACAGGGAAGTCGTATGGCACCCGAGTATGAGTCATGTTTCATGGAGATTCTTAGGTATGCCCCACATCTAAACATCGAGAAGCTCAAGTTCAACAAGTTTTTTTTGGCCTTAACGTCATCATTCATGCGAAAGTGAGGATATTAATGCCTCAGATGTTGCACGATGTTTTCTAGAAGGTCCTCATAGCTGAGGAAGAGATGATCAACAAGGGTCAGAGCGGGAATCCTGCGAGACTGATAGGACAAGTGACATCTGGTGCATAGCATGATCATACACCAGCTAGAAATCCATCAGGGTGTCAAGGCACTCCGAGAGGATCCATGTTCACGACACCACAATGACTGACACCTCAACAGGTAACTCCCTACATAGGATCACAACACCCAAAACAATGTCATCTGCATCAACAACAATTCAGGCCTGTTCAGCAGGAACAAACCAGGGTTTCAGGATGGTGGGCCATCAAGTTCTACTTCGGGGACCAGGAGTACTAGACTGAAGAATGGATGTTGGACATGTGGAGAGCCACATTACTAGCATGACTATTTGGTTGAAAGGGCCAGAGTAGTTGGGTTAGTAAGACACACTACAGTAGGACATTTGGGCAAGGCCCATCAGATTCATGTAGCAGTGAATAACCACCAAGACGAGCACCAGTCTACTGTGCTTGAGACATCAGGTACCATCGTTGACCAGACCTTTAGTATTTGGATATATCTAGGTGATACAAAGAGATTTATTTATGGTGAAACGCTAAAAATAATTAAGGTAAAGGTAGTCAAACAGGATGATTTTATATACGTGAAAATGTCTTTAGGAGCCAAGAAAAAGGTTGGAGGAAAGGTTACGGACTGTAGCCTTAACATGGGATATTTTTTCATGAAAACCAACCTATACATCATGATCTTAGGATCTTATGACGTAGTGATCGGTATGGAATGGTTGGAATAACATGATGTGATACTCAACTGTAAGATGGAGCGATTAGTTTTGATCGATGACGAGGGAGAGAGACGATTGATTGTAGGAAGAAACCAGGTAGTTTCCCTAAGGTTCATCTCTTCCCTACAACTACAGAAGCGTATGTGGAAAGGATGTGGGCTATATGCAATATTTGTGCTGAATGAAAAGGGTGTGGCAGAAGGAATAGAAAACCTTCTGGTGGTACAATAGTTTGCGGACGTGTTCCCAAAATAATTACCATGTTTGTCACCCAAAAGAGAGTTGGAATTTTCCATCAGAATTTACCATCGACTTAAAACCTATAACTAAAACGATATCAAGAATGCCTTATCGGATGTCGATCCCTGAGTTACAATAGTTGAAAATGCAATTGAAGGAGTTGTTGGACCTAGGACTTATACATCTAAGTGTGTCACCTCGGGGTGAAGGTGTTATTTTCATACAAAATAAGGATGGGTCATGGAGACTCGGCATTGACTACAATTAATTGAACAAGGAAACAATCAAGAACCAGTATCTGTTGCCAATAATAGGCAATTTCTTTGATAAAGTGAAAGGCGCAATGGTGTTTTCAAAGATCGAATTGAGATCAAGATATCACCAGTTACAAATCAAGGAGGAAGACATTCCTAATACCGCATTAAGGATGAGGTTTGGACATTATGAGTTTATTGTGTTATCGTTTGGACTGACAAATGCCCCAGGGGTATTCATGAGCTTGATGAATGGGGTGTTCCACGAATATTTAGACAAGTTTGTTCAAGTATTCATTGACGACATTTTGATATATTCTTGGACAATGGAAGAACATGATGAACATTTGCGCTTGATACTACAATGCTTATGAGAGAACACATTATATGGGAAACTGTCGAAATTCTCTTTTTATCAATCGAGGATTCATTATTTAGGGCATGTTATCTCCGACGAAGATATCGTTGTGGATCGAGCGAAGGTAGAGGATATTATGGAATGGAATGCATTGACGAATGTACCTAAAGTACATAGATTCATGTGTTTAGTGAGATATTATTGATGGTTCATCGAAGGTTTTTCGAAGATAGAAAATCCGATTATGGAATTGCAAAAACAAAGAAAGAAGTTTGTATGGACCAAGAAATGTGCGGAAGAATTTCAAAGGCTCAAGGAGTTCTTGAAGACAATGGCAATACTAAAAGTCTCTGACATGGACGAGGAATTATTGGTATGCAAATACACATCCATGGAAGTCTTAGGCGGAGTCTTGATGCAAGACGGTTGAGTGATCGCTTACATCTCAAGGAATTTAAGAAAGCATGAGGAGAACTACACGACACACGATTTGGAGTTATTGGCCATTGTGTATTCCCTGAGAGTGTGAAGACACTACCTGATTAGACGAAAATTCAAACTGAAAACAAACCATTGTGGTTTGCAGCATAGTTTTATGCAAAGTTACTTGAACGCGTGACAAAGGCATTGGTCAGAATTTCTTAGCGAGTACGATTTTGAGATTATTTACATAAAAGGAATAATCAACAGAGTGGAAGATACATTGATTTGGAGACCATGCATATTTTCAGTGATACCTCTTCAGATGAATCTTCATGAAAATATTCTAACTATACAATGTGATGATGACTGGTATATAGAGGTTAAGGAAAATATCGGACAAGACACCATGTTGGTACCAAAATTTGCGAGATTTACTGTGGACAACGACGGATTAATGAGATATAATAATTGGATTTATGTATCACCTAACAATGATTTGAGAAGTTTGATCTTAAACGAATATCATAGGGCATTTTACATGGCTCATCCAGGAGTCATGAAGATGAGGGCAGACCTTAAACCCTTATTCTTATGGAAAGGAATGAAGGCGAACATCGTCAATTACATAGCAATATGTCTAGAATGTCAGCAAGTGACTATTGAACATAGACATCTGATAGGATTACTACATCCACATGTTATTCCAGAATTGAAATGGGAGGTTATTTCGATGGACTTTATTGTGTGATTTCCACTGATGGCAAGGAGTCACGACTCGATTTTCATGGTAGTTGACACTCTGACAAAGAGTGCACATTTTATCCTTGTGCATATGATGTATTAGGCGCCAGACATAGCTAGATTTTTCATCAGTGAGATTGTGATATTGCATGGCATGATTAAGAGTATCATATTTGATCGAGGATCAATGTTTATAGGATGATTTTGGACTAGTTTCCAAAATTCCTTGGGAACCCAACTTAACTTTAGTACCGCATATCACCCGGAGACATATGGGAAGACATAAAGAACCTGTCAAATCTTGAAATATATGTTGCGTATGTACGTTATGGACCAATAGAAGCGTTGGGAGGATTTCTTGCAACTGGTAAAGAATGCATACAACAACAACTATGAAAGAACCATTAGGATGACACCATTTGAGTTTCTTTACATGCAACCGTGTCAGATGCCTTTGTACTGGGATTGAATTGATAATAGGGTCTTGGTAGGACCCGAAGTGATCCAAGAAATGGAAGAAGAAATGATAATGATAAGGCAAAGAATTAAGGAAGCGCACGATCAGAAGAAGAGTTATGTCGATGCACATCATGTTGACCATAGTTATGAAGTTGGTGATCGAGTCTTCTTGCAGGTGAAACCGCACAAGAGTTCGATCAAGTTTGGAAAGGGTTCTAAAATCTCTCCTAGGTTTGTGGTACCTTTTGAAGTTGTGGAAAAGAAAGGTCCCGTGGCCTATCGACTAGCCTTGCCTGATTCTTTTAGGCGTATGAACGATATTTTTCACATATCTATTTTTGACATTATGTTAGTGATCCTATGCATGTGATTGACATGATTTCCTTGTATGAGTCGGACGAGGGTGCACTCATGGTGGAGCCAATATGCATTATGGACCATAACATTTGATAACTACAGTGTCATACAACCAATCAGGTTAAGGTCTAGTGGGACAATTATAGTCCACACTCGGCTACTTAAGAGAACGCATATGATATGCACTGACAATTTCCATTTTTGTTTGATAGTTAGACATATTAGATATTGTTAGATACTTTATTTACTGCACTTATATACTATGAAACTTCATGACGAATTTTAAAACAAGATGGGGTGTATGTAACATATTTATCTTGCACACACATGATTTGACTTACTATTTGAGGAAATTTGCGTGCAAGTGATCCAATTTAGTATATGGTTCTCTGTTTCACTTATGGATTCTGATGATGATGTTGTTGGATTATGATGTTATGTTATTTGATATCTATGTATAGACATGTGCTATTGATGGGTTTGTCCTGAGTGTGTAGGAAACTTGACAGATTGAGGGTGTTGATGGAATCAATGGGCCTCCTTGGACTCTGGATCAAGTTAGGGAGTGGATAGTATATGGTTTGGGTATTTCTATTTATGCATATGTGACATATGATCGGATATATTATGATGTTGTTTATGGATCGTTGAAAGTGTTTTGTTGATGGATTTAGGTTGAATTTTTTTTTCTAATCAGACTCAAATAAGGAGTAAAGGGGGCATGCACATCCACTAGATATTGAGAGAGAGGTGTGGTAGTATCCCTGCCATAGCCAACTAGCACTCTCAACGTGGATCGAATTGTAGGTTAATGATTACCTAGTTCGAGAGATCCAAGATGTTGTGAGTGAAGACTGAGACAGTCGCTCACGGATATTATAAGGGGCATGCAATAAGGTAGGGTCCTTATTCCTTAGAGGCCCTTAGTCTCTCACAAGGTCGCCTAATGGAGTATTGACTCTAAGGGTTGGACAACTACCAAAATAATTTAAAGGCGAGTGGTAGCCTTGGAGCACGTTGTGTGTCTTGAAGGGCACATCGCATAAACAAAACGTGAATAAATGCGAGTGACACCCTTGGAGCATAGAGTGTGTCTTGAAGGGCATGTCATGATTTTAATAAAGGCGAGTCAATGAACCTAGGTGCCTAGAAAACAATAATTGTTTTTACATGGTCGAACTTAAAATAATTATTAAATTAGTAATTTTTATTAATTATAAAATCCCCTTAAAAAATCTAAGCCTAGTTTAAAAATTAAGCCTAAGTCTAAATAGCATAAGAAGACTAAAAACTAAATAATAAATTAACAAAAGGGGGATGGAGAAAAAAAATCAAGTTAATAATTAAAGGAGAAATATTTTATCTAAAAATTTAATTATATGATTATGTGTAAGAAATACTAAATTGGAAATTAAGATAAGAAAGGTAATATATATAAAAATAATGTGTAATCATAGGGAGGAATATAGAGTCTAGTTAACTAGAGAAGAATCACATTTTTAAGTCAACACATATTTAGAAATTGGGAATAAAGGAATAAAAGACAACTAGGAGTGATTTAAGAAGCTCTTTTAGGAGATGTGAGGGAAAGTGACTTATAATTAAATTAAATTTGGAATTTTTCTGGTGCAACTATTGAGAGGGTGACAAGTGTACGGTGGGGGGGGAATTCTAAAATTTATTAACTAAGAATTAAATTAAATGTGTAAAAGGATTGTGTCTTGAATAAAACTCATATAAAGCTATTGATAAGGAGAAAAAGAGGTTCATGACTGGTATGCGTAAAGTTATGCTACCAAAATTTCTTTTATTGATTTTTCTTGTGAGAGTTGGGATATCCAACTCGAGAAAGAGAGTGGTAGCTCGACCTTGCGAGGTGATATGGGAGAAATATTTTTCTTTGGTTTGGTGTGTGTGTCCCCTTTGTAGCTCGGGGGGCTAAGGGGAAAGAAAAGTACCCCTAGCATTGGTTGGGAGGTATCAGTGAGGTATTGACGGTTATAAAGTGGGAGCAAGGAGGAACGTCAACTGCCGAAGAATATCAACAAGACATTTCTCTAGTTACGCTACTCAGGTTTAATATTGTATTTGTAATTGAGTTAAAAATTGTGTAATGGATTTATGAAATTAGTTGGGAAATTTTTGCTTGATATTGTATAGTTTGGAATAAATTTTAGATGGATTTCCATTCTTTTATTATTAGAATTTCTCACTCACTAACATCCTTTCACAACCCTTGCTCTGAGAGTAAATAATGTAATTCTTGATTAAACTTTTTATTTTCTCCTTAGCGAAACCCCTACTCTAAATTTAAAGGATTGGATCCCTGATTAATTATTNGATATATCTAGGTGATACAAAGAGATTTATTTATGGTGAAACGCTAAAAATAATTAAGGTAAAGGTAGTCAAACAGGATGATTTTATATACGTGAAAATGTCTTTAGGAGCCAAGAAAAAGGTTGGAGGAAAGGTTACGGACTGTAGCCTTAACATGGGATATTTTTTCATGAAAACCAACCTATACATCATGATCTTAGGATCTTATGACGTAGTGATCGGTATGGAATGGTTGGAATAACATGATGTGATACTCAACTGTAAGATGGAGCGATTAGTTTTGATCGATGACGAGGGAGAGAGACGATTGATTGTAGGAAGAAACCAGGTAGTTTCCCTAAGGTTCATCTCTTCCCTACAACTACAGAAGCGTATGTGGAAAGGATGTGGGCTATATGCAATATTTGTGCTGAATGAAAAGGGTGTGGCAGAAGGAATAGAAAACCTTCTGGTGGTACAATAGTTTGCGGACGTGTTCCCAAAATAATTACCATGTTTGTCACCCAAAAGAGAGTTGGAATTTTCCATCAGAATTTACCATCGACTTAAAACCTATAACTAAAACGATATCAAGAATGCCTTATCGGATGTCGATCCCTGAGTTACAATAGTTGAAAATGCAATTGAAGGAGTTGTTGGACCTAGGACTTATACATCTAAGTGTGTCACCTCGGGGTGAAGGTGTTATTTTCATACAAAATAAGGATGGGTCATGGAGACTCGGCATTGACTACAATTAATTGAACAAGGAAACAATCAAGAACCAGTATCTGTTGCCAATAATAGGCAATTTCTTTGATAAAGTGAAAGGCGCAATGGTGTTTTCAAAGATCGAATTGAGATCAAGATATCACCAGTTACAAATCAAGGAGGAAGACATTCCTAATACCGCATTAAGGATGAGGTTTGGACATTATGAGTTTATTGTGTTATCGTTTGGACTGACAAATGCCCCAGGGGTATTCATGAGCTTGATGAATGGGGTGTTCCACGAATATTTAGACAAGTTTGTTCAAGTATTCATTGACGACATTTTGATATATTCTTGGACAATGGAAGAACATGATGAACATTTGCGCTTGATACTACAATGCTTATGAGAGAACACATTATATGGGAAACTGTCGAAATTCTCTTTTTATCAATCGAGGATTCATTATTTAGGGCATGTTATCTCCGACGAAGATATCGTTGTGGATCGAGCGAAGGTAGAGGATATTATGGAATGGAATGCATTGACGAATGTACCTAAAGTACATAGATTCATGTGTTTAGTGAGATATTATTGATGGTTCATCGAAGGTTTTTCGAAGATAGAAAATCCGATTATGGAATTGCAAAAACAAAGAAAGAAGTTTGTATGGACCAAGAAATGTGCGGAAGAATTTCAAAGGCTCAAGGAGTTCTTGAAGACAATGGCAATACTAAAAGTCTCTGACATGGACGAGGAATTATTGGTATGCAAATACACATCCATGGAAGTCTTAGGCGGAGTCTTGATGCAAGACGGTTGAGTGATCGCTTACATCTCAAGGAATTTAAGAAAGCATGAGGAGAACTACACGACACACGATTTGGAGTTATTGGCCATTGTGTATTCCCTGAGAGTGTGAAGACACTACCTGATTAGACGAAAATTCAAACTGAAAACAAACCATTGTGGTTTGCAGCATAGTTTTATGCAAAGTTACTTGAACGCGTGACAAAGGCATTGGTCAGAATTTCTTAGCGAGTACGATTTTGAGATTATTTACATAAAAGGAATAATCAACAGAGTGGAAGATACATTGATTTGGAGACCATGCATATTTTCAGTGATACCTCTTCAGATGAATCTTCATGAAAATATTCTAACTATACAATGTGATGATGACTGGTATATAGAGGTTAAGGAAAATATCGGACAAGACACCATGTTGGTACCAAAATTTGCGAGATTTACTGTGGACAACGACGGATTAATGAGATATAATAATCAGATTTACGTATCACCTAACGATGATTTGAGAAGTTTGATCTTAAACGAAGATCATAGGGCAGTGTACATGGCTCATCCAAGAGTCATGAAGATGAGGGTAGACCTTAAACCCTTATTCTTATGGAAAGGAATGAAGGCGGACATCGTCAATTAAGTAGCAATATGTGTAGAATGTCAGCAAGTAAATATTGAACATAGACATCTGATAGGATTACTACATCCACATGTTATTCCAGAATTGAAATGGGAGGTTATTTCGATGGACTTTATTGTGCGATTTCCACTGATGGCAAGGAGGCACGACTCGATTTTCATGGTAGTTGACAGTCTGACAAAGAGTGCACATTTTATCCTTGTGCATATGACGTATCAGGCGCCATACATAGCTAGATTTTTCATCAGTGAGATTGTGATATTGCATGGCATGCTTAAGAGGATCATATTTGACCGAGGATCAATGTTTATAGGACGATTTTGGACTAGTTTCCAAAATTCCTTGGGAACCCAACTTAACTTTAGTACCGCATATCACCCGGAGACATATGGGAAGACATAAAAAACCTGTCAAATCTTGAAATATATGTTGCGTATGTACGTTATGGACCAATAGAAGCATTGGGAGGATTTCTTGCAACTGGTAAAGTTTGCATACAAAAACAACTATCAAAGAACCATTAGGATGGCACCATTTGAGTTTCTTTACATGCAACCGTGTCAGACGCCTTTGTGTTGGGATTGAATTGATAATAGGGTCTTGGTAGGACCCGAAGTGATCCAAGAAATGGAAGAAGAAATGATAATGATAAGGCAAAGAATTAAGGAAGCGCAAGATCAGAAGAAGAGTTATGTCGATGCACATCATGTTGACCATAGTTATGAAGTTGGTGATCGAGTCTTCTTGCAGGTGAAACCACACAAGAGTTTGATCAAGTTTGGAAAGGGTTCTAAACTCTCTCCTAGGTTTGTGGGACCTTTTGAAGTTGTGGAAAAGAAAGGTCATGTGGCCTATCGACTAGCCTTGCCTGATTCTTTTAGGCATATGAACGATATTTTTCACATATCTATTTTTGACATTATGTTAGTGATCCTATGCATGTGATTGACATGATTTCCTTGTATGAGTCGGACGAGGGTGAACTCATGGTGGAGCCAATATGCATTATGGACCATCACATTTGATAACTACAGTGTCGTACAGCCGATCAGGTTAAGGTCTAGTGGGACAATTATAGTCCACACTCGGCTACTTAAGAGAACGCATATGATATGCACTGACAATTTCCATTTTTGTTTGATAGTTAGACATATTAGATATTGTTAGATACTTTATTTACTGCACTTATATACTATGAAACTTCATGACGAATTTTAAAACAAGATGGGGTGTATGTAACATATTTATCTTGCACACACATGATTTGACTTACTATTTGAGGAAATTTGCGTGCAAGTGATCCAATTTAGTATATGGTTCTCTGTTTCACTTATGGATTCTGATGATGATGTTGTTGGATTATGATGTTATGTTATTTGATATCTATGTATAGACATGTGCTATTGATGGGTTTGTCCTGAGTGTGTAGGAAACTTGACAGATTGAGGGTGTTGATGGAATCAATGGGCCTCCTTGGACTCTGGATCAAGTTAGGGAGTGGATAGTATATGGTTTGGGTATTTCTATTTATGCATATGTGACATATGATCGGATATATTATGATGTTGTTTATGGATCGTTGAAAGTGTTTTGTTGATGGATTTAGGTTGAATTTTTTTTTCTAATCAGACTCAAATAAGGAGTAAAGGGGGCATGCACATCCACTAGATATTGAGAGAGAGGTGTGGTAGTATCCCTGCCATAGCCAACTAGCACTCTCAACGTGGATCGAATTGTAGGTTAATGATTACCTAGTTCGAGAGATCCAAGATGTTGTGAGTGAAGACTGAGACAGTCGCTCACGGATATTATAAGGGGCATGCAATAAGGTAGGGTCCTTATTCCTTAGAGGCCCTTAGTCTCTCACAAGGTCGCCTAATGGAGTATTGACTCTAAGGGTTGGACAACTACCAAAATAATTTAAAGGCGAGTGGTAGCCTTGGAGCACGTTGTGTGTCTTGAAGGGCACATCGCATAAACAAAACGTGAATAAATGCGAGTGACACCCTTGGAGCATAGAGTGTGTCTTGAAGGGCATGTCATGATTTTAATAAAGGCGAGTCAATGAACCTAGGTGCCTAGAAAACAATAATTGTTTTTACATGGTCGAACTTAAAATAATTATTAAATTAGTAATTTTTATTAATTATAAAATCCCCTTAAAAAATCTAAGCCTAGTTTAAAAATTAAGCCTAAGTCTAAATAGCATAAGAAGACTAAAAACTAAATAATAAATTAACAAAAGGGGGATGGAGAAAAAAAATCAAGTTAATAATTAAAGGAGAAATATTTTATCTAAAAATTTAATTATATGATTATGTGTAAGAAATACTAAATTGGAAATTAAGATAAGAAAGGTAATATATATAAAAATAATGTGTAATCATAGGGAGGAATATAGAGTCTAGTTAACTAGAGAAGAATCACATTTTTAAGTCAACACATATTTAGAAATTGGGAATAAAGGAATAAAAGACAACTAGGAGTGATTTAAGAAGCTCTTTTAGGAGATGTGAGGGAAAGTGACTTATAATTAAATTAAATTTGGAATTTTTCTGGTGCAACTATTGAGAGGGTGACAAGTGTACGGTGGGGGGGGAATTCTAAAATTTATTAACTAAGAATTAAATTAAATGTGTAAAAGGATTGTGTCTTGAATAAAACTCATATAAAGCTATTGATAAGGAGAAAAAGAGGTTCATGACTGGTATGCGTAAAGTTATGCTACCAAAATTTCTTTTATTGATTTTTCTTGTGAGAGTTGGGATATCCAACTCGAGAAAGAGAGTGGTAGCTCGACCTTGCGAGGTGATATGGGAGAAATATTTTTCTTTGGTTTGGTGTGTGTGTCCCCTTTGTAGCTCGGGGGGCTAAGGGGAAAGAAAAGTACCCCTAGCATTGGTTGGGAGGTATCAGTGAGGTATTGACGGTTATAAAGTGGGAGCAAGGAGGAACGTCAACTGCCGAAGAATATCAACAAGACATTTCTCTAGTTACGCTACTCAGGTTTAATATTGTATTTGTAATTGAGTTAAAAATTGTGTAATGGATTTATGAAATTAGTTGGGAAATTTTTGCTTGATATTGTATAGTTTGGAATAAATTTTAGATGGATTTCCATTCTTTTATTATTAGAATTTCTCACTCACTAACATCCTTTCACAACCCTTGCTCTGAGAGTAAATAATGTAATTCTTGATTAAACTTTTTATTTTCTCCTTAGCGAAACCCCTACTCTAAATTTAAAGGATTGGATCCCTGATTAATTATTCTCATTTTTCTTTGCGTTGATGAAAGGGAATGGCTCTATGCCCTCTTTCCTTTCTCAAAATTTTAATTTTGTTTTACTCTGCATTGATGGAAGGGCATTGCTATGATCCCTCTTTCCTTGCTTAACAATTTATTTTCATTTTACCATGTGTTTTGTGTGTGATCTTACCCTTAGAAAATCTAATTATGGAGATCCCTGTGTTTTACCTCTGTTATGCATCTAGCTTTTCCCAGTAAATTCATATCTACCCTTGGAAAATCTAATTGTAGAGATCCTTGTGCTTTACCTCTGTTATTCATTTAATTCCTCCCATCGATTCATAGATTCCCTCGACGAATTTATGATGGTAATCTATGTGATTTTATTGCCTCCCTTCCATCTTATATGTTTGTGAATTGGTTAAGAAACCCTCTTCGATCTTAGCCACACTCCCAGTGAAGTTACACCATCCCAAAAATCCATGCGTTTATTTTTGTATTTCACTCAGTGTTTCTTTATGAATTCGACCAAGTGTTTTTTTTTTTAACTGTAACGGTTATGATTTTTATTTATTTGAAAACAGTAGGGGAGCACTAGGCTAAAAGACGAGCTGGAGGATGGATAAGAACAAATTTTGTCTTGGAGGTAGACTTTTTAATACGGCCTCACCAAGGTTGGGCCCCCTAGGCAGCCCCTGTTACAAAGAAAACAACCAGCATATTCAGCTTATGAGTTACAACCTTTTCAAGGAATTTGATAGAAGTTTTCGTCATTGAAAAATATCTGCCCTTTCATGAGAGAGCATCCTTTGTTTTCCATTTGATCCGCTTTGAAATTCAGGTTTCTTAGAATATGGTAGATCTTGTAGGAGGTGAAATCTTGAAGAACTCTTTTCAATCTGCCCAGAATTTTATTGAGACTAGCATTGTTGAAGAGGTCCTCCGGGTTTAATTTCTTTATAAGAATCTTTGAGTCTCCAAAAACTTGGAGGTGTTTATCTCCCTTTTCTCTTGTTATTAGACAAGCTTTGAGGAGGCCGAGAATCTCTGCATGATTGTTGGTCTTCTGGCCTAGACCCCAATAGAAGCTATCTCTTAAGATCCCTTCCGAAGAGTAAATGACCCCTCCAGCACCAGCGATCCTGGGATTTCCTTTGGAGGTCCCGTCAAAGAAGATTGTGGTTAGATTTTTGGATCTCCACCAGATTATGAAACCGTCCTCGGGTTCTCTTATTCTCCACTCCAGATTTGTTGTCTAAGGCATGAGGAGAAGCTTGCGGGAAGATGGCTCAAGTGGGCTAAGCCATCTCCTTTCTTCAGGACGTAGCAGAGGATCTTCATTGTAGTACTGTTGTTGGGCTACTTCCAAGAGGAATGCTTTGGATTTGACTGCAACCTGAAGTGGGGAGGTTCTATTTCCGTTAAAAAATTGATCATTGCGGGCCAGCCATATTTGCCAGCAAACAAATTTGAGGACTGTTGTCCAAATTTTTCGCCAGAAGGATTTGGTGGGGATGCCATGAGGATAGAATTTGATCCAAGAGACGAATAATTTTGCAACAGTGCTCTGAGGGAAAGCTGGAATCTGTAGGTCCAAAAAGGAGAGCCTCCATGCTTCCTTGGCGAAATTACACTCCATAAATAAGTGTTGGGTTGTTTCAGTGTTGCTTCTACATATCTCACATCGATGAGGTCCTGCAATATTCCTCTTCTCTAAATTGTCTCTTGTAAGTAGTTTATTATGCACCAGCGTCCAGAAAAAGAAATTTACTTTGGGAAGAGCTAGATTGTCCCAGACTAGCTTCCAGAAGGCAGGAGAGTGACTATTGTCCTTTGTATTCTGAAGTGCTTTGTATCCTGCTACTGTGGTGTAATTGCTTGATAGTCCCCAAGCCCAACTGTCTCTCATATAGCGGTTTTCAGGAGTGGCGCCTTCCAACAGTAGTACAAAGACATTTTTTTGGAGCATTAGCCGATCTGGAATGTCGTTGAGATCCCAACCGGCCCATTCTCCCCGGCAATCCCAGATTGAGAGATCATACAGTATATTTTTGCCTGTGCGTGATAGCCATTCTCTGATGTCGGCTATGTCTTCATTCCCCTCCAATGGATCGCTCCCCATTATTCTGTCCTGCCACATGTGAGTTCGCTTGCCATTGCCCGACACTCTGTATAGGGATTTATTGAAAAAGGTGTTACTTTTGCAACAGAGTTTCCATACTTCCGTGTTGTTGGCAGAGGAATCGAAGTGCAAGTTTCTGTAGGATGAATTTCGGGCGTATTTAGACAGTAAAGTGTTGTTGGTCGGGTGGTCAGGCTCGTGGGTCATTTTCCAGAGTAATTTTCCACCCATCGCCAGATTAACAAGGGTGGGATCTCGAATTTGGAGGCCCCCCTCTGCTATCGACCATCTAACCAGGTCCCAGTTTGCTAAGTGCATCTTTCTTTCGTTTCCTTTCCCACCTTGCCATAAAAAATCTCGAATTAATTTAGAGATCTATTCCATGACGTTTCTGGGGGGCAGTAAAAATGCAGATTGGTAGATTGGGAGCGCGACCAACNATCAGGTTAAGGTCTAGTGGGACAATTATAGTCCACACTCGGCTACTTAAGAGAACGCATATGATATGCACTGACAATTTCCATTTTTGTTTGATAGTTAGACATATTAGATATTGTTAGATACTTTATTTACTGCACTTATATACTATGAAACTTCATGACGAATTTTAAAACAAGATGGGGTGTATGTAACATATTTATCTTGCACACACATGATTTGACTTACTATTTGAGGAAATTTGCGTGCAAGTGATCCAATTTAGTATATGGTTCTCTGTTTCACTTATGGATTCTGATGATGATGTTGTTGGATTATGATGTTATGTTATTTGATATCTATGTATAGACATGTGCTATTGATGGGTTTGTCCTGAGTGTGTAGGAAACTTGACAGATTGAGGGTGTTGATGGAATCAATGGGCCTCCTTGGACTCTGGATCAAGTTAGGGAGTGGATAGTATATGGTTTGGGTATTTCTATTTATGCATATGTGACATATGATCGGATATATTATGATGTTGTTTATGGATCGTTGAAAGTGTTTTGTTGATGGATTTAGGTTGAATTTTTTTTTCTAATCAGACTCAAATAAGGAGTAAAGGGGGCATGCACATCCACTAGATATTGAGAGAGAGGTGTGGTAGTATCCCTGCCATAGCCAACTAGCACTCTCAACGTGGATCGAATTGTAGGTTAATGATTACCTAGTTCGAGAGATCCAAGATGTTGTGAGTGAAGACTGAGACAGTCGCTCACGGATATTATAAGGGGCATGCAATAAGGTAGGGTCCTTATTCCTTAGAGGCCCTTAGTCTCTCACAAGGTCGCCTAATGGAGTATTGACTCTAAGGGTTGGACAACTACCAAAATAATTTAAAGGCGAGTGGTAGCCTTGGAGCACGTTGTGTGTCTTGAAGGGCACATCGCATAAACAAAACGTGAATAAATGCGAGTGACACCCTTGGAGCATAGAGTGTGTCTTGAAGGGCATGTCATGATTTTAATAAAGGCGAGTCAATGAACCTAGGTGCCTAGAAAACAATAATTGTTTTTACATGGTCGAACTTAAAATAATTATTAAATTAGTAATTTTTATTAATTATAAAATCCCCTTAAAAAATCTAAGCCTAGTTTAAAAATTAAGCCTAAGTCTAAATAGCATAAGAAGACTAAAAACTAAATAATAAATTAACAAAAGGGGGATGGAGAAAAAAAATCAAGTTAATAATTAAAGGAGAAATATTTTATCTAAAAATTTAATTATATGATTATGTGTAAGAAATACTAAATTGGAAATTAAGATAAGAAAGGTAATATATATAAAAATAATGTGTAATCATAGGGAGGAATATAGAGTCTAGTTAACTAGAGAAGAATCACATTTTTAAGTCAACACATATTTAGAAATTGGGAATAAAGGAATAAAAGACAACTAGGAGTGATTTAAGAAGCTCTTTTAGGAGATGTGAGGGAAAGTGACTTATAATTAAATTAAATTTGGAATTTTTCTGGTGCAACTATTGAGAGGGTGACAAGTGTACGGTGGGGGGGGAATTCTAAAATTTATTAACTAAGAATTAAATTAAATGTGTAAAAGGATTGTGTCTTGAATAAAACTCATATAAAGCTATTGATAAGGAGAAAAAGAGGTTCATGACTGGTATGCGTAAAGTTATGCTACCAAAATTTCTTTTATTGATTTTTCTTGTGAGAGTTGGGATATCCAACTCGAGAAAGAGAGTGGTAGCTCGACCTTGCGAGGTGATATGGGAGAAATATTTTTCTTTGGTTTGGTGTGTGTGTCCCCTTTGTAGCTCGGGGGGCTAAGGGGAAAGAAAAGTACCCCTAGCATTGGTTGGGAGGTATCAGTGAGGTATTGACGGTTATAAAGTGGGAGCAAGGAGGAACGTCAACTGCCGAAGAATATCAACAAGACATTTCTCTAGTTACGCTACTCAGGTTTAATATTGTATTTGTAATTGAGTTAAAAATTGTGTAATGGATTTATGAAATTAGTTGGGAAATTTTTGCTTGATATTGTATAGTTTGGAATAAATTTTAGATGGATTTCCATTCTTTTATTATTAGAATTTCTCACTCACTAACATCCTTTCACAACCCTTGCTCTGAGAGTAAATAATGTAATTCTTGATTAAACTTTTTATTTTCTCCTTAGCGAAACCCCTACTCTAAATTTAAAGGATTGGATCCCTGATTAATTATTTTCATTTTTCTTTGCGTTGATGAAAGGGCATGGGTCTATGCCCTCTTTCCTTTCTCAAACTTTTAATTTTGGTTTACTCTGCATTGATGGAAGGGCATTGCTATGCTCCCTCTTTCCTTGCTCAACAATTTATTTTCATTTTACCATGTGTTTTGTGTGTGATCTTACCCTTAGAAAATCTAATTATGGAGATCCATGTGTTTTACCTTTGTTATGCATCTAGATTTTCCCAGTAAATTCATATCTACCCTTGGAAAATCTAATTATAGAGATCCTTGTGTTTTACCTCTGTTATTCATTTAATTCCTCCCATCGATTTGTAGATTCCCTCGACGAATTTATGATGGTAATCTATGTGATTTTATTGCCTCCCTTCCATCTTATACATTTGTGAATTGGTTAAGAAACCCTCTTCGATCTTAGCCACACTCCCAGTGAAGTTACACCATCCCAAAAATCCATGCGTTTATTTTTGTATTTCACTCAGTGCTTCTTTATGAATTCGACCAAGTGTTTTACCCTATAGTTTCATTGTGAATTTTTTGGGAGGGACACACCCTCGGTTATTTAAAATTTTCATGCCCAGATGCTTGTCTGTTCACTATGATTTGGAGAGGGACACAACCCTCTATCATTTTAATTCACAAGCCCAGTATTCCCTTGTCAGATTCGATGTGTTTTGTGGAGGGACACACCCTCCGCCATCTAAATTCTCCTATCCATATTTTTTTCAGATTCACAATTAGAGTGTCATTACCCATTACAATGGTTAATGGGGGAATACTAAACACTTTTGGTCTATTTTCCAATTATTTTTCAATATTGGTAATATTCTCTCTAGATTTATTATTCATCTCTTATAGGTTGCACCAAGTTTATTTATCCCCTTCTCGGTCTCATCATAAACTCTCACTACATTTATGGATAATTTTGAGATAATAACATCCTTTACTACAATGATTCGGTTGCTTTGTAGTATGGTCCAAAGGTATTTTGAAACTATATGTTTATAATGAACCTTTTGATCAAATAGGGAAAACATAAATGCAACATCAATTTAAAATAATATGGATCGTGTAAAATTGATCTCGAGGACCATACAACAAATTTATTGGAAGCGTTTACTCGATGAACAAATTTGGAGGAGTACCTCTCTCAAGGAGACTCCCTTAAGGAGCATAATTTTTTTTTATCATTACCACCTCTAAATTCTTACTTGAAGTACGATATCAAATGGTTGTTGGATTTCACAATTTGATCTAATGTTTAACCCTCAACCCTTAGAACTTAAAGCGCACATTTACTCCCTAAATATATTGATCCAACTACCCCTTTTTGCGCAAATGGAAAAGTAATGAAAGGAATGTTGTTGTAGATGATAGATTTCTCGCATGCATAAATATATAATGTTTTGAATGATTTTTGTGAACCTTAGATTTCTTGCACACAATAAATTATAATGTAAGAGGTGCTTGTTGTAGAAATTAGACATCTTGTGAGAAATAAATTACACTGTAATGTATATTGATTTAACCATTATTACTTGCTCCATTAAATTTGTTAATGTATCATCGATTAAAAACTAGTTTTCTATTGTGCCATTGAATAATGATGTTTCTTGATTGGATTAGAATTTGGTTACTATTGCACCTTTGATTATTATTGAAGTATGATTGATTTATTAATTTTATTCTCTTGCACCTTAAGAAATAAAATCGATATCTCATGCGTCTTGAATTGTTGATGTGTAAATGATGGATTAATTGAATAGAATGTTTGCACGTAGTTCAATAATGTGATGTATGACTAGTTGAGGAATTAGACTCCTTGCATGCACTGACCTATAATGTAATGTACGATGTTTAGATATTGTACTTCGCGTACGAATGGAATTTAATGTCATGAATGATGGTTTTAGATATTAGTCTTCTTGGAGAAATGAAAATTTATTATGACGAATGATTGCATATTGTGATTGGGATTTGTGCCTCGAATATAACTGATAAATGCTTTTGCGCCTTGGATTTAATATGGTCTATGATGTGTTATGATAATGATTACTCACGTGCCATGTTTAATTTTGGTTTAGGATTGATGAAATCGATTATCCTTGATGTTTTTGATTTAGCATAGTTAGTTTGGACTTGATTGGGTTAGTGGGATGTATACACCTCCTTGTTCCTTAGAATTTCTTTCCCTTAGACATTAAATGGTTAAAATCAACTGGAACATGAGCTTTAGCATTGCTTATGTGGCTTGGAGGTCCTAACCTTGTAGGTTAGGTTGGGCGGGTAGTCATTTTATATTCATTATCTGATTGAATGTTTTTGTAAATTGTTTCAAGCTATTGTGATGTGTTAATCTTCTACCTATTTCTGTTATGTGTCGCTATCCTTTGTTGACGTGTTGATTGCGTCATTAGTGATTTCCATGATGAGTAGTTGGTACTGCCTTACTTATGATGTTGTTGAATAGGTGCTACCATGATCATGTGTTGATGTTAATTTCTTAATGAAAAAAAATTTACCTTGCGTGCTTCGACTTTTCTTAGGCGTAACTTGAGAGGGATGTTACAAAATTGAAGAACAAGAGAGGTTACTTTCATGCACCTAGATTTGGGATTTTATGTAAATTTGAAGACAAAACCACCTTAGATTAAAATTTCCTCCCTAATCTCCATTTTGACCTAAATTGAGTGATTCAACTTGCATAAGATGTAATTTGTTATTTTACACCTTTCTATAGCCTTATATTGGCATTTTCAAACAAAAAACTACTTGGTGTGCATAAAATCTAAAAATTGTCTTGTAAACCAAAGGGCCAAATTTAAGATTTAAGTTCTAAATTTATAATTACAATATTTTTAACAAGTTTATACTATTAGGAGTGCATTTACACTCCAAACAGAAAAATTTCTATGCACAAAGTGTCAAGACCTTTTGATGAATCAAATGATGGTGGGCTATGAGACCAAAAATCAAGGTCAATGACTTCTAACCAACCAATGATACATAGAAAATGACATAAAGCATAACAAAACATAACTAACCCATATAAGAAAATGCTTTAAAGAGAATAGATCATAAAAAAAATATAGAATTTGCTTTCCTCCAAATTGATTGATTCAAGTTAGAGAGTGTGTAATTTATCTTTTCACATATCCATATACCTTTGTGAATTTAGAGAAATAAAAGAATTTGCTCTGCAAAAAGATAAAAAAAATATCATATAGAAGTGATAAACATTACAAGAAATTACAAGTTACAAGGTTGTAGAAAAGTTGTACATCTATCTATACATTTGTTTGTGCAATTGGAAACTTAAAACCATTTGCTATGAAAAAATACCAAAAATTGTCTTGCAGAAAAAAGAGGGTAAATTTTGCCTTGGTGCAAAATACAAACCCAGGTCTCAAAACTCATTCAGTTTGAGTGGTTCAAATTGTAAATAATTTTTGAAGTCATTTAATATAAGCCTATATACTTAGTTATGTATTTTCAGTCATAAAAGACTTTGTTTTACAAATATAGGAAAGAGATGCCTAATAAAACCCTAGAAATGCATAATATGTTTGTAAAAAGTAAGACAAGGTTGTGGCATACCTTATATTTGAGTTGTGCAAGTTGATGGGGGTGTGGTTTATCATATTATACCTATTCATGTTGTTAATTTTACAATTCCAAGTTTAAAAACGGTTGTTGTGCAAAAGAGACAAAGGTTGCCTTGTAATTTGGAAGGTCGAAATTATACTAAGTGACCAAATCAAAATGCATGCCCAAGCTTCCCTGTATCTCCAAAAATTGTTTTATAAGTTGAAAGGATAATTTCAAGGACGAAAATTTATCTCAAAATGTAGAAACCTTAGTGAATCTTACTAGTCCTTAATATGCAAACTATAAAATGTTTGACAATATTTTTGCAAAAATATTCAAATTTTTAAGGATTTTATATAGTTTCAATAAAATTTGGGCTATTTTTAAGCTAAAATAATTATATTCTATAGAATTTGGGTGAATCATTTTTAGAAAAAATGGAAATTGGCAGATCTTTTTTAGGAAAAAACATGGAAAATTAGCCCATGGGTGAAGATTAGCCCCTAAAATTTTCTCTGATAAGTTGTAATATGGAGTTAGATATATGGTAAATTTACTTATATCATTTAAAGTGCAATTGAAGAACATGAGAAGTTGTTTTCATGCAACTAGATTTGAGATTTCATGTAAATTTGAAGGCAAAACTGCTTTAGACTAAAATGCATGCCCTATTCTCATTTTTTACCCAAATTGAGTGGTTCAACTTGTAGAAGGTGTATTTTGTGATTTTACACCTTTATATAACCTTATTTTGACATTTTTAGATGAAAAACTACCTGATGTGCATAAAGGATAACAAATTCCTTGTAAAACCAAAGGGCCAAGTTGTTAAAATTTGTTATATGAAACTGCACACCCAAAGTTGGATAAGCCTCAATAATTTGATATTTAAGTTGTAAATTGATTATTGCAATATTTTTAAGATGTGTGTACAATTAGGAGTGAATTTACACTACAAAAAGGATGATTTTTATGCACAAATATTTATGACCTTTTAATGAATTAGAAGATGGTGGTTATGAGATCATAAATCAAAGTCAATGACTTCTAATCAACCAATGATACATAGAAAATAGTATAAAACATAACAACACATAATTAAAACATATAAGAAAATACTTTAGAGAGAATAAATAATAGAAAATGTAGAGTTTGTTCACCTCCAAATTGATTGATTCAAGTTGGAGAGTGTGTAATTTATATTTTAACATCCGCATATACCTTTGTCTATGCATTTAGAGAAATAAAACCCTTTGTTGTGAAAAATAACGGTAGACCAAAAACTTTCTTATAGAATCAAGAGGTTGGTACTATAGGAAATATTACAAGTTATAGGATTGTAGAAAAGTTGTACATTTGTCTATACATTTGTTTGTGCAATTGGAAAATATGAATGGAATCTTTGGCCTTAGGAAATCAACATCGACCAAATAAATTTTTATTTCAAGTTAGTAGTTTGTAGGATGAAATAATAGTCTTGCAACACCCTCTACAACTTGTGGATCATGCCATGTTGCAACACTCACTATGACTCAAAGATCATGGCGTGTTTCAAATCCACTTGTATTATGAGGACTTCATGGAAATTGGTGGGCCATCTATGAGATGAAGAATAATCGGTTTGGAAATGGATTGAAGAAGTTAAACCATTGCAACTATATAACTCCCAATGCACGGTTTAAGATAAAGGAGGGAAACAAAGGTAAGGCTTTGAATTTGGCCAGTTTCTTAAGGATCTTAGACGAAGGATGATTTAAAACTTTGAAGAATCGATGGTTTGAGTCTTACAATGACTTGAACAAATGGTGCATCTATAGAGCTATAGTGTAGAGGAGGTGAATTCTCATTTTTTTTCATAGTGTGGAATAGAGGATATACGCCCAGTTCATTAAATAAAGAATGAGATCAACTGAATCCAGGCTATTTGGAAAATGTAATCGGACTATAAGAGATACATTTCTATCTATGTTAATAAATAAATATCCTATCCCATTTACAATTTGTGTTGTCTCTTGCTTCATTTTATGTAATTGTAAATTCCTCATCATATTAGTTTGATTTTAATTCTATCAATGCAGGCACACTAGTAGTTGCACACTATATAGGAAGAGATTGAGATTTTTATAGTTGGATGAGTATAGGATTTGAGGGTTTCTGCATCAAGTGATATTATATCTAGTTAATATCACGAGGTCAATATCATGCTAGTGTTTCTATAGAGTGTGGTTGTGGAAGAACCTGACAGAGGTTGTTGAACACAATTGCTAGAAGGAAATTTGTGTGAAATTGAGCCTAGATTAAGGCTTTTGAATGTTAGTTAGGTTGAGAGCTACTAGGAAACTTGTAATAATCCCACCATGTAGAGGAAGAGGAGCACGAGGAGGTACAAAGAATGGATAATTGGAGGAGTTGAGATGAAGGATAGAGAAATTGGAAAATATAATACTTGGGGATGTTGAAGTATACTCAGAGTTGGAAGATGATATGGAAGAAGAGAGAAATGATTAGGAAGGATACCCAACATTACATTTGATATACTTTCTAAGGATAGAGGTAGTGCAAGGGTGTAAGTTTAGTGCTATGATGGTAGTTTGGATGTTGAGACTCTCATTGATTGGATAGGGGAGCTTGAAAGGTAATTTGAGTATGAGAATGTTGAGGAACCCAATCGGGTTCTATTTTCCATGAAAAAAATAAAGGGACATGTTTCACTTTGGTGCGATATGATACAAAAGGATAGGGTAGAAAACCGACAGGAGAATATCAAAACCTGGAGAAATATGGTAAGAAAAATCAAGGAGAAATTCCTGCATATCGGTTACCAACAAAGTTTATGTAAGAAAGTATAGAACTTAAGGTAGAAAGAGACATATACCTGGGAATACATTGAGGAATTTTTTAAGCTGTCACTCAAATCAAGGATAAAAGAATTGAAATATCAAAGAGTGGTGAGATACGTGAATGGGTTAAAATATTAGATTCGGGATGAGATGATCATGCATTATTTTCACAATGTAGATGAATCCTATCTATTTTCTTTGAAGGTGGAAGAAAATATTGACAGAAAATTGTAGTAGAAATTTTGAGGAAAAGGACCAAGAGACAAGGGTAGAGCAAGTATTGTTAGAGGCAATGAAAAGGAGGATAAATCCACTAGTAGCCAAAGTAACAAAGGAGAAAATGACACTAGAAGAGGCAGAGGACTCAAGAGAGGAAAGAGTAAGTATGTTATTACTTGCTACATGTGTGGAGTAGAGGGACACAAGGCATTTGAATGTCTGGAAAAATGTAATTTAAGAAAAATAAGTGAAGTCGGAACACAAGTCACAAAGGTGTTGACCTATAGGTGTTGATAAATGTCATGTAATTCTTCTTGTATAGTCCATTCCAAGTTTTCCTCCATACTTAGAAACTTTTGAGATCATCATGGGTTCCTAACATATTGTGTTTCTATGCCTAAGTTTTGCGAGCCGCATAAAGCTTCTTAAATTTACACAACCTCCATTTCACACTATCTACACTTAGAATATTGTTTTGAAGTGTATTTTCATTCAAGGGTGTGGATCCCTATCACGACCATCCAACTGTCTCGATCCTTCCATTACCATGTTATTTATCTTGTCTTTTGTTCCCCTCATCCTTTTATCCCATCACGTGCACCCTCCCCATCCTTCTATTATAATGCATTTCCACCATCCTATCATCCAAATCCTTCCATTACTCTACTTACCCTGATCATTGGCTTGTTCCACTTGTCCACCCTCCCAATCATTTGTCACCCTATGACACTTTACATTATGTCATGTCATGTTTCCTAAGATGCATTAAATTATTCTTTCCATTAATGACTACCACTCCTTGAATGTTAATATCATTATTAATGACGAGTTTCTCGAGACAACTTCCCATAAATGCTAATATAAATTTTCATTTAAAATCCTTTAAATAAGAGCTCTGGAACGTGTTAAAATAAACATGTATTTTGATAACAACAATTGAAAAATTGTTGTTAAGTACATCACCTTGGATAAATATGTCAGTGCGGAGAAAATAATAGTTTTACAAAGATACTATCAATATTTTTGGACAATAAGACTAGATATTTTAGTGGTCATGGGATTACATGTATTATTCTACATTACCACCACCGGAAAATATTTTTAATAGAATTTGGACATCTAGAATCACATCAATATGTTGTGTTCCATATGTTTATGATTACAAGGAATTGATTTCAGGGTGTATTGACAAGTTTGATAAGGAGTGGAGAATTATTTAGTTATAGGGAGAATCACCCATCTCTTTAGCTCGCTCAATTTTTAAGAGGATGTTCATACTCCTTGAACCAATGATGGTTTTCAAGAGCACCGAAGCTGAAGATTTCCTTTAGACAAAGAAAGGAGGATTCAAAGTTCTCAGGAATACCTTTAAGACCCAAAACCTTTTCCTGAAGACCTCTCAAATATTTAGGTATGTTCACTAAAGAACCCGTATAGAGAAATGGCATGGTTATTTTCTAGGATAAATGGAAAAGAATACACAACTATTGTTCCCAAGATTGCTTTATTCATACTATATTTTTCAATTAATGAAAATGTTGTTTTTGACTAAGCAAGGATTATTTCAAGTGAGTTATACTTTCAGTTGGGAAATTTTCGAAAAGGTAAAAGGTTTTATTTGTCTTCATATTTGATTTTCGTTGTGACTTATTATCATGTGTTCAAAGGTCTACCCTTGGCTAAAAAGGTTAAATGTAAATTTAATATTATACAAATATGGTACCCTACACTTTAGAAGAAAAAAGTTTCATATAACTTCTATGAAGTGCATAATGCTTTCATCTCTTCTTTCAAGAGATTAATTTATGGACCCAGTACATCAAGATTATCTTTGGAGGCTGTATCGTTCTTAGATGGAAAATGAATCTTTGAATTTATGGAAAATTTTACAATTATCAGACTTTATTATTCACACGAGAAACCTTCATTCCTACCATACTATGTTTCTGATAAATTATTTAGAATTGAGATATGAAAACAATACAAATATTGAGCTCACTTTTTAATGAGAAAAGAAAAAAAATAGTTCATCCCGTTACCATGGAAAATTGGGGAAATGATTGTAAACGGTATTGTCCATCTTGATTAAATATCAACTCAATTTGATTTACTTAATCTCAAGCAAGAAAATGAGATCAAGGGTTTCAACCCTAATCAATATTTTATGACCCACATGGCATCAGTAGGATATAGAATGTCATTTTCCAAGACATTTTCATTTGCAAAAGAAGAAGGTGACACCAAAACCCTCAAGGGTTACCTATGGAAAAATTGCAATAAGACATGGAGACAGTAACTAGTACCAATGATCAACACATACAACAAGAATGAGTTGTAAATGAAATAAGTTCACGGTCCCCAAATGTTTCCCAAAAAATTGGCTCATCCAAAGAAAAACCCAAAAATTAAATTCAAGAATAGAGAAAGTATTCGATTAATAATTTTGATGACGAAGGAGAACAAAACCCTCCTAAGGGAAATCTTGAGAAGCCACACACACTCCCAATTTCCAGTAAGAGGAAGAGAGGTACAAATAAAGAGGGAGAAAATGAAGACATACCTGGAAATGAAAATGGCTCGGAAGATATGGAACTCGATGTAAATGTTGAAGAAATATAAATTGCATGTGAATAATAGAGACTAAAAGAAATAAAAACAAATGCAAGAGAATTGACTACCCAAGAGCCAATTATATTTGAAGAAGAGTCCCTTACCCTGCATCATGATACATCCAATAAAAACTCAAGAAAGTTAGTCATTGAAAAGGTGAATTTGAAAAATAAGAAAACATCAAGAGAAATGNTTCTCTCTAGATTTATTATTCATCTCTTATAGGTTGCACCAAGTTTATTTATCCCCTTCTCGGTCTCATCATAAACTCTCACTACATTTATGGATAATTTTGAGATAATAACATCCTTTACTACAATGATTCGGTTGCTTTGTAGTATGGTCCAAAGGTATTTTGAAACTATATGTTTATAATGAACCTTTTGATCAAATAGGGAAAACATAAATGCAACATCAATTTAAAATAATATGGATCGTGTAAAATTGATCTCGAGGACCATACAACAAATTTATTGGAAGCGTTTACTCGATGAACAAATTTGGAGGAGTACCTCTCTCAAGGAGACTCCCTTAAGGAGCATAATTTTTTTTTATCATTACCACCTCTAAATTCTTACTTGAAGTACGATATCAAATGGTTGTTGGATTTCACAATTTGATCTAATGTTTAACCCTCAACCCTTAGAACTTAAAGCGCACATTTACTCCCTAAATATATTGATCCAACTACCCCTTTTTGCGCAAATGGAAAAGTAATGAAAGGAATGTTGTTGTAGATGATAGATTTCTCGCATGCATAAATATATAATGTTTTGAATGATTTTTGTGAACCTTAGATTTCTTGCACACAATAAATTATAATGTAAGAGGTGCTTGTTGTAGAAATTAGACATCTTGTGAGAAATAAATTACACTGTAATGTATATTGATTTAACCATTATTACTTGCTCCATTAAATTTGTTAATGTATCATCGATTAAAAACTAGTTTTCTATTGTGCCATTGAATAATGATGTTTCTTGATTGGATTAGAATTTGGTTACTATTGCACCTTTGATTATTATTGAAGTATGATTGATTTATTAATTTTATTCTCTTGCACCTTAAGAAATAAAATCGATATCTCATGCGTCTTGAATTGTTGATGTGTAAATGATGGATTAATTGAATAGAATGTTTGCACGTAGTTCAATAATGTGATGTATGACTAGTTGAGGAATTAGACTCCTTGCATGCACTGACCTATAATGTAATGTACGATGTTTAGATATTGTACTTCGCGTACGAATGGAATTTAATGTCATGAATGATGGTTTTAGATATTAGTCTTCTTGGAGAAATGAAAATTTATTATGACGAATGATTGCATATTGTGATTGGGATTTGTGCCTCGAATATAACTGATAAATGCTTTTGCGCCTTGGATTTAATATGGTCTATGATGTGTTATGATAATGATTACTCACGTGCCATGTTTAATTTTGGTTTAGGATTGATGAAATCGATTATCCTTGATGTTTTTGATTTAGCATAGTTAGTTTGGACTTGATTGGGTTAGTGGGATGTATACACCTCCTTGTTCCTTAGAATTTCTTTCCCTTAGACATTAAATGGTTAAAATCAACTGGAACATGAGCTTTAGCATTGCTTATGTGGCTTGGAGGTCCTAACCTTGTAGGTTAGGTTGGGCGGGTAGTCATTTTATATTCATTATCTGATTGAATGTTTTTGTAAATTGTTTCAAGCTATTGTGATGTGTTAATCTTCTACCTATTTCTGTTATGTGTCGCTATCCTTTGTTGACGTGTTGATTGCGTCATTAGTGATTTCCATGATGAGTAGTTGGTACTGCCTTACTTATGATGTTGTTGAATAGGTGCTACCATGATCATGTGTTGATGTTAATTTCTTAATGAAAAAAAATTTACCTTGCGTGCTTCGACTTTTCTTAGGCGTAACTTGAGAGGGATGTTACAAAATTGAAGAACAAGAGAGGTTACTTTCATGCACCTAGATTTGGGATTTTATGTAAATTTGAAGACAAAACCACCTTAGATTAAAATTTCCTCCCTAATCTCCATTTTGACCTAAATTGAGTGATTCAACTTGCATAAGATGTAATTTGTTATTTTACACCTTTCTATAGCCTTATATTGGCATTTTCAAACAAAAAACTACTTGGTGTGCATAAAATCTAAAAATTGTCTTGTAAACCAAAGGGCCAAATTTAAGATTTAAGTTCTAAATTTATAATTACAATATTTTTAACAAGTTTATACTATTAGGAGTGCATTTACACTCCAAACAGAAAAATTTCTATGCACAAAGTGTCAAGACCTTTTGATGAATCAAATGATGGTGGGCTATGAGACCAAAAATCAAGGTCAATGACTTCTAACCAACCAATGATACATAGAAAATGACATAAAGCATAACAAAACATAACTAACCCATATAAGAAAATGCTTTAAAGAGAATAGATCATAAAAAAAATATAGAATTTGCTTTCCTCCAAATTGATTGATTCAAGTTAGAGAGTGTGTAATTTATCTTTTCACATATCCATATACCTTTGTGAATTTAGAGAAATAAAAGAATTTGCTCTGCAAAAAGATAAAAAAAATATCATATAGAAGTGATAAACATTACAAGAAATTACAAGTTACAAGGTTGTAGAAAAGTTGTACATCTATCTATACATTTGTTTGTGCAATTGGAAACTTAAAACCATTTGCTATGAAAAAATACCAAAAATTGTCTTGCAGAAAAAAGAGGGTAAATTTTGCCTTGGTGCAAAATACAAACCCAGGTCTCAAAACTCATTCAGTTTGAGTGGTTCAAATTGTAAATAATTTTTGAAGTCATTTAATATAAGCCTATATACTTAGTTATGTATTTTCAGTCATAAAAGACTTTGTTTTACAAATATAGGAAAGAGATGCCTAATAAAACCCTAGAAATGCATAATATGTTTGTAAAAAGTAAGACAAGGTTGTGGCATACCTTATATTTGAGTTGTGCAAGTTGATGGGGGTGTGGTTTATCATATTATACCTATTCATGTTGTTAATTTTACAATTCCAAGTTTAAAAACGGTTGTTGTGCAAAAGAGACAAAGGTTGCCTTGTAATTTGGAAGGTCGAAATTATACTAAGTGACCAAATCAAAATGCATGCCCAAGCTTCCCTGTATCTCCAAAAATTGTTTTATAAGTTGAAAGGATAATTTCAAGGACGAAAATTTATCTCAAAATGTAGAAACCTTAGTGAATCTTACTAGTCCTTAATATGCAAACTATAAAATGTTTGACAATATTTTTGCAAAAATATTCAAATTTTTAAGGATTTTATATAGTTTCAATAAAATTTGGGCTATTTTTAAGCTAAAATAATTATATTCTATAGAATTTGGGTGAATCATTTTTAGAAAAAATGGAAATTGGCAGATCTTTTTTAGGAAAAAACATGGAAAATTAGCCCATGGGTGAAGATTAGCCCCTAAAATTTTCTCTGATAAGTTGTAATATGGAGTTAGATATATGGTAAATTTACTTATATCATTTAAAGTGCAATTGAAGAACATGAGAAGTTGTTTTCATGCAACTAGATTTGAGATTTCATGTAAATTTGAAGGCAAAACTGCTTTAGACTAAAATGCATGCCCTATTCTCATTTTTTACCCAAATTGAGTGGTTCAACTTGTAGAAGGTGTATTTTGTGATTTTACACCTTTATATAACCTTATTTTGACATTTTTAGATGAAAAACTACCTGATGTGCATAAAGGATAACAAATTCCTTGTAAAACCAAAGGGCCAAGTTGTTAAAATTTGTTATATGAAACTGCACACCCAAAGTTGGATAAGCCTCAATAATTTGATATTTAAGTTGTAAATTGATTATTGCAATATTTTTAAGATGTGTGTACAATTAGGAGTGAATTTACACTACAAAAAGGATGATTTTTATGCACAAATATTTATGACCTTTTAATGAATTAGAAGATGGTGGTTATGAGATCATAAATCAAAGTCAATGACTTCTAATCAACCAATGATACATAGAAAATAGTATAAAACATAACAACACATAATTAAAACATATAAGAAAATACTTTAGAGAGAATAAATAATAGAAAATGTAGAGTTTGTTCACCTCCAAATTGATTGATTCAAGTTGGAGAGTGTGTAATTTATATTTTAACATCCGCATATACCTTTGTCTATGCATTTAGAGAAATAAAACCCTTTGTTGTGAAAAATAACGGTAGACCAAAAACTTTCTTATAGAATCAAGAGGTTGGTACTATAGGAAATATTACAAGTTATAGGATTGTAGAAAAGTTGTACATTTGTCTATACATTTGTTTGTGCAATTGGAAAATATGAATGGAATCTTTGGCCTTAGGAAATCAACATCGACCAAATAAATTTTTATTTCAAGTTAGTAGTTTGTAGGATGAAATAATAGTCTTGCAACACCCTCTACAACTTGTGGATCATGCCATGTTGCAACACTCACTATGACTCAAAGATCATGGCGTGTTTCAAATCCACTTGTATTATGAGGACTTCATGGAAATTGGTGGGCCATCTATGAGATGAAGAATAATCGGTTTGGAAATGGATTGAAGAAGTTAAACCATTGCAACTATATAACTCCCAATGCACGGTTTAAGATAAAGGAGGGAAACAAAGGTAAGGCTTTGAATTTGGCCAGTTTCTTAAGGATCTTAGACGAAGGATGATTTAAAACTTTGAAGAATCGATGGTTTGAGTCTTACAATGACTTGAACAAATGGTGCATCTATAGAGCTATAGTGTAGAGGAGGTGAATTCTCATTTTTTTTCATAGTGTGGAATAGAGGATATACGCCCAGTTCATTAAATAAAGAATGAGATCAACTGAATCCAGGCTATTTGGAAAATGTAATCGGACTATAAGAGATACATTTCTATCTATGTTAATAAATAAATATCCTATCCCATTTACAATTTGTGTTGTCTCTTGCTTCATTTTATGTAATTGTAAATTCCTCATCATATTAGTTTGATTTTAATTCTATCAATGCAGGCACACTAGTAGTTGCACACTATATAGGAAGAGATTGAGATTTTTATAGTTGGATGAGTATAGGATTTGAGGGTTTCTGCATCAAGTGATATTATATCTAGTTAATATCACGAGGTCAATATCATGCTAGTGTTTCTATAGAGTGTGGTTGTGGAAGAACCTGACAGAGGTTGTTGAACACAATTGCTAGAAGGAAATTTGTGTGAAATTGAGCCTAGATTAAGGCTTTTGAATGTTAGTTAGGTTGAGAGCTACTAGGAAACTTGTAATAATCCCACCATGTAGAGGAAGAGGAGCACGAGGAGGTACAAAGAATGGATAATTGGAGGAGTTGAGATGAAGGATAGAGAAATTGGAAAATATAATACTTGGGGATGTTGAAGTATACTCAGAGTTGGAAGATGATATGGAAGAAGAGAGAAATGATTAGGAAGGATACCCAACATTACATTTGATATACTTTCTAAGGATAGAGGTAGTGCAAGGGTGTAAGTTTAGTGCTATGATGGTAGTTTGGATGTTGAGACTCTCATTGATTGGATAGGGGAGCTTGAAAGGTAATTTGAGTATGAGAATGTTGAGGAACCCAATCGGGTTCTATTTTCCATGAAAAAAATAAAGGGACATGTTTCACTTTGGTGCGATATGATACAAAAGGATAGGGTAGAAAACCGACAGGAGAATATCAAAACCTGGAGAAATATGGTAAGAAAAATCAAGGAGAAATTCCTGCATATCGGTTACCAACAAAGTTTATGTAAGAAAGTATAGAACTTAAGGTAGAAAGAGACATATACCTGGGAATACATTGAGGAATTTTTTAAGCTGTCACTCAAATCAAGGATAAAAGAATTGAAATATCAAAGAGTGGTGAGATACGTGAATGGGTTAAAATATTAGATTCGGGATGAGATGATCATGCATTATTTTCACAATGTAGATGAATCCTATCTATTTTCTTTGAAGGTGGAAGAAAATATTGACAGAAAATTGTAGTAGAAATTTTGAGGAAAAGGACCAAGAGACAAGGGTAGAGCAAGTATTGTTAGAGGCAATGAAAAGGAGGATAAATCCACTAGTAGCCAAAGTAACAAAGGAGAAAATGACACTAGAAGAGGCAGAGGACTCAAGAGAGGAAAGAGTAAGTATGTTATTACTTGCTACATGTGTGGAGTAGAGGGACACAAGGCATTTGAATGTCTGGAAAAATGTAATTTAAGAAAAATAAGTGAAGTCGGAACACAAGTCACAAAGGTGTTGACCTATAGGTGTTGATAAATGTCATGTAATTCTTCTTGTATAGTCCATTCCAAGTTTTCCTCCATACTTAGAAACTTTTGAGATCATCATGGGTTCCTAACATATTGTGTTTCTATGCCTAAGTTTTGCGAGCCGCATAAAGCTTCTTAAATTTACACAACCTCCATTTCACACTATCTACACTTAGAATATTGTTTTGAAGTGTATTTTCATTCAAGGGTGTGGATCCCTATCACGACCATCCAACTGTCTCGATCCTTCCATTACCATGTTATTTATCTTGTCTTTTGTTCCCCTCATCCTTTTATCCCATCACGTGCACCCTCCCCATCCTTCTATTATAATGCATTTCCACCATCCTATCATCCAAATCCTTCCATTACTCTACTTACCCTGATCATTGGCTTGTTCCACTTGTCCACCCTCCCAATCATTTGTCACCCTATGACACTTTACATTATGTCATGTCATGTTTCCTAAGATGCATTAAATTATTCTTTCCATTAATGACTACCACTCCTTGAATGTTAATATCATTATTAATGACGAGTTTCTCGAGACAACTTCCCATAAATGCTAATATAAATTTTCATTTAAAATCCTTTAAATAAGAGCTCTGGAACGTGTTAAAATAAACATGTATTTTGATAACAACAATTGAAAAATTGTTGTTAAGTACATCACCTTGGATAAATATGTCAGTGCGGAGAAAATAATAGTTTTACAAAGATACTATCAATATTTTTGGACAATAAGACTAGATATTTTAGTGGTCATGGGATTACATGTATTATTCTACATTACCACCACCGGAAAATATTTTTAATAGAATTTGGACATCTAGAATCACATCAATATGTTGTGTTCCATATGTTTATGATTACAAGGAATTGATTTCAGGGTGTATTGACAAGTTTGATAAGGAGTGGAGAATTATTTAGTTATAGGGAGAATCACCCATCTCTTTAGCTCGCTCAATTTTTAAGAGGATGTTCATACTCCTTGAACCAATGATGGTTTTCAAGAGCACCGAAGCTGAAGATTTCCTTTAGACGAAGAAAGGAGGATTCAAAGTTCTCAGGAATACATTTAAGACCCAAAACCTTTTCTTGAAGACCTCTCAAATATTTAGGTATGTTCACTAAAGAACCTGTATAGAGAAATGGCATGGTTATTTTCTAGGATAAATGGAAAAGAATCCACAACTATTGTTCCCAAGATTGCTTTATTCATACTATATTTTTCAATTAATGAAAATGTTGTTTTTGACTAAGCAAGGATTATTTCAAGTGAGTTATATTTTCAGTTGGGAAATTTTCGAAAAGGTAAAATATTTTATTTGTCTTCATATTTGATTTTCGTTGTGACTTATTATCATGTGTTCAAAGGTCTACCCTTGGCTAAAAAGGTTAAATGTAAATTTAATATTATACAAATATGGTACCCTACACTTTAGAAGAAAAAAGTTTCATATAACTTCTATGAAGTGCATAATGCTTTCATCTCTTCTTTCAAGAGATTAATTTATGGACCCAGTACATCAAGATTATCTTTGGAGGCTGTATCGTTCTTAGATGGAAAATGAATCTTTGAATTTATGGAAAATTTTACAATTATCAGACTTTATTATTCACACGAGAAACCTTCATTCCTACCATACTATGTTTCTGATAAATTATTTAGAATTGAGATATGAAAACAATACAAATATTGAGCTCACTTTTTAATGAGAAAAGAAAAAAAATAGTTCATCCCGTTACCATGGAAAATTGGGGAAATGATTGTAAACGGTATTGTCCATCTTGATTAAATATCAACTCAATTTGATTTACTTAATCTCAAGCAAGAAAATGAGATCAAGGGTTTCAACCCTAATCAATATTTTATGACCCACATGGCATCAGTAGGATATAGAATGTCATTTTCCAAGACATTTTCATTTGCAAAAGAAGAAGGTGACACCAAAACCCTCAAGGGTTACCTATGGAAAAATTGCAATAAGACATGGAGACAGTAACTAGTACCAATGATCAACACATACAACAAGAATGAGTTGTAAATGAAATAAGTTCACGGTCCCCAAATGTTTCCCAAAAAATTGGCTCATCCAAAGAAAAACCCAAAAATTAAATTCAAGAATAGAGAAAGTATTCGATTAATAATTTTGATGACGAAGGAGAACAAAACCCTCCTAAGGGAAATCTTGAGAAGCCACACACACTCCCAATTTCCAGTAAGAGGAAGAGAGGTACAAATAAAGAGGGAGAAAATGAAGACATACCTGGAAATGAAAATGGCTCGGAAGATATGGAACTCGATGTAAATGTTGAAGAAATATAAATTGCATGTGAATAATAGAGACTAAAAGAAATAAAAACAAATGCAAGAGAATTGACTACCCAAGAGCCAATTATATTTGAAGAAGAGTCCCTTACCCTGCATCATGATACATCCAATAAAAACTCAAGAAAGTTAGTCATTGAAAAGGTGAATTTGAAAAATAAGAAAACATCAAGAGAAATGAAATTTAGAATTTGAGTTTCAAGGGTTTCCACCCTCTAAAGTATGGAATTCCATGAGGCCATAGGAGAAGATGTGGAGTTATATAGAAAAATCAATTATAAATGATAGAGTAAGAGAATTGGAAAATGAAATCACACCACAACCATTTTTTTTCAGTCCTATTGCCACCATATAGCCCTTGAAAAATCTTGAAGGAAGACCAGAATCAAGCCCAAGATTGAAAGGAGCATCAAGTTTTCTAGCTTATATCAGGAGATATGTCGGTGACAACATCCAAAAGAGAATGTCCTTGATTCTTCAAACTTGGGAGTTGGAAACCAAATTTGTCTATTTAGGTTCAAGAATGACACACTTCAAGCAATATATTCAAGCAGACTTGGAAAATGATGAAGAATTCTACGAAGGAGATATTAGCGCAAGGTGTTATCACTGAAATTTTGTCCGCAAATGGTTACAGGAATCCAACATCTTCAAACAGCTATTAGTTCACCCATGGACCAAAATTACCAAAAACGCATTTCCAAAAGGTCCAAAACTATCCAACCAGTTATACAATCAGGATGTGTTATGACTATACAGGGTGCGTGCACATGTGCCATCAAGAAACGCAGGAAAAACACACATGCACACGATGCACGACTGTGGATTCTAAAAGCCACACACACCTGAGAACGACGCATTTATGATGTTGGTTGGCCTCCCACCCACTTCTGGTTCAGCTTCCAAGTTGATTTGACATCTAAATCTCGACTGGGTGGCTGGTCAAATACCTAAAGGTGCCCTAAACAACCCCTTTTCACACTAAAAGTTGGTTGCACAATACCTCAAAGTGGTGCTATAAAACAAGGCCATGGGTGCACTACATATTCAAGGAATTCATTTGCAAGGTTATGTTGTTGCTATTCTCTTGGGGAAACCTCTTTTCTCATCAAAAGCATACTATCACCATTCCATTTGGGCAATCTACATCACCTTTTGAGTGTGTTAGCTTGGTATTCTTTCACCATTTATTTCAAGTTTTCAAGTTGTAAAAGAGCTCAATATTGGGGGTCCAAGAGCCCTTCCTTGGAGGAATAAGGGACCCAAAGTCCCCTTTCTCTTTGGTGTTTTATTTTCACTAATACAATCCTTTCCATTGGTGACATGAGTCTTGTTTGTTTCTTGTTCTTATGTCCTTATGCACAATAGTTTAATTGTTTTTTCCCTTCCTAGTTTAATTCTTAGCTTATAATTTTATGTTTATTCTTCTAACCCTTTCCTTTACTGTTGTATTTCTTAGCTAACCCAACTAAGCTTGTAATCACCTCTGTTTTTCTCATTTAGGTGACAAAAGAGGTGCAACAGATTGACAACTCCATTGGGGAAATATATCAATTTCCTTCCTCATTTGGGTTATTTTAGCTCTTCTTTTTACTTATTTAACCTGCAGGTACCATAACCATCCCAAGCCGACTTGCAAAACATCAAATTCAAAGCCGAGTTGAGAGAATTCCATCCAGAATTTTCTTCACGACCATGTGATAGTTGTGCGTGGATTTATTGGCCCATAGTCGCGCATCGTGTGCATGTGCGTCAAAATCACTGCATTACTCAGCGCCTTCTATGCACCTGCGCTCAAAATTCTTTTTCAGTTCACGCATTGGCGCTCAGAGTGCCTCTGTCTAGTCTGAAACCCGTGCACCTGTGCAAAAACATACTCATTGTAATCTCTTTTATGATATGTTGAATTCCCATAGCCTTTTTAAAGATGATTCCATGCATGTTGTAATCTGCACCACACTTACATTCCCTCTCATATAAAGGTATTAGTCAAAACACATAGGAACTTAGGGGTTAAAAATTATTATTTTTCCTCTTTTTTCTTTTTATTTCGCCACATGGATGGCTTGCTTTGACTAAAAGTTGGAATCATTCTACATCACATATGAAACTTGCATTGGGACTAGAAATTGGATATCAAACGTTGAGTATGCTCTTCTCTCGCGCTCCAAAACAATCTTGAGAATCAGAAAGAGGTTGAAAGACAATTTCATCTCCCTTAAAAGGATAAAATGTTTAGGAGAGGAAAATAGACCCCTCAGGACTCCTCTTAGTTTATTTTTCAAACACATCTCAAGGCTGTAATGGGCCCATACATGCCCACATGCTACAAAGATAGGATAGTGTTGAAATTCACTTTCTTAGATTAAATCACTAGGGAAGTTTAAAGGTTTTGTAATGGGCCCATACATGCCCACATGATCACAATATAGGATAGTTTCAAAGATTTCTTAGATTAAATCACATTAGGGAGTTAAAGGAATAGTAAAGGACCCACATGTCCACATGCTAGCTTCCTAGGGACTTTTGAATTCCGCAAGGTGTACCAATGAAATTTAGTTAAATAGGTAATCAAAGACTTGTAAGGACCAAGAAAAGTCCACATGCAGTAAGGTGACACCTAATTCATTAAAAAAATGGCACACTTTCACTCATTCACACACAAAAGTCACTTCTCACTCACATAGTTTTCATCTTGAAACGTGGAGATTGAAGTAAGTTTCCTCCAAAGGGATTCTGAAACACCCCACCCTTTTCTTGACAAAACTATCCACTCCAACATAATTTCAACGAGATTGGCTCACACCCCGAATATATCAAACAACCACATCTAAATTTTTTCTAAAAAATCACTAAGTTTTCCTCCACAGGAGGTGCCAAAAGAAATATTTTAGTCTAGGTAGGATTTCCGAGATAGGCATCCAAATAAATCCCCGTTATCTGGTTCTCACATTTTGAAAACAATAGAAGTTGTCAAATAGGGAACTTTAAATCCTCCAAGTCAAGTGTTCCTAACACCATAAGGCAGGGAGATACCCATGAAGGGTTGAAGGCTGAGGTTCGATTGTTCTACGTGTCCCCCCTTGAGGCACCCACCTCTTGGATGGGATCCAGCCCGTGACCCATTTCGTAGGCTGAAAATCTAAATGTCGCACTTTGACTGAGGTACCTAGTGACCACATTTTAGGACATCTACCCAGGTGGAAATTGTGGGTTGCAATTGCACCTTGATCGGATTTTTTGTGGCTATTAGGAAATATCACCAGTTCTTTCGGGATATGCCCCCTCTACCCCTCATTATAACTGATTTCTTCATCCTTCACTAGTTTCTCTTTTGGTGGCTTCAGACCCCACTGTCGAGTGCTATTGGAAGGACGTTACGTATTTTAGGACACAAGCATTTGTTTTCTTTGTTCCCCCACGCGGACAAAATCCACCTATCCACATATATGCTTCTTTATAAAAACACTTTATGTATGATGCCCTTTTGATTACATTTGATTTGGATATATATCGTGTAAAGTTCAAAAATTGTAGCAAAGGCTCTTATTTATTTATTTCTCTCACCACCATTCGCACACATTCACTAGCTAGTCGGACATCATAGCGGACCCACAGAACCCTCGTCATTCCATACGCTTGCTAAATCTCCCTCCTATTCTAGGGGGAGTTCCTAGTCTTTCCAACTCATCGGCTCCACCTTCTCACACTCCTGTGAGTGCCACTGTCTTGGGATCAAATTTTCTTGGTTCCACCTTACTTGGGTCCAATTCCCAAGGTCCACCTTCCACTCACTCTCCTTTACACAGAATCAGGGGGCCAACTTCCTCTCAAGGGGGAAGTACAAACCCACCTAGTCCCCTCCAAGGGTCAGGTACTCAGAACACTCACACTATGGCCGTAACTAATCCTACACCATCACCCCATATGCCATATTTAGCTTCCCTCAACATACCGGATCTGACTAAACTCACCAATGATCCCATATTGCACAATCCCACATGGCCTGTAATCCCTACCAAAATCCCTTCAGACATCCCCAAGTTTGAAGGAAAAGCAAGAGATGATCCTACCAACCATATCATGACATTTCACCTATGGCGTTGTTCAAACATCATCATGGATGATTCCATCTGATTGAGTTTATTTCAACGTACACTCACTGGCCCATCTGCCAAATGGTATGTCGAAGAAAAATTTGGGTCCCACGCGACTTTTAAATCCTTGGCCAAAGCATTTTTGACCTTCTTTCAATTACCTGTTCGTCATGACAATGGCCTTGAACCACTCTCATATTTCAAACAAGCCACCTCTACACATATTTCCTATCACATCCATGAATGGCATCAACGGCGTAGCCTCTACAAAGATGACGCTACCCCCCAACAGTGTCTCAATTGGTTCCTCAAATCACTTGTTTCCCTCCTTGCCAAAGATGTGGCCGCCACCTTCCCCTGGAATGAAGAAGAAGCCATTAGCAAGACCCAACAGTTTAAGCTCATCTACGCCCAGTCTGGATACCTATACATGGTACTCCTGGATGCCCCAAGACCCATTCCATTTGGCCAATACAAACCTTGGATGTCTCACTCAGTAGACAAATTGATCGGTAACACTACACACCAAAACCCACCACCTCAACAACCACCCATGTATGGCACACCTCAATATCCATCGGCATATGTTGGAATCTCTTATTATCCTCCTCCCCCTTATCAACAACCATACCATGTTTCCCTACCTCCACCCATAAGTGGACCCCCATCGACACCCCTAAACCACCCACCTATCCAACCAAGTGTCGGTACTCCCTCTACCTCGACCTATACCCTAAGCACTAGTGAAAGCACCATGCCCTCTTATGTACCTTATGGAGCATCACCTCAACATAATCCATAATTTCCATTTTCTATCCCCCCATAGCCTATGGCTCCACCACAAGGACCACCACATGCTGGGGTTAATTTTGTTCAACCCTCTCCCATTCAACAATATCAAAATTTTGAATAGTTGAACACGACAAATCCACCCCATCAATCGAACAATACCAGAAAGAAAGAAAAAAATCAGAACAATAATAATCTGGGACAAGGAGGAAACCATAACCAACCCCAGCAGAACAAGTCTGTCGGGGGCAACCAAAACCAGGGGAATCAAAACCCCCAAGGGGGAAACAACAACAAACTTCAAGGAAGGAACAACAACAATGTTAGGACCACCTTCCCTTGTGCCCTTTGCAATGAGTTTGGTCACTATACTCACCATTGCCCCCAAATCGATAACTTTAAGTGGATGAAAGATTCTGTGAATGGACCACGTCCCTTAGCACCACCTACACCTCAGCAGGACCCACAACCATATGTGCAGAAACCCCCCCCATTTGTACTACAAAAACCCATCCCACACCAAGGGGTGATAAATAGCCAACCAGATATGCAACCTACCCGACCATAGTTGGGACAGTATCCCAATACGGGAACCTTTGTCAATAGCACTATCCTCCTTACCAGTGAGGAAGAAGTCCTTATGTAAACGCGCAGTCGTCAGTATAGCACACCCCTTGAATCTACACCCACATCCTCTCGGGCACTCCCTGTAGAACCGCCTCTAGTCGGCACCAGAAATCATCAAACTCTCCCCCAGCCTTGGTCAGAGGATCATGTGATGACCTGCCCTGGGGTCATCATAATGGTGTGTTTGGGCCGCTCTATCATCATCACCAGGCCTCGCCCCAACATCCTCTCGATGTCGCCTCTCCCCTGCTCGCAACTCTCCCCACGGTGGTCTCATAAGCCCCTAGCGAGCTAGGGCTCTGATCAGCTCGACTTCTTGTCCACGCAGTCCCACATCTACACAAACAAACACATGATAACATCAACATCCCTACAAATATCAATCATATGCTATATTATCTAAAAACAAATCAACAAAACCAACAACCAAAACATCATACCTCAGCGATAGAATACCTCTCCCTAGGGTAATATCATCTCAGGGTCATCACAAAAATCTATCCCACTGTATGGAAACTACAATATGATCTGTAGCATCTGACGCCACACCTATTCAGCCTCAGTCGTGAATTAGTGGCCACCCTCCCCACCCCCATGACGAACCAAAATCATCGACCACCACCGCAGTCGCGACTCTTACGCTCCCGACGAGTCTAACAAAACTCTCGGGTGCAACATTGACACCCTCTCTAGAAACCAAGACACTAGGATAGATCCAAAAGAAAAATCCTCTGAGTCAGCCGATTGACACTTGGTGAGTTGTCCCACCATATTGGAGTACAACATCAAGCCCTAGGTGAAATGCTCACCCCCTAGTGCCTGCTGCATGATCCTCAACTGGCCACCACTGATACGCTGAGTTGCAAGAGACCCATACACTCTCACAATCATTCCTTCCATGCAACGATGTACTAGGGCATCCATTGCCCCAATCCTCACCACTGATCCAGACATGAAATCCTCTCCCGAACAATATGTCCAGGCAAGGGTAGTCAACTGCCCCTCTCCAACTACCACTGCCTCGACTGGAAGCAGGGTTCCCCAAAAAGGGAGCCCAGTTAGAAAATAGACATCCTCCTCAACAGAGAATTCCAAGTGCTCCCCACGCACAATAAATCACTGCAACTCTGGACTCCACATCGAGATCAGGAATTGTAGCAGATACTCCTACGCCCTCAATAGTGGGCACTCAAAAAACTTCAGCAGCCCACAGGCCGCCAAAGCACCACGAACCATCGGCTCCTCATCCCTCACGGCCTCCCTCAGTTGGGCTCAGTCCCTCTTTGTCCAACGGATCAACATCATCCCAAATGATCACCTGCATCCACATATACAGTACTCGATCAACCATCACAAAAACACAAAAATATCCCCCCCCCCAAGAAAAAAGGGTGATAAGTTTTCTCACCCTCAACTTTGCCTCAAAGGCGTGACTATTTTCCCCATAGGCGCGCACACATGCGCACCTGTTTACCCCACAGGATTGCATGTATGCACACCTATTAATCCCACAGGCACGCACCGAATGCACTCCTATTCACTACATAGTTGCGCACTCATGCATAACTGTCAGCAACACATCCACACACATATGCGCAACTGTGTTTCAGATAGGCGTGCACCCCATGCGTGCCTGTTTTCCCAAATAGCGTGCCCCCCTGCATGATTGTGCCCTTTATAGTCATGCATTCGTGCATGGGTCACCATCGATCACCCATGCATTTGGGGGGCTACAACCCTAAAATCCCACCATACGACCATCTGTATGGTCCTACCCAAAAATTGACACCTAACTACTGTATAGGAGGATGAGACCACTAACTTGACTCTCTCACCTCTCGGATCAGCTTCCTTTCACTCCTGGAATCTCTGAATCTTCTCTACAATCTCCTCTCTAACCACTATAGCAGCAAGTACAAATGAGGTGGCAATGTGGGCCCTACAACTATATATAGGCCCTTTTTGCCAAACTTCCAGACTCAATTCTAGGAGCTCCGAGCGTCCATTTTTCGATCTGTCTTCAGCCACGGGATTAGCACCCCGTCATCTACATCAAGAAAATCCCCAGGCCATTTTTTATCCTTAGCCTCCGGGGAGCCATTTTTCCATACCCCGTTCAGGTATGCATGCTCATGTTCAAAATTATCAAATAAATGGTTATATGTTCGATTATCTTCAGATACTATTCACGTTGGGTATTTGGTTATCATGTGTGCAGGTACTTGGTCATCACACACCAGCACGACCCCTTTAGGTATATAATCGACATTGGCATGTAATCATTCCATCTGAATCTCAATTGCATCTCTAGTCACAGCCTCTAAAATTTTCCTTTAGGGTCCCTATATCCGGCTCTATAGTACGTTCACCTCCACTGCATTTTGGGTATTGTCACCTGGTAGCACTCTCCCCCACGTGAGTTGTCCCCTTCATAGCCCCCTTTGGCACTTTGACACTCATGCTATTTGAGTCTCGATAGTCTTACATCATGTCACAAATCAACCACATACTCCTTCTCCTCATTTTGCTAGCCTACCCAACGGACTCCCAGGGCACTTCCTCACGGTTTTATTTTGACTGCACTCCCACAACACCATTTACCATCCATTTCATCCACCGTCAGTTTTCCCATATTCAAATTTCCCTCCATACATTTCCATCTACAGAAGCCCGCCTATGGGGCCCCAACCTCCACTTGTTATTTAACCAACTTGCGCCATCCTCAAGCCAAGCCATCTTACACTGGGGCACCCATTTCTATATCTGCATTATTATCCCCACTGATTTTTTTTTATTTCTTTTTGTAATTAAGCCGTTGTTTCCAAAATTTTACATAGCTTTTTGTCATCAACTTTGGAAACCTTCTTGGAAAACGCAACCCATGTCGCCCTTGGTTGGGGCATTCCTTATCACCTAGTCCTATTGACATCGCCCATAAACTTCGAGTATCCCATAGGCCACCTACCTCTGCTCTCTGAGTTTGTTCACTTTGTCCTTCCTCTGGCAAAACTTATCCCACGTCTCGTTGTCCCTCTGGCACTCGACCTAGTTGAATGATTGTGGTCGCTTATACTTCACATATATGCCTAATCAAGGGCAGTCTTGAGTCTCCACACATCTTGACTTTTTCCATGTACCTCCTTAGTTCCTGACCTCACCTAGTGGATTTCACGAAGCCCTTTTCTTCTTGGAGTCGCGTCTCCCTTTTTGTCGACATCAACACAGTTTCCAGAAGGGCGATAGTATCTTGACTCTCATTACCTTTACAATGAGGAGTATCGGACGACACAGGGAGAACCATCATTTCTCTCTCCTATCGTTGACCCCCATAACATTCGAGTTCAACACTTTCTCATGTTACGGTGGGTCTTAGTTTCTCACTATTGCAGTTGTTTTTTATATTTGTCGAAGACCTCTGAACTTTGTTGGGCTATCAATACCCACAGAATCCGTGATACTTCTTACAGGTATCATTGCCTACTATTCAGAGTATTGTTCCTCATCAGAATTGTTCTCTACATTTATCAAAACTTCCCCCGAGGGCGCTGCAGTTGTCTACATCAACACACAGTTTCAGTTATTGTACAACACCCTTTTTTGAGTTACATGACACAAGCATGGGGCATGCCCACCTCGTTTGTACACAATTTATTTTCCACACCTTGCAAAAGGTTGGGTTCTACAGGTTCCCTTCTCCCATCAACGGGTCACTCTTTATACTCTCACTATCGCTCTTTCTTACAACGATACTCTCAGTAGAAGAAACATTGATGAATTTCGACTATCCGTATGCTCCTAACCTCATCCATAAGGGGGCATCCGTTATGACTGATATTGGAAATGAGTTTTTTGTGGGATGGAATCTTAATGTATCTCGTCCAATTCATTCAGTTGAACTATCATTCATTGTTGTGCATCTATAAGATCCATACCTAGTTGAATGTTCGTTTTGAAGGTATTCATTTGAAATTATATCGGAATAACTTGTTTTCCATACACTAATTCATATGGTGTGAATTTGGTTGTGCTCCTCCATATAGTTATGTAGGCCCATAGTGCCTCAAGAAGATGACTTTCCCAGTCCTCATGATC